>CM053581.1:205704591-205719678 GCA_028627135.1 Pseudochirops cupreus | reverse complement strand
TTTTTTCAATGAGATATTTCATATTGCCTTCTACTTTTTCATTTGTTTGGATCTGTTTAATAGTATCTTGATTTCTCATAAAGTCATTTGCTTCCATTTGCTCCAGTCTAATTCTGAAGGAACTATTCTCTTCAATGAGCTTTTGAGATTCTTTTGCCATCTGGTAAATTTGACTTTTTAAGGCATTCTTCTTCCTATTGGCTTTTTGGGCCTCATTTGCCATTAGAGTTAGTCAATTTTTTAAGGTGTTATTTTCTTTGGTCAGGTTATTGACTCTCTTTTCATGATTTTCTTGCATCATTCTCATTTCTCTCCCCAATTTTTCCTCCACCTCTCTTATTTGGTTTTCAAAATCCTTCTTAAGCTGCTCTATGGCTTGTTATAAGTTTACATTTTTCTTGGAAGCTTTTGGTGCAGGAGTTCTGACTGTGTTGTCTTCCTGCCATTCCATGCTTTGATCATTTTTGTCACCAAAAAAAGGAATCTAAAGTTGGATTGCTTAGCTTTCTTTGCTTCCTTTGCCTGATCATGTTGCCAGTCAATTATTTGACTTTTGGGCTCAGACTGGCTTTCAGAGGGGAGAGCTCTGGCCCAAATTGCTGGGATTTTCACAGCTGCTGGAGTTATTAGGAAGCCACCATCTCTGCAGCCCCCACCAGCTTTGGCTCACTGGTCACACACCTCAGGACCACCACCCAAGACTGCAATCCTGATCCAGGCAGGTCAAGGCAAAAGCACTTAGCCTCTGAATGATTGCTTGGCCCTCCTGAAATTTGCAGGCTGGGAACTCTGAAGCAGCTATGTGGAGGCAGTGGCAGGGCCACCACTTTAGACCACTTCTAGCTCTGGAGGTGGTTGGCCGGACCCTCTCCCCCAAATTTAGCAGAGTTCCACTAACCTTTCCATTTGTCCTTGGCTATTATGGGTTGAAAATTCTGGAAACCACCACAGCTGCTGGTAATCTGCTCTCCTGAAAGCTCCAGCTGTGGCTTCTCCTGGACACCCTGGGGCTAAAACCACATGAGGCTGGGCTCTGCTCTCAGTGTGCTGCAATGAACCCTTCTTGTCCACCTACTGGGCTGCCTTCAGTGGGAGCTTTGTTACTCTGTCATTTTGTGGGTTCTGGAGCTCTAAAATTTGTTTAGAGCCATATTTTATAGGTATTTGAGGTGGTTATGGAGGGAGTTTGCAGAGTTCTCCTGCTTCTATGCCACCATCATGACTCCGTCCTCCCAAATTGATCCATTCTTGAAGGAAACTGGGGATTTCGATAGAGGTGTTTAATGCCCATCATGGCAATACAACTGAGGACTGTGGCTATGAATAATTTTAAGGTTCTAATTGCATAGTATAATGAACTCTTTATTTATTTAGAACTAAACCTTGTTCAATAAAGTAAAGCATAACATTCATAACAATTTCCTTAAGCAAAACATATCATATATATATTTATCTGTCTATCTCCATCATATAGTGTATAGATATATCATTGCATTCAGTTACATTACCCAAAATACTTGTTTACACAATTAGGGTGTCCCAGGCTAGGGTCTTCCCTAGCACACATTACACAGTATATATCATTACATCCCCCAATCAGGAGGTCCCAGGCTAGTACAACACATTGAGGTGATGTTGTGAAACACTGAGCATTTCACATTCCTTGGAGCTCCACTCCAAGCTACTGCCTGACAGCAGACTCCAGGGGCTCCTGCCCAAAGTTTCTGCTTCTAGGAAAACAAAACTTGACAGGGTTACAACAATATTTATATACATTACCAGCACTATCATCTCAATTCACTCATAAAGACCAACAGACAGGGCTTCTGTCTGAGAAATCAACACAGACCAACAGACAGAGCTTTTGTCTGAGAAATTAACACAGACCAACAGACAGGGCTTCTGTCTGAGAAATCAACACAGCCAACAGACAGGCCTTTTGTCTGAGAAATTAACGCAGACCAACAGACAGGACTTCTGCCTGAGAAATCAACACAGAACAACAAACAGGGCTTCTGTTTGAGAAATTAACACAGATCACCAGACAGAGCACCAGCGTCATAAGCATTATGTCTGTTAGGCCTCCTCACAAGAAAGTTCCCCTAACCCACTCATGCTTCTCTCTCAGCTCTGCTCCTCTCTCTATGCAGTCCTCTCCCTCCAAATAAATACTGTTTCCAATCAAAGATTCTTAATTTAATCAAAGACTTTTGATTCAATCAAAGACAAGACGCAATCAGAGACACTTGATTGGCTAAAACTCAATCCAGAAAAACGGCAAAAAAATTCCACTTTGCTTGCTGTTACAAAATGAGGTGGGACTTTGTTCCAGGTATAGAGGCAAGAGATGGAGTGATGTCCATGAAGAATAGCAAGGAGGTTAGTTTGACTGGACCATAGAATGTATGGAAGGGAATAATGGGTAATAAGGTGAGAAAGGTAGGATGGGTTGTAAAGAGCTTTGAATGCCAAATAGAAAAGGTGGTATTTGATTCAGGAGATAAAAGAAGACACTGGAATTTATTGAATTAGCATGTGTGGTGGGAGCTGGGAGCAAAGGGGTAACATGGTTAAACTCTCACTTAAAAAAATCACTTTGGCAATGGTGTGGAGGATAGATTGACAGGAAGGGCATTCAAAAAAGGCAGACTGATTAGGAGGCCATTGCAATGGTCCTGGTGAGAGGCAGTGAAGGCCTGAACTCAGTTAATAGTTTGGTGAGTAGAGTGAAAAGGACAGATATGAGAAATATGGTAGAACCAACAAGATTTGACAGATGACTGGATATATCAGGTTGGGAAGTGAAAGAAATAAAAAATAACACATTCCTCTACATTTTCTCTCTTGATTCCCTGCCTTGCCTTCTTTTCTAGCACATTGACCCACACCATCACTCCTACTTTATAATCTTCAATCTTTGCTTATCTAATGGTTCCTTTCTTGTTACCTATAAACATACCCAAGTCTTCTCCATGCTAAAAACAAAAATGAACCAAAAAAAACTACCAAAACTCTAACTAGATCCTTACCATTTCTGCCAGCTCTTGTCCTATATTTCTCCCCTTCTCAGCCTAACTCTTCCATTTCTCTTCACACTCTCTTCTAAACCCTCTTCAATCTGACTTCTGACCTTGTCATTCTACTGAAGCTTCTCTCTTGAAAGTTACTATTGATCTCTTAGTTGGCAAATCTGTGGCCTCTTCTCAATCTTCATCCTTCTTGAACTCTTTGCAGTATTTAACATGTTGATCACCTTCTTCTGGACACTCTTATAGTTAGGTTTTTATGACACTGAACTCTACAACTTCTCCTTCCACTTGCCTGTTCATGTTCAGTCTCTCTTGTTGATTCTTTATACATGTCACATTTAAAGATGTCCCCTAAGGCACTGTCCTGAGCCTTCTCTTCACTTTCTACCTGATCTCATTTGAACTTTTCCTAAACTCCCATGAGTTCAATTATCATCTGTAAGCAGATCTACATATCCACAATGTGTTACTCCCATATCTACTCTAAATAAAAAGACTTTAGTAGAGGAGACAAAATAAAGAGATTAAAAGGGGAAAAAACTTTTACAAGATTTTATTCAGTCACTTTGACATAGCAACTCACATATCTTCAGTGGTCAGAAAGTTAGGGGCTTTTCATTACGGAAATAGTTGTCTGAGCTCTCTCACAAAATCAGCTACTTAGAACTGGTTAGTATCTATTTGCAAAAGAATCCAATTTGTGTTCTGCTAAGATAGGCATAAATGTCTGTGTCATACTAACATCTAATCTATTCCAGTTAGATGAAAGAACATGAGGGAAGAGGTGCAGAAGGGGGACCTGTGACCAACAGGATATGCTGAAAAGACCACTGATGGTAAATCTGCTCTAGAGTCATTTTAGTTAGGGAAGTTTTCCATATTTTCACCTAGTGTTGGCTTTTCTACATCTGTTTCTGTTTTTCTCTCCCATTTTTAGGTTGGGAGAGAGTTATATGAAAAAAGACTTTTGGAGAACTGTTACATTATGCAAGCTTGATTATACTGTCTGACATTATTGATGTTAACCACAATTGTAAAATGAGATTGTGGAGATTAAGTGTGTAGGGATATCACTTGCTATTTTTAATAATCATCCTCTCTTACTTCTCACAGGAGGTGGGGTGAGGTTGGGGGGAGGACTTTAATTATTGTGGATATTTTAATGACTCCTGCCTGTCATGAAAATGAACTGGAGAAAGTTTTCCTCCTTCATCCCCAGGCACCCCCCACAGATTTGATCACTGTGCAAACCTCTCACTTGGTCTCTGGGAGTTTGATCCCACCAGTCTGAGCAGCAGCAGCTGTCTGTCCTGGCAGGAGGCCACAGGTTCCTGACTTACTCCAGGTATTGGCTGTGAGAAGCCTGGCCCAGAGATTCTGGCAGGGCTAATTGTGGTACTTCCCCAGGCCCCCTGCTGCTTCCCACTCTTTTCAGCTGCTCTCATATTGATTAACAAACCCAACATGTTCTTTAGAAGCAATTCACTCCTCTCTAATGGATTCAAAAACCATCAATATATGGAAATGGAGCCTAGTTTGGAAAATATCCAGCTAGGTGGAACAGAAGGGTTACGAGGTGGGATGATGGAGAAAACATTGGATCTGGAAACAGTGAGACCTGAGTTCAAATCTGACCTCAGCAGGTACTGACTGAAAGGCTAAGTAAGCTACTTAACCTCTGCCTGCCTTGGTTTCCTCATCTGTAAAATGGAGATAATAATAGATTCTACCTTGTCGGGTTATAGTGAGATCAAATGGGTTAATATTTGTAAAATGTTTTGCAAAACTATGAATGTTATGATTATATTATTCACTCCTCTAGAAAGAAATACTAGCAAACCTTGTTCTGGATGGAACAATGCCTTAATCTTGCAAAGCTGCATTTGAGATGATTATTCTTGAAGCCTCATTAAAAAGGTAGAACAACTTCTTTCTAATGTTTTAGTCCTATCCTCTCCACAGGGGAGGTTTCTGTTAAAAACACATTTCCTCAATGGTAATTCTTGAACAGCAAGGAATGGTTACCATTTTGGTTGGTTCTAGAAGCTGAATTGTGGCAGGTTAGATGAAGGAGATTGGGGGGCATGGGAGAGCACTCAGCCAAATCCAGGTCTAAATTGAACTGATCTTTTGCACTTGATTGGTTGGGTCCAGAAGCCGAATTTTGGCAGGTTAGATTGAGTATGAGTTAAAAGAGTAAAAGGAATAAACAAACAAACAAATTGTCCTGGAGGAACTGACTCTACAACAAAGTTTTAAAATCAAATAACAGCACTGGGTGAAGCAGATAGGACATTTGGAAAATTTAATTAGAACAGGAAACATAACCCTCGTGGGTAATAATAATACATTTTTGCAATGTCCTGGTGGAAGGTGAAGTTGCATTCATCCATACAACTGTAAGGACAACACAAACCTATTCAGAGGAGATTGCAATTGTCAGCATTTTTAATGGAAAGTAAATGACCTTTGATAAGAAAAT
The DNA here is from genome assembly GCA_028627135.1 of Pseudochirops cupreus. Lineage (NCBI taxonomy): Eukaryota > Metazoa > Chordata > Mammalia > Diprotodontia > Pseudocheiridae > Pseudochirops > Pseudochirops cupreus. The sequence continues at coordinate 205,714,167 of CM053581.1, read as the reverse complement.
GTTGCATACTCTTAGAAGCCTGAAGCACTGGACAAGTTTGTATTACATCAGAAATCAATGTTGTCTGTGGGTAATGTGCTTAATAGTGAAAATGTTACTTAGGATCCACTCCCAATCTCCATGATTCAAGCATAAGAGTGAAATGAAGCAATAAAATACTTTCTGTCTTATAAGTGTATGTTTACATGTATATTTATGTACATATGTAATGAACATATATTCTTATAATGAAATAAACTTTATAATATCTATTTGAACTTATAAAATAGCATATTATTTCATTCTAAGGGAACTTTATAGAACAATGAATAATAACAGCTGATTTAAGGTAGGATGAAGGTTTCCAAAGGTCATTTAACTTCCCACACTTAATAGTGAGATGGGAATTATCACAAGGTTATAATGATCCCTAAATAGTTCTCCCTTTGGACTGACAAAGTACAGTCCTTTGTGTAATGGTATTGTCTCAAGTCCCCTGATAAAACACATTATCTGTGATCAGTGATCTTTTATATTACTATTGTTTTTGTTTTGGGTGCCATGAACCACATCCATATAAGATGGTGAACTTAATTGATAAATGTTGTGTGTATTCTGACTGCTCTACTGACTAACTGTGCCCCATATTTCTCCCTCTCCTTGGGTCTTCCTGTTCCCTGAGACATAACAATATTGAAATTAGGCCAATTAATAACTCTACAGTGGCCTCTAAGCACTCAACTGAAAGGAAGAGTCAATCAATGAGGCAAATTTCATTACTGTCTTGTTTTAAGAAATTGCCACAGCTACCCCGACCTTCAGCAACCACCCAGCTAATCAGTCAGCAGCCATCAACATTGAGGCAAGACCCTCCACCAGCAAAAACTTACTACTTACTGAAGATTTAGGTAATGATTAACATTTTTGAGCAATAAAATATTTTTTAATTAAGGTAAGTGCATTTTTTTTTTAGCATAATACTACAGTATAGCAGAAATCTAACTTTTACATGTACTAGGAAACTAAAAAAATTCATGTGACTCATAATACAATATTCACTTTATTGTGGTAGTTTGGAACCAAACCTGCAATAACCCTAAGGTATGCCTATACTACTTCTTCCCTGAAACTTCTAAGGAGTAACCCTGAAGATTTGGGGTAATAGTTAATTACCCCAGGAGTCCCCACCTACTTAATATCTTCCCAATATCATTAATTGCATATTAACATTAATTAGTTTTTACAAAGGAGTATTTATTGGAAAGACATAACAAATAGAACAATCTTCCAAACCAGGGACTTTCTCTCTTTTACTACCTCAGTCCCTGGAAAGAGTGGGGTCAAACTTAAATGCTGTCCTCACTCCAACTTAACTTATGAGTATAGTACAGATCCTTCTTGCAGGACACAGTGTCTTAGTTGCTGAGTTTATTCACTGCTGGGCTGGGTCAAGCCAGTAAATCCTAAGAGGCAACTTTTTACTAGGCTGAGCGATTGCAGTTACTGCAGACTTTGTTTTAGACTCCCCTTGCTGGGACTCTGGATGATCTTCCAAACGTTCAAATCTTACAAGGTCATGTACCTGTCTCTTCTAGCTTTGAGACTTGATAGTCATTCATCTAAGATGTGGAATGAATAAATACAAAAAAAGAGAGGCAGCACCATGTGTTCATTGCCTCATGGTGGTTGGGTAAGGAGAGAAAAGCATGAGTAGCAGGCTACTGCTGCTTCTGCTGCTATTTCCTCTCTCTCTCATCTCTCTTCTTTCTCGGAACCCCAAAGCTGCTAAAGATGATAAAGTTTTCATCTGTTCAAAGCTTTTATGTATACATTCAGTTCTAGTTCATTAGCCAATTCAAAGGATTTTCACCACCATTTAGTAAGCCAGTAAGAAACAGGCAAAGGATTCCTGTGATGCTCTGAAATGGAGAGGGGAAGGCCACCTCCATCAGGAGTTTCTGGAAGCAGGCTTACCAAGCTTCCACATAGACTGACGACAGACAGAGCATATTGTTTGTGCTTTATGTACTGGGTCCTCATTGACCAGTTTTGCTATTACATGTGACTCTAAATTTTGATTACAAGGAAACTGGAGAAAATATAAAGCAAGGTTCCTTCTTGAGGGGGTGGGCCTGAGGATACTAGAGTAAAGTCTGGGGAAAGTTAACTATCAAAAGTTGAGCTTATGAAGGAGTGCCCCCCCCAAAGACATAATGATAAAAACAAATAACTCAGATCACCTTTTTCCCCTATTTTCTGATCCTTTCTATATTTTCTATGTGTCATGTATAATAGGTTATAAGCCTCTTATAAGTTCCTTAAGGGTAGGGACTATTTCAGGGTATTTTTATTTATCTAATTTATCTATCTATTTATTCTTTCATTCAACAACCCTGGAAGTAGATGCTATTACAATCCTCATTTTACAGTTGAAGAAATTGAGCCTAGAAAGAGGTTAAGCAAATTTCCCAGGGTCGTTCAACTAGTAAGTATCTGAGACAAGATTTTAATTCGGCATTTCCTTACTCCAAGCAACAGTCAATCTGCTCGGCCACCCAGCTGCTTGAGGAGTTTACCAAAGAAAACCTAGATGTATTCCTCTGTTGGTACAATGAATCATGAAGATTGGATAGGTTCATACAGAAGTTGGTATCCATCAGAGAAGAGGTTGTTTGGTGCCCTTCAGAAAGGGGAGGAAAGTTGTTTTGTTTTGTTTTGTTTTACTGTTGTGGAGATGAAGTAAAATACTGTACTTTTTTTTTGTGGCAGAGTGCTAAATAAATTGTTCTATATATGATGCCTTACCAGTTTTAATGCTTGCAAGGGAACTAAGGACACTTAAAATAACATGAGACAAATTTTGGACTTCCTGGAGGAACTCTGGGCAGGTGCAAAACAAACCTACTCTAGGAGCTAATCCTAGTTTCCACATGGATTACATATTTTTACATATTTAGTACCTAGAATAATAGAGACAGTTAGGTGGCTCAGTGAATAGACCACTTGATTTGGAATCAGGAAGACCTGAGTTCAAATCTAGGCCCAGATACTCATTAGCTGTGTGACTCTGGGCAAGCCACTTAACCTCTGTTTGTCTTACTCTATTGGAGAAGGAAATGGTAAATGATTCCAATATCTTTGTCAAGAAAACCTCATATGGTGTCAGGCAGAGTTGGATATGACTAAATTATAACAACCTAGAATAATGCTTTGTACATAGCTGGTGTTGAATAAATGTTTGTTGAATTGTGAGCTGGGACCTTGCCTTTATTCTCTATAAGAAACACACACAGTGTTTGTTCAATAAATACTAGACGTTGCCACTGAAAAAGAAGAAAAATACATTTTAACTTGGACATGATATAAGACTTATGGGGAATATTAGTGATGAACTGAGCTGTTCAGGTTAAAGAAGCCAGGGAAGCATCAAGTGATAGGTTCAATCAGGACAAAATAATAGCCTCTGGGTTGGTAAGGAATTGCTGCTTTCCCCATTTCAGGGCACATAATAGTAAGACAGAGCAATATGCTTCAAATCAGTAAGGCAAGAAGGAGGCCCTTGGTGCTGTGCTGTAACGGGAAATCCAATCATGAGTCTGAGGATTGGACTCTAGTACTATTGTAGAGAGACCACTTGCTCTGAGTTTGTAGGCAACTAGAGTAAATGAGTCAAATTTTTCCTGTACAAACACAAATACACACACAAGCGTGCGCGTGCACGTGCACACACACACACACACACACACACACACACGCACACACACCTATATCAGATTGCTTGCTACTTTGGGGAGAGGGCTAGGAGAGAGGGAAGGAGAAAAAATTTGGAAATCTAAATTTTATAAAAAATGAATATTGAAAACTATCTATGTGTAATTGGAAAAAATAAAATACTATTTAAAAAAAAAGAACTTTCCCCAAACTAACCCAGGCCTAGTCAGAGAGCAATAAAAGAGAGGAGCAGCAGTCATGCCAGTGGGGGCTCACATGAAATACCCTTCCTGAAGAGATGTCCATGGGGGAATAGTGCTGCCTCTTTCTTTAATCTCTTTCTTCACCAAAGACCAAGCCTGTTGTTTTATTTCACTGTCTTTTTTTTTTTTGCTTTTCTCTCTTATCCTAAGCCACAGTATGCTTTTGCAGACAGCTCCTCCGTTTGATATGGCAGCTTTGACAATTCGATTGAAATAGGAAGACATGATGTCTAATGCCTAATTTCACTACTCAAATAAAACTTGACTAAAGGGGACTTTGTTTTTGAGCTGCAGTCCCCATTGAGTGTCCTGTTATTCTACTGATTCAGCTTCCCTAGGCAAAGACACCAGGTTAACACCTAGATCTTGGGTGTTTCCTCTGGCTGAACACTCTACCAGCATAGGATTATAGATTTAGGGCTAGAAGGCACTTTAGAGTCAATCTGACCTCACACTTCCTCTTTTAAATTTTTTTACATATAAAGAAACTTGAGGCTTGGACAAGTTAAAAAATGTGTCAAGGACAGGCACATGCATATGAGTGTGTGCACACACACACACACACAGACACACACACACACACACACACAGAGTAAGCAGAAGAGCTGGGATTTGAACCCTTGGGCCTGGAACAGCACCATGTTATATACCTATCTACTTACTTCTATCATCAGGAGTCCCTATACCAGAGCATCATAAAGGCTTGTTCATCTGACATATTGAGGGCCTAGGTCATCTGTTCATGATGTCAGTGTGGTTTAGGGTGTGTGTGTAGTGGTACACATCTATACTCTCATTTGGTAAAGAAGCTGAGGCTGGAAAATCATCTTTTCAGTTTGGGAGTTCTGAACTGCAACAGGGCTAAGGCAATTGAGTATCTGCATTGAGTCCAGCAACAATATGGCGAGCTCCTGGGAGTGTGTATGTGTGGGTACCAGGTTGTTTAAGGAGGGGTAACCTTGCCCAGGTCAGAAACAGAGAAAATCCAGGCTCCCATACTAATCAGAATGGGAATAGGCCCATGAGTAGCTCCTGCTTCTCCATCCTAGGTAACAGAGGGAACCAAGTCTTAAAACAAAATGAAATATTAATGTAGGAGGAATAAAATGGAGAAATAATACAAAGGACAGAGCCAGTGAATTAGCATAAGTATATTTCTCATTTGCCAAATAGCTTGTGTCTTATTGCTCTTTACTAGAAGAATATTGAAAAAAACAGAATATAGTTTCTAATATTCTTATATTTGATGTCTTCTGGAAAGTGTTAACAGACTGGGAAAAAAGGAATGTCCATTAAAGTCTTCCTTTGAGATCTGGGATATAGTGTAATGATTACCCTGGGTTCTTGATGGTCATGCCAGTGGAGGACAAGATCTAGCAAGTTTTGCCAAGCTGGGAAGCTTTTGAGTACAGGACCAGTAGCAGGCTATGTATCTGCCATCTGAGAGGTTTAGTACCTGGCACATAGGGGGCATTTAATGAATACTTGTTGCTTGATTGAACAACCTGGCTGAATTTGGAGAGATTTTTCTCAAGAAATCTGCCCACTGGGCAATGCTTTTAGGCTCTAGCAGCTCATAAAACCATTTACTAAAGGGACTGTGAAGGGAATGGGGCAGGTGGGGAGGCCTATCATCTGCCCTGTCAGTAAGAGCTCCCACATGGACAAAACCAGAATGTTTTGAAATGTTTGAAGGAAATAATGAATGAACAAAGCATTTATTAAGTACTGTGTAAAAAGCATTGTGCTAATTGCCAGGGATACAAATAGAAAAGTAAGACGGTCTCTGCTCTCAAAGAAATTACATTCTAATGGGGGGAACAATATATGTGGAAGGTTCAGTTGCAAATCAGATGTAGTCCCATGGCTATACCGGCAAAGCGTATGTTAACACTTTTTCTTTGATATCATTTCCATTGATGAAATCATTACAATTTCTGATGTTGAACTTTTGACAATACTAAAGACTTTGGTGATAAGAAATTCCCTTTCTAGGTCTTCCATAACTGTGGCTCTAACATCTAAAGGAGTTGCATCTCTCTAGGGATTGCTTCCCAGGATGATGGCTGAGGGTAGTGGTTAGGAAGCACTGCTACTCCTAAGGTCTTGGGTTCAGGATCCTGGGCTGTTTTCAATAGGATCTGAGGGGAAATGGTGGTGGTTTGACTTATTTGGCATATATTGTCTTCTATCTCTCTCTCAGGTTGTCCTGCTGTTAATAAGTGACCTAGTGTATTATTGTCCCAGAAGTGGAAAGGATACAATGGAGACCATGGATCTTTTAGAAGATTGATGCTTATATATGTATAAAAAAAAATGAAAATAGAGATCTGGAAGCATCCTTCTTGAGAAGGGTCATTCCCTCTTTAATATTATTGTGCCAATGATTAGAAACAAAATTTAAAAAGAATTCAAAGACATACCAAACCAAGAATTAGGCCAAAAAATTGGATCTCCTGTTTGTCTTCTTGTCAAACCTGCATTATGATGTGGATTTCCAGAGTGAGTGGTTCATTTTCAGAGGGTTGGTGGCCTGGCACTGTTACTGACTGAAGGAAATCATGTCATGGGCAGTGATCCCAGCTGGCAAGACAATGAAAAACAAATACAGATGTCCAGCAAGTCCATCATTCCATGAACATCTCCATGCTGTCAATGATGTATTATTTAGATAATATCCCATCATTTCACTGGCAAGACATGTTAAGAAGTCTTAAAGCTTCATCCCCATTGTCCTCTCAATTATATCCATTAAGTAGGTCAGGAAAGTATGGTGGTGAATTCTAATGACAAAGAAGCCAAAATAATGAGAAAGAAGATGGAGGACAAAAACATCTGTAGGAGCAGGGCTCAAAGCCTTTCATACCCTAAGGGAATTTTGGAGATGTTATTTCCACAAATACTCATTCTTGCTCGGGATATATTGCATATCTACCCCAGATAGGTTGCTCAAAGAAAATTTTGATTGGCCTATAAGCTTTTTTCTTTGCAAGAAGGCCTGTCTTCCAGTGGCAGAAGTATGGCTGCTAATCATATGGGAAGATATAGAGTCTACTCAATCAATCAAGTATTTATCAAAGACCTGCAGATGTACCAGGCCCTATGCTAAGCTCTGGCAACTAAAAAGCAAACAAACAAAACAAAAGTGGAACAGAACCTGCCTTCAAGGGATACGGATTCTAATGCAAGTAAAAACACGCATGTGTACATATCCAACATATGCCAAAAGTCTTTGTGCAGCTTAAAGTAATGAAAATTTAAAGGTGCACTGAAACTTTTGGGATATCCAGTATAGTTATATTCAAAACATAGGCAAAACAGACAAGAAGTCACCTTTGGAGAGAGCTAGTAGCTCAAGAAGTTAGGAAAAGCCCTCTGCAGGAGGGTGCATTTGAGTGGAGTGTTTGTTTTGTTTTTTATTTATGAGTAGAGTGTTTTGTTTTTTTATTAAATTTTTTTTCAATTTATGGAATAAATCAAGCATTTCATAACATAGTACAAAAAAAAGATGATTGTACATGAAACTACAAATCTGTTGTACACAACTTGCTATTCCATTCAAATATATCAGGTAAATTTCTCTTTTTTCTCCCTCCCTGCCCCCAGAGATGGCTACCATCACACACACACACGTATGTATACATGTAAAATCATTCTACACATACTTATTTCTTGTCAATTCTTTTCTCTGGATATCCAAATTTATCTCTAGATGTAAAGAGAGATTTTACAAGAATATTAGAAAAATATGGAACATAATACTTTTCAGACTTATAGGTAGGTGAACAATTTATGAATAAACAAGAGATAAAGAGCAAAGTTAGGTGCAGAGTGGATAATTTTGACTCCATTAAATTTAAAAAAATTGTTCAAATAAAACAAATGTAGCCAAGATCAGAAGGAAAGCAGAAAACTGGGGAAATAATTTTATAGACAATTTATCAGAAAAAGGCCTCATATCTAAAATGTATAAAGAACTTTGTCAAATCTATAAGAATATGAGACATTCCCCAGTTGATAAATGGCCAAAGGATATGAACAGGCAGTTTTCTGATGAAGAAATCAAAACAATTTATAGTCATATGAAAAAATGCTATAAATCATTATTGATTAGAGAAATGAAAATTAAAACAACTTTAAGATATCATTTTATACCTCAAAGATTGGTTGAAATGATGGAAGTGTGTCTATCACATTTGTAAAGGAATTGACTATATATTTTTGTGATGTGTATAGATAGTACTGTGTGCTCCAACAAATGTCCGTTTGTGTTAATGTATTTATTTTAAATTGTATATTGTTAAATGAAAAAGGAAGATATGATTCTGTAACTCCTATCAATTCAGCTGTGTGACTCAAATTATTGTGTCTTTCAGGATGATGGTAGAGCAATATTAAATAAGCTTCCAATTTTGGTTAAAAAAATAAAATGATAGAAGTGGAGAGTGACAAATGTTGGAGAAGATGAGGAAAAATTGGGACACTAATTCATTGTGGAATTGTGAACTGATCCAACTATTTTGGGGAGCAATCTGGAACAACAAGATGAAAGATTAGACATTTTCTCCCATCCACATGACCCCCTCAAACTGTAAAACAGGAATTATTCATAAGAGATAAAGTAATTTCAGCTGGTCCCATGCTGTAGGACATCAAGGATCCAAACAAGGTAATTATTCAATGACTTAACATCAGAGAAAACCCCTCCCTATCCCATAATGTACTCACTCAGTACCACTCCTCCATTGTCCATCACACTATGGAAACAGAACCTCATAAAACTACTATTGGCTTGAGATGACTTTGAGGTCCATCTCCCAAGAAAACCACAGTCAATGGGGAAGGAGTTAGAAAAAGAGTGATTTAAAACTATGTTGTTGTTTTTTTAAACAAAATTATCAAAGATCTCATGAGGAAGAAAACTCGATTAAAGACCTTGAGCATAAGCAGATGAAGCAATAGAAAAGATATTAATAATTAATCAATCAATAAGCATTTATTAAGTACTATGTGATGGGCACTGTGGTAAGTGCTGGGGACATAAAGAGGTAAAAGACAGTTCCCATGCTCAGAGAGCTCCCAGTCTAACGGGGAAGGCAACAAACAAACAAACATACACAGAAAAGCTATGTACAGGATAAGTAGGAAATAAGAGAGGGAAGGCACTGGACTTGAGAGGCGCTGAGAAAGCTTTCTAGCAGAAGATGGGATTTCAGTTGGGACTTACAAGGAGCCAGGCAAGTCAAGAGGTAGAGATGAAGAGAGGGAGCATTCCAGGCATGGAGGACAGCCAGAAAAAATCCCCAGAGCCTAGAAATGGAGTATTTTGTTCATGGTACGAGAAGGGAACCAGTGTCCCTGTATCAAATAGAGCATAGAAGTAAAGTACAAGAAGACTGAAAAGGTAGGAGGGTGTTCAGTTATGAAGGGCTTTGAATGCCAAACAGAGGATTTTGTATTTGATTCTGGAGTCGATAGTGAGTCACTGAAGTTTATTGTGTGTAGGGGGTAGATAGGTGGGGGGAAAGGTTGTGACATGGTGTAATGCCATGCACCAGCAGATTCCCAAAGGAATGCTACTGTGAACGGCCTTTAGAGTTCAGATTACAAAATATAGTGAACA
>CM053581.1:205673347-205704091 GCA_028627135.1 Pseudochirops cupreus | reverse complement strand
TATATGTGTACAGGCATACATAGACAGAGGACACAGGATCTATTGAATAGGAAGGAATGATATTTTAAAAAGTGAAATTAAGAGCTGGGAGAGGAACAGAACAAGAGGAGACAGGGAGAGACAGAATGGGATTAACCCTCTCGTATAGAAGAGGCAAGGGATAACTGTTACAATGGAGGGGAAGAACAGGAAGGCAAAAGGGAATGGATGGGGGAGGATATAGGAGAGAACAGATCGGGGGAGGGGGTATACAGTGGGATCGCTGTTTTGGGGTGGTGGGTAGGGAAAAGATGGTGAGAAAATTTGTAACTCAAAATCTCCTGGAAATCAATGATGTAAACTAAAAATAAACAAAAGTTAATTAAAAAAAAAAGAATGGATCAATTTACTCAGTATTTGACAAAAACTACTGGGAAAATTACAGAGCAGTCCAGTAGAAATTACACACAGACTAACTTTCCACATTGTATAGCAAGATATATTCCAAATGGATAAATGCTACATAAAGGATGACATTAGAAATAAATCAGAAGATCAAGGAAGAAATTTCTTTTCAGATCTATGGATAGGGGAACAGTTCATAACCAAACATGGGATGGATAAGATAACAGAAGAGAAAATAGACAATTTTCATTACATAAAATTAAAGGACTTTTTACAAACAAAATCAGTACAGCTAAAATTAGTCAATAAAAACACAGTCCCTACCATCAAAGAGCTTACGATCTAATTGGGGAAGATAGCACACAAAAGGTGGGCATACCCATCCCTGGGGCATGATGGAAGGTTGAGCAGAAATTTGAAAGCAGTGTAGTTGTTGGGAAATAGGAAGAAAAACTGTTCTGAATCCCCTCCTTAAATAGTGGCCCTAGAGCCCATGGCCTTGCTCTCCAGTTGTAGACAGTAGGCAAGTTCAGTCTTACAGTACAATGAGATTTCCCATTGATGAGTTTCCCAGAGAAGGAAGGCACAATGGAGAGCTCCTGAGAGGTCCAAAAGCAGAGTTCTGGTGGAGAATGTGGAGGGAACTGGAAGGGAAAACAGAAAGAAAACCAGTAGGAGTGTGCTGGAGTCAGCCTGAAGTAGCTCAGGGAATCTGTTGTTAAATTTTGAGTGTGAACTTTTACACCTTGGAAATTGACAAATGCTACAGATCAAAGTTGATTTATTGTTTTGTTGATTGTCTATATAAAAAAATAGAACGGATCAGATTAACTATAAATATCAATTCTTTATGAAGACTTCTTCTGATCTTCCTAGTTGCTCATGCCGCTCCCTGTCCCAATTGTCTTATATCTATGTTGTATACATATATGTTATCTCTTTCAATTAGACTGTAAACTCCTTGAGGTCAAGAACTTTCTACTTTGGGGGCCTCCAGCACCTAGAAAAGTACCTGACACATAGTGACAAATAAATTCTTATCAATTGATGTCTTTTATTCTATATAATGGTTATCAATTTCCTTCCATCATTCCTCTACCCAATATACTAGAAACCTTCCTCTGTTTTTTATAAAAAGTGTATGTCCACCCAAGCAACATTGAGATTGTCCATCTCTTATCCCTGGCACTTTCTTCAATACATCAACAAAAAGAGCAAAAAAATTTATTCTTATGGTAGATGCCACAGAGTTAGAAATGTTGCATGGGGGACAACTAAAGAAAATACCCAGAGCTGAGAGAGGGTGTGTCTTGTTCAAGGAATAGCCAAGAGACTAGTCTCACTGGATTGAAGAGTATGTGGCAGAGAATAAGGTATAAAAAGGCTGGAAAAGTATGTGGAGATTAGATTAGGAAGGGTTTTGAATGCCAAACAAAGCAGTTTGTATCTCATCCTGGGTGTTTAGTGAGTAGGGGGAGGGGGTGACATGATTACATCTGAGTTTTAGGAAAATCACCTTAATGGTTGAATGGAGGATGAATTAGAGGCAGGCAGACCCACCAGCAGGATATGGCAATAATCCAAGTGTGAAGTGATAAGGTGCCTAAGTGTTTACTTATGCTCACAGTTGTGAGCTTCTGGAGGATGGTGAGGAAGAGACTTTCAGGTATTAAAATTGCCATTGGTTAATTCATAAGTGTATGTGCATGTTGCTGTTGGTGCTTTTTATCTTACAGAGGCTATCTTTTCTCCTGTGATCTTAGTTGCAATTATTCTATATCTTGCATATAATTCCTTTTTTTTTGAGAGGGATGGGCATTGAAGGCTTGAAGAAATTTGCAGTAACAAATTGTCTGCCTTGCTGGTCATGTGGTACTGATGCACCCAAAACCTATTCTCACTCACTTTCTTTGCCTCTTGTTCACTTCCCAAATTATTTTTTCTCTGAAACATTTATTGCTTCATTGGCCAACACTTAGGAAAATACCTGCCTCTATGTGCCTCTATGGTCTTCATTTCTTGGCCAATTCTTCATAATCATTGACAAATCTTTCTAGGTTTCTGCTGGCAGTATTGGTTTTCTCAGAGGAATCATCAGATATGGGTAGTCTTGATAAGTTTTCAGAAGTTCTCTGTTGAGTCTTTAATCTGTAGCCAAAAAGACAAAAAGACAGTTCAACTGTTAACATGAAATCACCAACAAACACTTACCTTCTTCCTCTAAATCTTACTGGGTGATTTCTTACTTAATGGCTTCTGTGGTTCCAATAAATATGTATGCACACATACACATACATAAGTATTTATATAAATAAACACATACATCTGTGCGCACACACACACACACACACACACACACACACACACACACACAGAAGAAGCTTCCACCCAGAATAGAGCATCCAACTTCCTCTTCTTCAGGAAGTCCTTTCATATCTGACTTTTTGTTCTAAGTGTTTAGCTATATTTTTTTCCTTTCCTTCTTCTGTGTAACATTCTTCCTTTCTCCAACTTCTTGATAAAGATCAAGTCTTTCCTCCTACAAGTCAGATACCTGTCCTTCCATTTGCTTCAAAACCTTGCTTGTGCTACCTTAAGGAACATATAATAGTTCCTAATAAGCTACAATGTGGAAAGGTGTTTCTTGAGTCCCTTTACCATCTCCTCCTATATGAAGATCAGTCTATAATTAGAAAAGAAATCACAAGATAATAAAGGAGATTTTAAAGCCTGTTAAGTACAACACCCTCATTTTACAAATGTGGAAACTGAGGCCCAGGAATGTTAAATTGCTTGTCTGGGTAACATAGGTGGTAAGTGTCTAAGTCAATATTTAAGCACAGGTCTTCCTGACTCCAAGTCCAAATTCTATAGTCTTAGTTGCTCAGCTGTGACAAATAAAATAAAAACATCTCATACTCAATGTAAGTCATTACAAAATGCCCTCTGGTCTCCATATTGGCTGAGGTTTTCAAAAATGTTTTTAACTACTTGCAAGCATTTACATTTCAACCCTAGTCAGTTAAAAAACATTTGTAGCTAATTACTACCTCACTGCAGGATCAGCTTAATATTAGGAAACTATAAACACAACAGACCACAAAAAAATCACATGCTTGTATAAATAAGTGCAAACAAAAAGCCTTTGAAAAATACAACACCTATTTCTTTAAAAAAAAAACCGCTAAAAATATAAGAAAAAATTCATCTTTTCTTAATATGATGAATAGCATGTATCCAAAATGAAGAGATAATATTATATGTAACAAATAAACTACAGACCTTTCCAGTAGGATCAGTGAAAACGTATTTCCTTTCTCACCTTAATTGTTAAAGAATTTGGAGTGGTAATAATAGAACAAAAAAATCGGAGGGAATGAATATAGGCAAAGAAGAAACAAAATCATCACTTTTTGTACATGATATTATGTTCTACACAAAGAACGCTAGTCAACTAAAAAATTAATTGACACAATGTCTGCCAAGTAGCAGAACATAAAATAAACTCGTACAAATGCCATGTTTCACAGGATAATCATCACAGATTTTGTCAATTTGTTTTTGCAAAAAAGTGGGGTACAACCCTTATGTGAAGCTTTTAAAAAAAATTGCTGCTATCACTTAAAAATAATTTATTACTAAACTGTCTTTGGTTCAAGATTAGGATGCATGGAATACTTGTAAATATACATTAAAATTGGGAAGATGCAAATCTTACCATATCATGTGACTTACTCATGGCAGCTTCACCTGCCCACCCACTGCCCTTGGGCCTACAGCTCTTCTTTGGTGTTCGGTTTCCCTTTTAAGCAGCATGACAAACAGAATTATACCATGTAATAATTACATGATGGAAGTTCATAAACCAATTTTTGGACTGAAAAAACAGGGTGAGACAATTATGTGGTGGCAACAATTATGCAGTAAAATATAGTATCCAGACTTACTATATACTACCAACCAGCAGGAAGAGATAGAAAGAAAAAAATCATTCAAAAGAAATATATAAAATATTATACAGAAATTATATGAATATAATTACAAAATACCCCTTGCAGAAATATAGATCTAAATATTTAGAGATATATTCATTGTCCATGGTTGGACTGTGACAATATAACACAAAGACAATATTACTTAAATTAATTTAATTATCCAATACCAAGACAAACTAGCAAATGATTATTTTATAGAGCTAGAAAAAATTTAAAAATTCATCTGAAAGAATAAAATGTCAGTAATCTCAAGGGAAATAATAAAAAAAAAACGTGGAAAGGAAGGGTGACTAGCAATATCAACTAATTAACACCTTTCAACAACTTAATAATACCACTCTTCACCTTGATATGAAAGATCCAGGGAAGCAAAAAGAAATATGTACTGATACCAATGAAGTAAACAGTACTACAATAGCAACATTCACAATTACTAGAATAATTAAATGGAGAGAAAAAAAGACCTGAATGTTACACAATTATAATGACCAAGCTTCTTACCAAAGAAGAAGTCTTTTTTTAAAGCATCTTTATAGAAATGAGGGATGAAAAATTACATATAATGTCAGATTAGGTTGATATGATAGTTTATTGAACTACTTTTTAAAATTCTTTCTCTGTGTTTCTCTCTTTGTATCTCTGCCTCTCTCTGTATCTCTGTCTCTGTCTGTCTCTGTGTCTGTCTGTCTCTCTCTCCAGAAGTGTTTGATAGTGGAGAGAAGAGAGAGATATATTGGAAAATAAAGGTGCTAGGAAAAAAGAATATATCGATACCAATTTGTAAAAGTGAAAGCTAGATAATATTTTATCCTGATTGTCAGAGGGGTTTGCTATTTAATTATAGGTGGAAGGAGGCAAGCTCTTGGGTTCATTCCAACTCTTATTCTAAGAAAGTAAAGATAGGAAGCAGACTCAGAGTGCCATGTAAGGTATGGAGATACTGGAAGGCCACCTCTAGCTTTTAAATGGATAATATGGCAAGCAGAGAAAATTAAGTGCAAAGGCCTCAGGCTTCACAAAATGCAGCATTTGAGATTGTGTGAGCCACCAAGGCAGGCAGGCAGCCTGCTTTCTACAAGCTCTATAAGGACACAATTGAATCGAGCAGAAATAGAGGCTGTTCTCTGACAAGATGTTCTCTAAAAGACATGGCATGGAAATGATTGCATTATCTATTTTTGTGTGTTGTTCATCTGAAATGTAATGAAATTGGATGAATATGATGGGAGAGTGCATCAGGCTGGCAGAGCTGGGGAGGGGGTGAAGATGGTGAATATATAATCAAGGAAAGCCTACTGCTTTGGAAACATGATTGTTTGAGTAAAAAGAGTCACATTGCACTCTTGGACTCAGTAGCAGAACAAAACTGAGTTGTCTTGTTTCAGAACAAAAGGTCAAAGGGGTTAATGGGGAAAAATTCCTGGCAGCTAGCAGTATAAAATCTCTTCCCAGGACCAGATATGAGTGTGAGACACCCAGATAAACAGTTGATTGTTGAAGTATAATAGCAGTTGTTGGGATTACAAATGTAGTCAGTATAAAGCAAAGCAAAGGTAACCTCCCCCCTTAAGTTCTGCTCCCTTCATTCCATTATCTCGTCCATTCAATACAAGTATTCACTAAGTCTACCTTTCTTCATGCCATGTACTGTGATCAACAAACTGACAACGTCCTTAAAGACACAGGACAAGCATACAACATAATTCACCGAATATGACCACTACCAAAAACCTCAGATGCCATTTAGGCCAACCTACACCTTTCCAAGAATCCCCTCTACTTACCACCCCACACTAACAAATGATTATCCATTTGATCCATAAATGGTCAAGCAGTCTCTGCTTGAAGGTTTTTGTTGATGGAGAACCCAACATCAGCTGAGGCAGTCATGTCCACTTGTGGACAACTTTAATTGTTAGGAAACTTCCCTTTATACCAAGCCTTAAATTGCCCCCTTTCTGAAAATTCTACTCATTGTGCCTAGTTCTGCCTTCTGGACTTAGAGGAAGTCTAATTTTGCTTACATATAACAAGCTGTCAAATACTTAAAGACAGCTGTCATGCCTCTGTCAACATCTTCTCTAGCTCTTTGAGGAGAGGGACTGTTTTTTATCTTTGTATCCCCAACATCTGGCAGTGTCTGGCACACAGTAGGTGCATAGCAAGTATTACTTGGTTGGTTGATTGATCGACTGATTAAACTAGTCATTGCATGGCACATTCTCTAGTCCCTTCACTATACTCTCACTCTTCCCCAGACATGCTTTGGCTTCTCTGTTCTTTTTCTTGAAATGAGAAATACAGTGTTATCAAGGAATGACTCAAAATCACGGAGGACAAATGCCAAAATGGATGCTACAAAAGGCTAGAAAAGGAAAATATGCATAGAGACTAGACTCTGAGACTAGAGCAGACTAGAGTCTGAGAATCAACCACTCAACAAGTGTTTATTGTGTCTTAGGTACCGTGTTAAGTGCTAGGGATACAAAGACAAAAGTAAAGCAAAAGAAAAGACACTATATTGGCCCAGAAAGGTAAACACTGGATTGATAGGAAGGAGGAGTAAGGAGGGCATTACAACTGGGGGAACATGTCCTCACCAAGGAATGAACCAGATGTGTCTAGAGAGGATAGTAAACAGAGTAAACAGACTACATGGTAGAACTAGTAATGAAATCAGATAGATAGATAGATAGAAAGATAGATAGATAGATAGATAGATAGATAGATAGATAGATAAATAGATAGATTACTATTTTAAGAAAGATAAAGACACCTTACATTTTCTCTGATCTCCTTATTGTATGAAACAAGTATGAAATCAGGCATTCATCTATACCTGACACTCCCATTGAACAACATAATGGCTCAGTTAATTAGCTCCACTATCTTCTAATAGAAGAAGAGGGAACCAAAGTCCATAATTCTAGTCTAACCTTCAAGGTTTCTATAATCAAACCCTTGTCCTTCCAGTTTTATGTCCCTTAGTGCACACTGATGAAATCTCTGTCCCTATTGTACGTAGGCCAAGCAGCCAGAGGTCTTTTTCAGATGAGTTTATGGACTCTTAAAGTCACTGAAATAAATTATGATAGGCACCATAGACAAGGCAGTATCATTGTGAAACCAAGTATCAGAAGAGCTAGAAGAACTATAGGCTTCAGCCCTGCGCCCCGCAGTGTCTAGGTTGCCTACATGGCAGCATTACAGACTTGGGATGGATGAGTTTAGCCCACAGTGAGGTTTCAACACCACTGGTCCCACCTGTATAACAGTGTGATTTATTAAAAAGACAAGAAAACTGGGAGCCAGGAAGCCTGAGTTCTAATCCTTATCTTCTACTTTCTAGCTCTACCGACCTTGAGCAAGTCACTTAATGCCTCTCTACTTCATCTATCAAATGAACAGATTAGATTAGATGCCTCATGTATCTTACAGCTCTAAGAATTTATGATTTTTTTGAAATATAGTATTTATTCATTAAGTGATTGTATAGTATCTCCTACATCATTGTATTAATGTGTATTTAAAACTTATTCTACTTCCACAATACTTGTTACATCAATACCTCTTCTCTCCTGCCCCTGCCCCAGCCTCCTATCATCTTTCTCCTCGATTACTGTAACACTCTTTAAGTGGACTCTCTAGCTCTGGTCTTTTCCCACTCTTGTCTATTTAATACATATTTTTCATCACTGGGAAAATATTATTCCTGACATAAAGGTCTGTCTATGCAACTCTCCTGTTCAAAAATCTTCAGCAATTCCCATTGCCTTATGGAATAAAATCCAAGGCCCTGTACTTGCCTCTTAATGCCTTTCTTAATATGACTCCATACCTTTCCAACCTTATTTCCTACAGCTCCTCTTTAAGCACTCCATTTGGCTACTAGCTGTTTCTCACTCATCTTTTCTTAATCCACCTCTGTGCATTCACATGCATACATTAAATTTACTCTTTATCTCAACCTGTTGAAATCCTTCTCTCCATCCTGAAGCCTTCTCAGGTCTTCTGACCTAAAAATTATCTCCCCCTTGGTCCTCAAATTTTCCTGGATCACTTTATCTGTTTTGTTCTTTAGCCCCTTTCACATTCTCCCTTTAAGCACACTTCTTTATTTCTCTTATATCCATCTCCCTTATCTGTCTGCAAGCTCCATCTTTACATCACTAGTACCTAGCAAAGGATCTTGCAAATAGTAAGATGACTAGATGACTGATGAATTGAATTGTTTCAATATTTAGCTTTCTGTATGCCCTTTTGCCACTTGTCCAGGGACACATAGCTTGTATGTGTTGGAACTGACATTCAAGCTCAAATTTTCTGACTCCAAGTAGTCTCTATTACAAGAGATACATGATGGAAACATTCTTGGACTTTAGGACAGCCCTTGTGCTATTTCCCTTATACTCAGTTACTGTTCAACTGACTGCAGCCACAAGCATATTTGAGAGCTGATGCTTAACAGAATTAGGATGCTAGGTCACCATTACTAAGAGAAAACTATCATATTTCACCCTTCCTAAGTATTATGATTGCCTGTATGACAAAGCCTAGCCAAGAGTAAGAAAATGATTTTGTTTTCCTTTAGGGTTTGGAATTCACTCATGAGAAAGCCTTAAATTCCAGTTTAGGATCCTGATTGTCCTTCTTCCATCCTCCCCAACAAGGTTATAAATTCCTAGAGGATGTGGACCATGTAGGTCTTATTCAGTTTTACATCTTACTCATAGCACCAAACACTATGCCTGCTATAGGGCTAGATACTAGGAACTGAAGAGCACCTCAAGAGGTCATTTAGCTCAGTCCCATCTGTCCTGAGCAGGGATTTGACCTGACACAAATTGTTTATTGAAGACTGCAATTTTCTGCACTAATTTGCTAAACTCTCCAATTCAATCAACTCCAAATTACTCTTTTTTTAACTAAACCAAAGGTTTTTTTTTTTCTTTTTTTAAGCATGTAATGAAGTAGTTTGAATGAGGAAAGGAATGCAGCATCAAGACTAGCATATCAAATGGGAGCAAGTGAGGGGAAAAGGGGAGAGAACTGGACCTGGAATCAGGGGAACTGGATTCCACAGTTACCACGTGGCCCCAGACAAGTCACTTTGCCTCCCAAAGCCTCAATTTCCTCCTCTGCAAAATTCTCTGATTGAATCCATTGGTTTCTAGGGTCCTTTCTGGCTCTGAAAACCCCATGATGCAAAGAAATTGTCCTCTCATCCAAAGTCATATTTCATCCTGAAAGAATGAACTGAAACTGCCCTGGAGACATGGTCACCACTCCTATCCTTAAAAGGAGAGAGACGTCATAGTCTTTTGCAAAGAAAAAGTTGAGTGGAAAGAACACTGGATTTGCTGCCAGAGGATCTGGGTCTAAATTCTGCCCTGCCATTTACTCATTTGCTGCCTGTATGACCTTGGTAAGTTTCTTCACCTCTCTGCTGCTTCAATTTCCTCATCCTAAAACTGAGGCAGGGTTGAACTATACCTACTCCAAGGCTCTGTCCAGATCAAACTATGGTCCCATAATCTTCACAGCCAAAACTGGCCCTGATGGGGTACCGGCTATGGGAAAACCCTTGAACTCTGATTGAATCTTCTCACTTAATGAGGCATTTGCCTGAGTCCATAAACCTTTCATTATAGCTAGGCCCAAATCTCTGTCACTTTTAACCTATCCTAACCCTCCATTGTGTGACTACTTCCCACTCTTGATCCTATCAAAATATCTATACCCAAATCTGTTACCCTTAAACTAGTCTAGCCCTCCATTGTCAGTCATGTCCAGGTAGTCTTCAACTGCTTCCCACCTTTAATCCCATTCCTGGAGTCTGACCTCAGTTCCATCAAAAATTCTTCTTAGACTCCTCAAGACCCTCCCCAAACTCCTCCTGTAGACCACCCCTAGATCCCTCCCACAGTCTTTCTATATATATGCCTCCATGAAGGGGCTGAGATTAATCTAGCACAGACTCACTCTATGTTAGATTTTTCTGGCCCGCTTGTCAACACAAGCGTCACAAATGCTTAGGCTCCTTAAGAATCTACCCACTATGGCAGAGTCTTTAATAATACACTCTACTTTGACTGAGAGAAGGTTTGAGTCTAATTCATTTGGCAGGACCCAACATGTTGGTATTTTGGGGTCTTGAGCACCCCTAAATCTAAACCTCAACAATCCCATTAGGGTCTGTGAAGTATAGTAGAGTTAGACCTGAGGCATTATGATTACCTACTACTGGAGCTCTGCCTTAGCCTTGAGTAATGCAGGATGGAAAAGCAAGTCCACTGAGAAACTTTTGGGGAAAAAGTAAACTCTGAGAAGGCATCACTCACAGCTGGTTAGCCTGCCACTGCACTGAGTGTTTGTTTATGTGGTGCTTATTACAGTAACATCTGGGTTCCTCAGACAATACAGGGAGAAAAGCAAAGATTATGTTTAGCTGTCTGGTGTATTTTAGGAGATGTAACTTGTATTCTGAATGATTAGGAAGTAATTAGAGGCTTAAAATCCATGCATTCATTAGGGTTGTTTGCACTGTTCTTGGGGGGAAGGGGGGTTGGAATTCCTTCATCAGAAAGGCCTAATTTCCAATCCCTAGATTTTGATCATCAAAGCAATCTGAGTGTTCCTTCCTTCCTCTGCTGAGTTTTGTCATGAGAGGGCATCAGGATACTTCTGAAGAGTGATATGGGAATAATTGGATTTAATGATAATTCATGAGCATCTTAGCTATAAGAAGCAGTTCTAGAATATGCTTGTGACCATAAACAACTGGACAAACCATTTGTAAGTATAGCAATCCCTTTGGGCTTACTTACTTTCCCAGACTCTGACAGGTTGGATCTCCAGAAAATGGCTGACTACTGCTTCCTTCAGGGTCCTAGATTTAACCCTAGTTGTCTAGTATTATTACTCACAAGCTCCCACCTGATGTACTCCCCATAAGTTATCAATTAGTCAGTTAGAATTAGTTCACTCTTACAAAAGAATATTTACTGAAATGGGATAGAAAAAAAATTGATACAAAAAAAATTCCCTCAAACAAGGTATAGTTTCCCCCACACAAGATCCTAGTGGGTAGAGGGTTCAAACTTAGTGAGCATCTGTAGTTAAAAGGTAACTTTGTGGCTCTTGGTTATTGAAAATCCTATTCTCTTTTCTTGGAGTTCCTAAAATTCTCCTTAGGTATAGATCTCTCCTAGGCTCTGAAGTTCAGTACTTTGGTAGGGTCCCGAAGATCTTTTATGTCTTATTTGTCCTCAGTTTTTCTCTCGGCTTTTAATGAAGATGCTTTAGGCAACTGCTACTATGGGGACATTGCAATCTACTCCTGTGGAAAGTCCAAATCTTCTGACCTTTCTAATTTCACAAGGTCATTTTCTTGTCTAAGGCAAAACTTAATCTGAGCTCATACCCTTACTTTCCCATACCACTCCACCCCCAGTCAATTCCTCATTCACTAGGGCTGGAATGCTCCTGCTGGAATTTTCTGCTGCGATTGTGTAGATCTAGAGGTATACCTGAAACTTTCGACAAATCCCAATGCTTTTCTTGTGTGGTCTCCCTTGCTTTCAGCTACTGATCAAGCTCTTTACCCCTTCCAAATTGACTAAACATTTATTTACACTTAGTTCAAAAATTTGTCTAACGTAATTACTAATTTTATATTATGCTGCATATGTTTTATATGTATTCGTCTCTCCATTAGAATACGCTCTTTATGAGTAGGGATTTTTTCATATTTTATACTTTTATCCCTAGAGCTCTCACTGTGCCTGAAACATAGTAGGTACTTAATAAAGATTTGCGGATGACTGATTGAATTGAGAAGTCTGGACCTTCTGCATCTACATTAACTAGGATAGGCTTTTTCCAGCTCCACCCTTAATCAATTAGTCACTCAATAAACATAGCATGGTATTAAGTGTTGGGGATACAAAAAGATAAAAAGACCTTCCCTGCCCTTAAAGAGCTTACAGACTAATGGGAGAGACAAATAGGCAAATATATACAAAATAAGTTATATACAAGGATAATTTCTTTTTTAAATTAACACAAGTAAGGCATTAGAATTAAGAGGGATTGGGAAACGCTTCCTATAGAAAGTAGGATTTTAGTTGGGATTTAAAGGAAGTCAATAATCTGAGCTTTGGAGAAAGGGCATTGTGGAGGACACACATCCTCCAGATGTGGAGGACAGCCAGAGAGAATGCCTGGAGCCCAGAGATGGTGTGTGTTATTCTAGAAACAGCTAGGAAACCAAGGTCATTGGATCAAAAAGTGTTTGTCAGAGAATAAGGCAGAAGAATTCTGGAAAAGTAGAAGGGGTCTAGGTTATGAAGGGCTTTGAATGCCAAATGGGATCTTGTATTTTTTCCTGGAGACAATAGGGGGACACTGGAGTTTACTGGGGGGAAGGAGGGAAGTGACATGATCAGACCTGCTAAAAAAGGATGGATTTGAGTGGGGCTTAAGGCAGGAAGGTATGAAGTGACAAAAGCCTACACTAAAATGGTGGTAGCATAGGAGGAGAGAAAGGGGCAATATAGGAGAGATGTTTCAAAGGTGAAACTGATAGGCCTTGGCAACAGCTTAAATATGGGTGGGGAGGGGCAGGAGATAGTGAAGAATTTGAGTCTATCTTTCTAGCCTGAGAGACTGAGAGGGTAGTGCTGCCCTCTACAGTAATAAGGAAGTATAAAAGACAGGGTACAAGGTGAAAAATAATGAGTTAAATTTTGGACATACTATTGTGTTTAAGATGTCTACTGGACATCCAGTTCAAAATGTTTGTACTTGTATCCAAGATGACCTGGAACATCTGTGAATTCAAGATGTCTGAAAAGCAGTTGGAGATGTGAGATTGGAGGTAACAGAATGATTTGAGCAGGATAAGTAGATCTAAGAATCATTAGCATAGAGATGGCAATTAAGTCCACAGATGTTGATGAGATCACCAAGTACAGTAGTATAAAGGGAGAACAGAAGAAGGTTTGAGGACAGAACTCTGAGGGACATCTGTGCTTAAATGATCTGGATAAAGATTCAGCAAGGGAAACAGAGAAGGAGCAGTCAAATAGAAGAAGAACCAGGAGAAAATGGTGTCCTGAAAACTTAGAGAGAAGAGAGTATAAAGGAAAAGTGATCAACAGTGACAAAAATTACAAAAAGATCAAGGAGAATAAGGATTGGAAAAGATTATTGGATTTGGGAAATAAAAGATCATTAGTGACTTTGGGGAGGATAATTTCAGTGGAATAATAAGGTCAGAATCCAGATTGTGAGGATGCAAGAAGAGGGTGAGAGGAGAGAAAGTGGAAGCATCTATTGTAGGCAGCTTTTTTTGAGGAATGTAGCTGCAAAGGGAAAAGGAAATAAAAGGCAATAGAGGGCATGGAAGGATCAAGTAGGGGTTATTTTTTCTCAGGATAGGAAAGGCATGGGGCATGTTTATAGACAGTAGGGAATGAGCCAGCACACAGCAAGAAACTGAAATAAATGAAAGAATGTTGGAGGAGATGGGATGGAAAGGGGTCACTTGAATAAGTAGAGAGGTTAGCCTTGGTAAGAAATAAAGTCACTTCATCATGTGAGATGGGTGAAAGAAAAGAGTAGCAGAGGGTATGTGAGTGACAGGAGATGAGGAAGAGGGGAGAAGAGGGTGTTCACAGCAAATGGCCTCATTTTTTTTCCTGAAAATATGAAACAAGGTTCTCAGCTAAGAAAGTCAGGGAAGGGGTAGCCATGGGAGGCTAAGGAGGGATGAAAAGGTTTAGAAGAGTCACTTTAGAGAGTTAAGTAATGACATGATTAGGAAGATATTGTAGGATTGCCTACCAGTAGTAAAGGCTCACTCGAGGTTATGTAATCTAAATTTGTAAAGGACTCAATCAAAATAGTTGTGCAATTTTCTCTACCTCTATTCAGCAATACTAAAGGCAACAAATAGTGGGAGTGATCGAAGGCTGAGGCGTGGCTGGGTTTAGCGATGTGTGAGGAGACTAGGGGTTCAAGAGAAGAGGACAGTATAGAGTTGGTTTGGTTCACCAAGGTGTTGAATGGAATAAAAGTGAAAACTTCTCAGGTAACATTCCAGAAATATACAGAAATATAATAGATTACCAAAGACTCAGTAGCCTGGGCTGGGAGCCTGGGACCCTGGCCTTACTCCCCTGGTCATAAGTTGAAGTTTTTGCTAAGCTTAGCTAAGCACAGGAGGGGAAAGCACAGACCCTGCAAATTTGACCACAGGCCTGAATGTCCCAGACTTGTTTCCACTGACCGCCATCTGACCTGTACAGATATAAAATCGGAAGTCCTGCTGCAGAGCTCCGGGTGGGTCACCACGCCCTAAAATCCCCAGGATTCGTAAAATATTGTCTGCTTTCATATCTATATTGATATTGTTAAAAGGTTCATCTTCTGCTTTCATATCTAAGTTGATACTGATGACATGTTTTGTCTGTTTTCACGTCCACTAGACATGTACCTTCTGTTTTTTTATGTTACTGACATTTTACCTGCAATGTCAGCAGATTTTTGAGGTTAAGAATGTGCACCTCAGTTCCTTATTAACGGGAACAGGACAGAACAAGGGAGGAGGGAAAGGGGTGGTCTTTTGGGTATATGACCAAGCTTTGCACTTTGTTTTTTGCCTCTCCTACTAGACTGCCTCTAGTAGCGAGACCACCCTTCTTGCAAGAAGAAATAATTAAATAAATCTTTCCTGTCTCTACTTGAAGATATCTCTGCTTATTTTATTTGGGCAAGGGTCACCTTGTCCCACACAACATTAAGATAGAGACAAGTGGAGAGAGTGACTTGTGTAGAGGGGAAGGCCTGGAAGAGAACTGAGAGGCCAAGCAGATGAAAGTCACAGTACATATGAATAGTGGGATTTTGTAAGGTAAAACAGAGGGAGAGGTAAAAAATACAATAGATTATAATCAGCTGAGGGCATTTCAGAATTCTTGAACAAAGAGGTGGTAAATTTGTGTATGATGTCAAGATCAAGGGTATGACCATCTTTGTGTGTAGAGGAGTAGGTCATGGGAGGTGAGTAGGTTGAGCTGAGTGTTTAGAGTATTGGAAAGAAAATCTATATATATGTCAAAAGTCCCCTAGTATGAGAACAGAAGAAATTGTGAGCCAAATATCAAAATCATTGGGGAAGGAAAGGGGAATGACCTAGCAGTCTGTAGACAATAGCTACCAGAATTTTGATTAGGTTAAATAGTATGAACCCTTACATAAGTATGGCGATGCAAAAGTAATCCAAAAACATTGGAAAGGCATCATGGTATCATGGGAAAAGGTCTGGTTTTGATCCCAGTAGACCAACATTTAAATCCCAGTTCCAAAACCTGCTAATAAGGTTGAACTGCTTTGAGCCCGAGGTGTTTTTTTTAAATTTGTAGAATGGAAACTGCCACTGCCTTGGTCATAAGTAGCTCTGGTGGGAGGAAATCACTGTGGAAGCACACATTATCATTTTACCCACAAGACATCTGGAGCAGTAATTATTATCTTCATTTGATTGATGAAACTCAAAAGGTTGAGTAACTTGCTCAGTGTGACCCAATAAGCTAGGGTCAAAGAAAGTCTTAGAACTGGTCATTTCAATTCAGGACTTTCCTCTAACACCATGCTGCCTCTCAATCCCTTATTGTTTACATGACAAGGAAGGAAGAGATATTTCCCTAAGGAAAGGGAAAGGACCAAAGAAGAGGTCCTCCAGTTGTCACCTCATCATCCTCAAGCCCCCATTGCTTCCATTAGAACAACACAATACTTGCAAAGGTCCTCCTTCCACTCTGCTCTCTTCCACTCTGCTCCATAGTAGGGCTTGGCTGCCACTCTTATATGCCTCTGTGCTCAAGGTGTTATTGGTTCACTGTCTAATCAACTTGTTTCTTCTCATTTGTGAGGAAACAGATATGAAGACCTTGGGAAATGTAATCACTTTGTCAGGTTTTGTTATATGTTCCTCCCAGAGCATTGTTTTTCACATGTTTTTCGTGACTGTTGCTTCAGCAAGAAAGCTGGTGATTTGGTATAACATGTGCAAGGGCATCTGACCATACCTATTTATAATTCTCTGTGTATGATATCTGGGCTACGTATAGATGGATGAATGGAATCCCGTCACTTAGGACCAGATGTTCTTGGGAATCAGTGGGTGAGAATCATTGTTGTTGAGTACTCAATATTTTCCCAAAATTGACATCGTGACACACACAGATTAGATATTCTCAGTAGGGTCTTTTATATGGATCTGAATGAATCTGAACTCCTCCATGAGAAAACTCATTACACTATTTCAAGACACAATCCTTCCATGCTTTCTTATGCTGTACAATTTTGCTTGATAGTTGTCAGGACCAAAATCAACAACCAGTCAGTGACCAGAGCCCTGGTGATGAGCTTCTCTCTACTTAGTTAGACTGAGTCTCAAACAACAAATACAGGTTATATTACAGAAGCTTTTTTTGGGCTTGTCCCCCCAAAACTGTTAGAGATTGCCTTCTAATAGCATACACTTCAAGAACTTAGGGTCACCTCCATTATAATAAGGAAATACATAAGCCTGTGAAATATACTCTGAGTATTGAGACTGGCCAATGTGTCTAATTTTCCCTTCCTTTGTAATGGTTCTAGCTTTGACTTATCTGGAAATCAAGATTATAGCAAAGCTCCCTACTGCATCTTTTGATTGTAGCAAAGCTTTCTACTAGACCTTTTGATCTAGTAATTTGGTTTTAGCAGAAGAGGACAATCTTCCCTAGAAATGTTTTCTATCTCAATTGACTTGGGGTCAGAAAGTAAAATCTCTTCATTTTTAGTTTTGCTTTTTCTTAAAAGGGAAAAGTGCAGAGTGCCATCGTTTTGGTGATTTAAAAACTTTGTCAAAGAAAGAATGGCAGCTATACATCTGAAAACTCCAGCTCCAGATTGTGTGTGTGTTTGTGTGTGTGTGATAGAGAGAGAGAAAAACAGAGAGAGAGGGAGAGAAAGAGAGAGAGATACTCGAATAATGAAATAGATGATTACCAGTTTTATTTATAGATAAGAATCCCAAAATCCCAAAAAGACCTCAGTAGACTGGAACTAAAATGCTTAAATTAAATAGAGATAAATGTTAAGGCCTGTACATTGTTTCAAAAAAAAACAAATGTACAAGCCCAAAATGAAGAAGATGTGATTAAAAAGCCAGTTAGGTGAAAAAGATTTGCAAGATCTATAGGTCATCAGTGCAACATGTAACAAAAACAAAGCTAATAAAATAGCATCTAGAAATGAGGGAAGTGATAATCCTTCTGTATTCTCCTCTATTTAGAATAATGTAGAATACTGACTCTAGTTTATAGCACCATATTATAGGAAGGACATTGGCAAGCAGTTGCAAGGGAACAAGGTTCCTACTAGGATAGGACCAGAGCACAGGCAAGGGGAGCAGTGACCACATCTCTCCCTGGATGGCACCACTTTGGAAGCACAGAAAACTTACAGACCCCTTAGAGCTAGCTGTGAAAACAGTAGGACAAAAAAGGCTAAAACTTGAGACAGTAACCACCCTTCCCTCAAAAGTGAGCAGAACTCAACTCTAACATAAAGTTAGTCAAGAAATAGGCTGGAAAAATGAGTCAACAACAACCAAAAAAATTGACCATAAAAAGCTACTCTGGTAACAGGGTTGTTCAAGACGCAAACTCAAAAAGAGGTAATGACTTAGAAACATCTAAAAGCAAAGATTCAAAGGTAGAAAAAATACAGATGGACACAAGTTCAACAAGAATTCCTAGAAGAGCTGAAGAAAGAGATTTTTGAAAGGAAAAAAAGTTATTTTAAAAATCAAATATCTGGAGTAGAGGAAAAATTGAGGGAAAGTGAAAATGATGCAAGAACGTTATGAAAACACACACAAAAAATACTGAAGAAAATAACTCCTTAAAAAGCAGAATTGGCCAAATGGAAAGAGAGGCACAAAACTTCACTAAATAAAATAACTCCTTAAAAATTAGAATTGGTCAAATGTAAACTAATGACTCTGTGAGAAACAATAAAATCAACTCAAAAGACTAAGAAAAATAGAAGAAAATGTGAAATATCTCATAGAAAAAACAACTGACCTGGAAAATAGATTAAGGAGAGACAATTTAAGAGTTATTAGACTACCAGAAAGCCAGGGTCCCCCCCAAAAAAGATAGCCTAGACATCATATTTCAAGAAATTATAAAGGAAAACTGCCCAAATATCTTAGCATCAAGAGCAAAGTAGAAATTGAAAAAATCCACTGGTCACTTCCTGATGATGATAGCAGTGACTTTTCTTTAAGACAGCACTTTTTTAAACCTATTCCCTAAGTGAAACTACTGGACTCTTACCTGTTAAAACATTAGTCTATTGGAATCAGAGCTGAAAAAACTCAAATGTTGTGAAAGGATATTTGTGACCCATAAGGACCCCTATCAGCTATAGAAGCTTATTAATTCAGAATATTGAAGTGTTAACATGTATACTCACTCAATGCTATTTCTAAGATCAAGAAAAGTATAATTTTTCTTCTCCAAGAAAGCAAAGTTAAACATTCACTGAATTTCTCTAGGTAACACACCCTCAGTCCTATAATTAATACCACCATATCTCACTGATTCATAATTAAACATGGGATGCTCAGTTCTTGGAGGCAGTAATGGGGCGTGCATGAGATAAGTAATTTTATGTTTTCTTCCATAGGGTTCAATGGTGTAAGGTCAGAGGGGGAGAACACATGAGAAGTAGAGAGATGCCTAATAGGGAGTGCAAATTATGAGGATATAATAAGTGAAATTCAATGTATTCTTACCTGATTACATTTCCAGTAATGGTGAATTTCTCAGGGCATTTTCTGGCTTATTAGTCAGGCAACCATTAATAATCACAGACATTTTGTTCATTTCAACACTTTCTGAAGTCATTCATCACACAGTTTGCTCTGGTAGTTTGACTCTATTGACTTTTTAAAATGATCTTTCCTTGATGTGTTTCCCAGGTATTTAAATTAGATATGTTAACAGTTTCTTCTGTTGGTTTTTTTTATCTTTTGATTTTGTCTAATATTTCATGCTATTTCATTGAATAATTGATTTCTGTTTACTCTATTCTAGTTTTCAGTCCATCATTTGTGTAAGGATTATCACTTTCTCTTTTACAACATTTCTTTTCCTTCCAATTCTTTCCTTCAGGGTTTCCCACCCACTCACCCCCACCCCCACCCCCACTCCCAGCTTCATTTCTTGTATGAATTTATGTAATCCTTGTGGAAAATCTTTTGTTTTGTTTTACTTTAAGTCACTGTTTGCATTTCTTATGGAGTTATTGGCTTTTTCTTTTGAGGACGCTCTAAATCTACATGTTTCTTTTACATACTAGTCAATTTTTTTTTCTTACTTACTCATCTCTTCAGCTTTAATTGCTGAATTAAGGCTTTGTGCCAGGTCCAATTCCTGCCCACTGCTGAATTTTATGGGGATGGGTAAGTGGCTATAATTAATCTCACTCTGGGTCCCCTGGGTTCCTAGGTTAACCTCTATCTCCTGGGATTAGATCCCCCCACCCCAGTACTCCTTCCCCATCTTTGAAGTTCAAAGTAGTAGATCTTTTTGTTTAATTAACATACTGAATTTATTACATATGTGCTTTTTTAATCATGTAAAACATTTCCATGTTAGTCATTCTGTACAAGAAGACTAGAACAAAAGAAAATGAATGAAAAAGCAAATGAAAAATAGCTTGCTTCAGTCTGTATTCAAACAATATCAATTCTTTCTCTGGAGGCAGATAGGATGCTTCATCATCAGTCCTTTGGAATTTTCTTGGATTGTTGTATTGCTGAGAGTAGCTAAGTCATTCACAGTTCATTGAACAATATTGCTGTTACTGTGCATGACATTCTCCTGGTTCTGTTTACTTCACTTTGCATCAGTTCACATAAGTCTTTTCAGGTTTTTCTGAAATCATCCTGCTTGTCATTTCTAATAGCACAATAATATTCCATTATAATCATACATCACAGCTTGTTTAGCCATTTCCCAATTGATGGGCAGCCCTTCAATTTTGATTCTTAACCACCACAAAAAGAGCTGCTACAAATATTTTTGGACAAATAGATCCTTTCCCCCCTTCAAAAAAAAATTTTTTTTTGAGAAATAGACCTAGTAGTGGTATTGCTGGATCAAAGGGTATGCACAGTTTTATAGCCCTTTGGGTATAGTTCCAAATTGTTCTCTAGAATGGTCAAAATAGTAGATCTTTAAGGTCTTATATGGCATCCACAATTTTAGCAATCTTTGAGCCCTAGAACACCTGGAGCATTTAGCCCAAGTACTGTGTCACTCTGATTACTGCCACTCCCTAGGGTTTCTATGCTCTCTCTACTCTAGGACTTTCTAACCACCCTGAGTTTTACTCAGGGGTATCTCTACACTTACTGTCTCTAGTCACAGAGTCTTGCAGGCTGAACTTCTCTCTGGTCAGTGATGCTATGAGACCATGCTTATTTGCCTATACTTTGTGCTGGCTTTGCTGGCTACCCTCTTTCCTATTGCTGAGGGCTTCTAGCTAATTTTCTTTATGGGGTCAAGTGTGAAAGATTTAACTTATTATAATTTCTCATTGGATTTTTTGAACATTATTCAATCTGGTGCAAATTTCAGGTCATTTGCTAGAATAGGTATGTAGGAGCCTTTATTTGGGAAGTCATTTTGGCCAGAAGTCAAGACCAAAAACTAATGAAGGAACAAATTCCTATTTGATAAGAACTTATGGGAAAACTGAAAAGAAATATGGCAGAAATTAGCCTTAAAGGAACATCTTACATCATATACTCTAATAAAACCCAGAATCAAATGCAACCTAACTATAAAAGGTTACATCATTAAAATAAAATTTTTCAAAGAGAATGGAAGAAGGCATCTTCCTAACTATTGCCAGGGGAATAGTTATTAAATGATGTATAGGAGTAATCATAAAATATAAAATAGGCAATTTTTATTAGCTATATCAAATTTAAAAGGTTTTATGTGAATGAAATCATTGAAGTTAGACTAAGAAAAGAAACAATCATGTGAAAAAAGATCTTGGCATTAAATATCTTTGATAAAAGTTTCATACTACACACACACACACACACACACACACACACACACACACATTTCTGTTATTGCCATCTTGGAAAAATCTCTTTTCATTTGCAGGCCCTCAAAATATCTATCTGAGCTACTATCAGAGTACTATTGAAAGTACTGCGTGGGGGCATATCCATGCAAAACAGCAGATTATGAGTCCTCACATATTTGTGTCCTGTCTAGTCCTGTCTAGTTCTGTTGATCAGAGAATACAGTTAGTTCAAAGAAAAATTATTAAATGAAATAGCACTCTAAGAAGATTGGCAATAGTTTATTCCTCTCCATAAACTTGGGGACATACTTTTCCACACATCTATACACCATGAAGTAAGCATACATGAAGATCACATATAAGGGTCAAGGACATGGGAAATGCCTGTGGATGAGCAACTCACATTTCAGATGCTGAAGGGCCATTGATGTGATCATATTGGTTTCATGGGGCCTGCTCCCCAAATGACATTGCATCTGTGTTGGGTAAGTTGTTCTGCTGGTCCCTGTTGATTTCACAGTCTTTGCAAGGTGTGACTCTGTTTATATTGTCTCTATGGATGAAGTTGATCCCCTCAGGAAAAATAATCTTAGTCAAATAGTAGCAGACAAATGTCTCTTTAACCACAGCCAACACACCCAGCTAATAAAAAAAAACTTAGGTGAGGCTAAGGTTAGGCCTTTCTTTCTTGACATCTATGTTTGGGCAGAAATCCAAATATTCTGACAAGGAAAACAATTTCAATCAATAATAAACATTTATTAAGCATCTACTACATGCCAGGCACTGTGCTAAGGGCTGGGGCAAAGACAGTCACTGACCTCAAGGAGCTTACAATCTAATAAGGGAGATGACATGACATGGGAACAAATATATACAAAGCAAGCTATATAAGGTAAATAGGAAATAGTTAATAGAGGAAAAGCACTAGTTAAGAGGGGATGGGGAAGACTTGTTATGGAAGGTGGGATTTTAGTTAGGACTTAAAGGAAACCAAGAAGGTCAGCAGTCTGAACAAAGGAGGGAAAAGTAACTGGGTCTATTGAAAAAAAACATCATAAATTTATGTTAGCTGATCTAAATTAGGTCTTCATTACAGTAATCCTACTGTTCCATCCTGGTTGATTTCCTATCCCAGCAGCAACTCTAAACCTTTTCTCCTTTCCTCAAGCGTTCTACGCCACTCTCTACCCCCAATCCTCAGTGAGGACCTCATCTCATACTCCACCGAAAAAAATTTGAGGCAAATTTCCAATAGAGCTATATTCTTTCCTTCTTGTCATCCAAAATCCCCCTAATATCATCCTCCATATGTTTGTGAGCTACTCTTAAAAGAAGCTGTGTGGGATAGTATACAAAGAGCCATCCTTGGGTCAGGAAGACTTGGGGTCAAGTGCTGCCATACTATGTGACTCAGCACAGTAAACCTCTTGGGGCCCCAAGAAGCTCTCAAAGACTACAAGTTGTAGAGAAAGGTGCTAATTTTCATTGATCAAGGAGTTTCCTCACTGATGTCTCCTTACAATGAAGAAATCACGAATGTGGTCCAAAAAAGTGCTACAAAAATGTGAGCTAGCATCATCTTGCTGTCGTTCAGTCACATCCAACTCTTGGCGACCACATTTGGGGTTTTTTTGGCAAAGATACTGGAGTGGTTTACCATTACCTTCTCTAGCTCATTTTATAAATAAGGAAACTGAGGCAAACAGAGTTAAATGATTTCCTGATGACCTCACACTTAGTATCTGAGGCTAGATTTGAACTCAGGTCTTCCTGACTCCAGCCTCAGTGCTCTCTCCACTGAGTCATCTAGCTACCTCCAGGTAGTTTATAGTATAGTTCAAAGAACAATATTACACAAAGGACATGCACAATAGTGGGAAACATAAATACAGAGGAAAAGTTATTTAGAAAAGCAGACTCTCCATATCTATAGTACTCTATCAGGGTGAGGTCTCACCTGTCTTTCATGCATACTCAGCTGTAAAATCACATCATAAAGGCTAATTAAAGAGAACTACCCTAGAGGTCTAGGTTCTGCCTATTCCTGTATCCTGCCTATAGTTAGCCTCAGAGTGGGAGAAAAGCTTTTGTGCTCATTCCCACACTGCAAAGACATTGCTGCCTTTCCCACATTCTCCACTCTGAACAATTATTTGTTTTTTCTCTTTGCTGAATTTATCCTTCCATCTTCAGCTTCCATGGCTTTGCAAAAGCTTGTCTCCATGCCGATAACACATTCCCTCACCACCTCTATCCTTTAGAATTCCTAGCTTCCTTTAAGGATCATCTCATCTATCTTCTCCTATGGGAAGACTTTCCTAATTCCCTTAATTGTTAGCATTCCCCTTCCTCAAATTATCGTGTGTAAATTCATCTGTCTCAGTTATTACATATACTGGCTGTGTGATCTTAGGCAAGTCATTTGTCTTTTTCATTTTTCTCTTTTCATTCTCCAGGCAACATTTTAAGACCAAGACAGTAGAATGCAGAATAATTGCTTGCATGGCAACTGGAGTTTGGAAAAGGAATTTCCTTCCAAGGAGTTCCTTATGCCAATAAAAATCACTACTTGGTATTAAACAAACAGAGAAACAAAAACTTATCTATTTGTTTTGCTTTCTCTAACACCAGTAGAATGTGAGCTCCTTTAAAACTGGGTCTATTTTTCATTTTACTTTTGTAGATCCAGTACCTAAGAGAGAACATTGCACATAGAAGATCTTTAATAAATGCTTGTTGATTTGTATTAGTTCCATTAAAGGCAGCATATTATTGGACTTGGCATTCATTAAGCCTAGGTTCAGATTCCATGTAGGAGGCTTGCTAGACATGTGGACATTGGCAAGGCCCTTAAACTTTCTGTACCTCAGTGTCCTTATCTGTAAAATGAAGGCATCAGACTTGGTGGCTTCCTAGAGTCCTTCTGATTCTCAAGCTATGATCCTGTTGACAATAATTGTGCCTTCTTGATTCCACTGCTTGACTGTTTTTCCTCTCTTGCATTAACAAGAGACAGAGGCAAGATTTTGTTGTTGTTGTCGTTGTTGTTCAATATGGACCATCCTTTCTTAATGAAGGAATCCACTTTCCCAAGCCATTGGTCCTTTTCAAAAAAGTTATTTATTAAATTAACCCTTAATACTAAAAAGGTTAATGTGACTCCAGAATGGTAGGCATACACTACTGTCACAGCAGTGGGACACTATCTACTAATTTTAAGATTTTGTGTACTGGCATCAATTCAGAATGTTTCTGTCTCTTTAGGCCTTTTTTAAAAATGACTCCAACTTTCCTCAGAGGAGCTTGTTTGCCTTGGTCTGTAATATTGGCAGTTCTGAAGACCCTTTAACATTCAAAGCTGTGGCTTCTATGAGAAAACACTGAAATGGGGAATTCTCTGTGACTAATGGATTCCAGAAATAGAAACTCACTAGTCACTGCTACGCCTTTAAAATAAATTTTGAAAAGAAAATGCCCTTTGGACTATACATAATATTATGTGAAAGTGACAGGTCAGGCTGTTCCTGTGGCAGCCTGGGTCAGCAAATTTCAGATCATTGGGTCAGCATTTTTAGATTCTTCCAAGGAGGACAATTGCCTTCCTTCTTCCTCTCAACCACTCCCATTCCCTTCTGAGTTATCAAGAAAGAGAAAATTGTGTTTAAAATAACATTTAGCTGGTACTTAAAATTACAGAATGCTACTTTGGCCCATCAGATGATAGAGTGGGGAAAAGTACTAGATTCAGCATTAGAAGACCAAGGTTTGAAACCAGTCTCAACTTTGCCCTTAGAGAAGTAAGTCACTTAAACTCTTGCAGACTTAGTTTTCTTGCCTTCAAAATGGGACATGTTAACAACATGATTTCTAAGGGCCTTCCAGATCTGAATCCCTTGAGCCAAGAAGTCAGCAGTATGGGCACCCCCTCTACCAATCAGTCAACATGTATTTATTAAGTGCCTCTTATGGGTCAGTTATGATGCTAGGTGCTGGGAATACAAAGACAAAAGATAAAATAGTCTCTACTCCCAAGAGGCTTATTTGAGGAGAGACAACACACACACACACACACACACACACACACACACACACACACACACACTGTAAAATGCAGGCCACAGTCCCTCAGCACTGGAATAGAAGGTATGCAGATGTTCCTGTGACTTCTAAATCACTAAAATTTGTCAATCTATTCATTTTATACATGGTAACTTGAAGCTATCTACCACTACTGGTAGGAAGGGGGCAGAAGCAGAGGTGACAGGAGCAGGGGGTAGTACTGCTGAGTAGACAAACCAGATTTGGGAGAGGACTTTTTATTTGCCTGACTTTTAAGGTCTCCAAAATTAGATTTCTATTTGGGAAAA
Source organism: Pseudochirops cupreus (assembly GCA_028627135.1). Taxonomy (NCBI): domain Eukaryota; kingdom Metazoa; phylum Chordata; class Mammalia; order Diprotodontia; family Pseudocheiridae; genus Pseudochirops; species Pseudochirops cupreus. Next base: position 205,678,176 of record CM053581.1, on the reverse strand, counting down.
TGACTTAAGAATTTTAAAAGTTTTTTTTTTCTTTTCTGCCCTTGGGTAACATGGTTTTAATTAAAAGAAATACCAGAGGACTTTAGTCTTGCATCACCTGCTGTCTGCAGAGGAAAGACATTGAATGAGGAATCTGCAGAGCCGATTCTGTCTGCCTTAATCCTGCCAACACTGAAGTCACATCTTGGGATAAGATAAATATAAAATGAACTCTCAAGCAATGAGCGTATTTGATGGAATCTGGGGGCATTTAAACCCCCAGGCTCATTCAGTCCATCCAATCCTCTTGCTGAAAAAGAAGAAGTATAAGTGCCTGCTGGATACCCATGGTATGTAAATAAGTCCCTTAATATTCCAATTCTCTGCTGGCTTCATCAGGAAGAAGTAGTCCTGGGAGAGATTGGGCGTGGGGCTGAAGCTGACTCTGCACACAGCAAACGGCACTTTGGCAAACACACCGGTTATAACCCAAGCCTTTCGGGTATTTAGTTTCCTTTCCAGCCTGGAGAAGTTCTAAGTCAATCAGGTATGGTTTTAATTAATTACACACCCACCTAAACCCACAACTGGCAGAGAAAAGGAGGAAAGGGCAAGAGAAGAAGATAGAGAGAAGAAGGGGAGAGAAAAGGAAGAGACGGAACAGGTAGAAGAAAGAAGGTGGAGCATCAGAGTCAGAGGGAGAGAGGGAAGGGGAAGAGAAAGAAAGGGAAGGAACTAGAGAGAGGAAGGAGCAGAAGGAAGAGAGGAGAAAGGGGAGGAAAGAGAACAGAGCCAAGGGAAGAAGGAAGGAAAGAGGAGGAAGAGAGATTGTGGGAAGAGTGTCAGAGAAGGACGCGGAGGGATGAGGAGGAAGGTAAAAGAGAAGGGGAGGTGAGGAAGAGAGGGGAAGAGACATGGAGAGAGTGAGAGGAGTAAGGAGAGACCAGGAGAGGGAGGGAAGAAATCAGGGGGATTGTGAGATGTGGCAGGTGACTGGGGAAAGGGAGGAGCAGAACCAGAGAAAAAGGGGAGGGGAAAGAGAGAAGGGTTGGGAGCTGAAGGAGATGGGGAAAGGAAGAGGTTAAGGTGGAGAGAGAGAAAGAAAGAAAGAGAGAGAGAGAAAGAGAGAGAGAGAGAGAAAGAGAGAGAGAGAGCCCTAGAAGAGAAGAGAGGAAAGAGAAATAACAGGGAAGGAAAAGAGATAAGAGTTAGTGAGGAGACAGGAAGAGAAAGGAGGTTAGGGTGTGAGGCAGAGACAATCAGACAGGGAATGTTCAAATGAATTAATCAGACTTGACCAGGTTTCATTCCGCCACAGTTTTACAAAAATATATTTTCCTGTGACAGGATGAGAGGCTAGAGTTCTGTTACTTACATAGCTGGGGGGAAAAACACAGAAAAAAAAATTGGGATTTTGTTTTCAATCACTCTCTGGTAAGTTTATTTGCTTCCCTGTTACATCGCATTTGTATGTTTTTTAATGGTGAAAGGAGTAAAGATGCTTATCAGTTTAACAGGCCTTCCCCCCATAAAGGTTAGATCTGTTTAATCCGTCTTAATCAGGCAGCGACTTTTTCATCAGTCACAGAAAGACTCAAGAGAAATATTCCGCCTTCTGTTCTTTCCCAGAGTGAGCTTCATGGATATTTGTATCTCTAGAAGACCTGCCTCTGGACTGAGTGAGGATATCAGAATTAAATATGACTTACAAGGGCATAGAGGGAAAGAATTACAGGGATTCATACTTATGGCATCACCTTCCCCCCATGCTGACCTCAAAAAGTCCTCCCTGACCCTACCTCACTGACTACTAGAGTAAAACTCCAGTATTACAATTCAGGACTTGAGCTCTAATCAGGACGATGTCCCTTACCCAGTCGTACTGATCTGTACCATACCACCCTACATTAAGAGGACTAGGCTTAGAATCAAAAGGCCTGGGGTTTGAATCACAACTCTGCTCATTATAATTATGAACCACATCTAGTCTCAGCCAAGTCTCTTAATCAGTCAGTCAACCTGTACTTTACTAAACGCCTGGCCTTGTACTATGAACTAGGCACAAAAAGACAAAATCCAAAGAGTCTCTCAAGGAGCTGACATTGGGGGAGGATTGAAGAGAGAGAAAATACAGAACTAGAAGATACACACAAATTCTCCTTGGGCCTCATCCATTACATGAAAGCAAAAGGCTTTTTGGACCCTGAACCTATGATCTCATAATCTTGCCCTTTCTCACATAAGTCTCAACTTTCTTCTGCAAAGAAATGCTCTCCCCAGTGGTCTCCAATTCTAAATCTCCACAAAAAATTATCCTTCCTAGCGGTGTTTGAGTGTTGAAGGCTAGATTTGAACTCGAAGTTGTCTTTACTCAAGGGCCACCTAGTGGCTGCTCCCTAGAGACAGCCCTATCAATACGCTATGGAAGGTGGAGCTCAGGGTAGAGACAGATGCAAGGACACCTAGTGGTACCTGCATTTCAATGGGGGTAAGAAGGGGTGGGTTTTTCCATGTGTACCAATAGTATACAGAAGTGCAGGGAACCCATTAGGCTAGAGTCATTGACACTACAATAAACTTTTATTCCCAAGACCTTTGGGCACTAATAATGAATGGGTCTTGGAACTTGCTGCCCTCTACCTTGGGCTAGGTCTCACCCTTTCAACATGGAGGTGGCGGGAAAGAAATGGGGGAGAGCTGCCTCTTTGATCACACACACACACATGCACATGCACACACAAAATAGGTGAGTGGTAAGGGCATCAGTCTTCCTTCCGTCATATCTGCTACTCTCATCCCCTCTACCTCTCCCCTAACCCCAAGAATGGTAATGCACAGTCCAGAGATACTGCCATACTCCAAGACCTTCATTCCTTATCCTTTGCCAACCCCTGAATACTGTGGAGCTTTCACCATGCAAGAACTTGGGGTTTGTTTTTGTTTTCGTATCTCTGTCTGAAGAAAACCCTAGAAAGTAACCCAGCCAACCTCTGCTGTTTTTATGTTGCTGAAGTTCTGCAAGTGTTTTCAACATCCTTTAAATTCAGCACCCCTCAGCAGAAAGACAGGTACACACACTCTCTTGGTGGAGCTGTCCCTTCATCCAAAGAGACTGTGGAACAATTTGGAACTTGGCAGAGGGAGGACATATAAAATATTTGTACTTTAGATTCAATATCTATATCTTAGACTCTGGTAGACATGAACTCTGAAGAAGTCAAGGTCAAAAAGAAAGGTTCTCATATAGCAAATAGCAGCACTTTTTGTGGTTAACAGAGAACTGAAAACAAAATGGATTTTCCCATCAATTTGGGTATTATTAAATATATTGTGCTAGCTGAATGTAATGGACAGGTAGGTGGCACGGTGGAGAGTGCTAGACTTAGGAAGATTTAAGTTCCAATCTGACCTTAGAAACTAACTGGCAGACCCTGGGAAAGTTGCTTAAGCATGAATTTCCTCATTTGTAAAATGAGGGAAAAAAACTATGTAAATATAAGCCATTATTATTATTATTATTATTATTATTAACCATAACTGCATTAATTGGTTTTATTTTTTTTCCTTCTTTATTAAAAGAGAAGGCTCATTTAGGGGCAGCTAGGTGGCGCATGTGACCTTGGGCAAAGTCACTTAATCCCAATTGCCCTGCCTTCCCCCTCCAAAAAAAAAAAAAGAGAAGGCTCATTTGACAGAAAAAGAGGAGGGGCCTATTTGAAGATAACTATGTAAAAGCAAAAGTTATCAATAATTTCTTTTTCATAAAAAGGATACAATTAAATATATTTAGTTCCTGGAACAAAACTCTGGTTGCCCTGCCCTAGTTGTTGCTTGAAAACTCACTTGACAATTAATCAAGTGCTGCTTTGGGGCATCTTTGACAGTGTTTTCTCCAGGTCATATAATTCCTGTATTGTCACTGATCTTTTCCATTGTTTATGCCTTATGCCCTTGAGTGCAAGGACTATGTTTTAGCCCTTATCAGGTAGTACAAAGCTAGGCATATATTTTACAACTGTTCATTGACCAAATTTTAATTTTCATCTTTAGATCTTCTTTTTGAGTCTAATTCCTATTCCTTTATTCTTAAATTTGGGGAATCACTGATTCCTTGTCAATCCAGTGAGACCTGTGGACTTCTCAGAATAATGCCTTAAAATACATAAAATGAAATATTCAAAATTCAAGAGGAAACTAACTGTAAGCTGTACTTGTCTCTCTCTTTCTCTCCCTCTCCATACACATACACACACATATACACACACATATATATACATAAATATAATTTTCATAGACCTTAGGTTAAGAACCTCACTTCTAGATCTTCAATTCATCTTTGATATGTTAATTTCCACAAAATTCCAAAGGCAACAGTGGGTAGCAGTCCAGTTAAACTTGATATATTGAAGGCTATCTAATGATCACAAAAGATTGTATTTTAAGGAAAGATACATCAACTGAACCTTAGTAAAAGACAGCTTGGTGACAGAGTCCAAGGCCAGACTAAAATGAAATGAAATTTCCTCTCACTTAGTAGCCTAATAAGGATTTGAACCCAGGTCTGCAATGAATTGTCATTGTAACTGGATTTTCATATGTGGAAAGCATGTTTCAGTTTTCAAGGGTCCCTGAGGGAGAAAACTGCAAGCTGGAAATGTGGATGGATGGAAATCACTTACATCTGTTCTTTCTCAACTTTAGTCCCTACCCCCACTCACCAGGTGCCAGGAAACAGTGCATCAATTTATAAGAACCAAGAGGCCTTGTGGGAGGGCTCCAGCTTTAGGTTAGGCTGAGGAATGGGACTGCAGCTCAGAAGGAGGAATAGAATTTGCAGGGCAATGAAGGAA
>CM053581.1:205642293-205672847 GCA_028627135.1 Pseudochirops cupreus | reverse complement strand
TAAGAAATTACAAAATAGATTCAAAATTTTGCATATAATTTTCTTTTTCTATTCTACTATGTATATGAAAATGCTCATTGTATTTGTTAAGTTCAGAATAATCAATAATTAGATCTTGGGGTATCCAAGCTGAAGGAAAGAAGCATACATTTATTACATACCTACTGAATGTTAGCACTACAACTCTAAGAATTAAGTGCTATCATTATCCCCAGTTACAGTGGAGGAAACAGGCAGCAGAGGTTAAGTGACTTGCCCAGAGTCACATAGCTAGTAAGTGTTTGAGACCAAATTTAAACTCTGGGGTTTATCTGACTGCCAACCTAGTCTCTGTCCACTGTGCCCATTAGCAGGCTCTACCAATAGCTTCCAGAGGTAGAGGCAGTTGATTCCACCATTGAACAGTGCTACTTATTAAATATTTTCATACATTAAACTGAAATCTACCTCTATCACTGCTACCCATTGATCCTAGTTTTGCCCTTCGGGGTCAAGGGGAAAGATCTTTAGTTAGTTTGATTTAGTATGAAATCCATCTGAACCCATGAATTTTTCTTTTTTTTTTTCTTTTTCTTTTGTAAAATTTATTTGTTTATTTACTTTTAGTTTACAAGATTCAGTTCCAGAGTCCCTTGAGTTTCAAGTGTTCTCCCCTCCCTCTCCCCTCCCCCATTGAACCATGAATTTTTCAATAAAATAGCCAACAACTGTGAGCTGTTATTAGCCTTATATGCTAAATACTACAGGAATCATGGTTCTTGCTGCTCTGGGGAGGCCAGAGATATCCCACTCAATCTGGCCAATTGAGAACAGGTTTTCCAGGATCTTCTTTTTATGAAAAACAAAAAGAAAAAAGTAATCTCCTCCCTTCTCTCTCATCCTCACCCAAATCTTCAGCACACCTGAAAACCTTTGCAATAGAAGAGAGCTTTTAAAGCTCTGATAGGATAGAAGGGGTACACAATTCTGGGGTTCCTGCTTTTGGGGAGAACTCTAGCTCCATGGCTCTCATAGAGCATGAAGAGCTGTAGGAGACCCATGGACTACTGGCTCAGTGTTTCTGAGAAATGATGAAATTTGGGGTTGGAACAGTTGTCATCAGAGAAGTTTCTGGCTTAAGGTATTTTTATCCTGTTGCATAGCATTTCAAGTGCAGAAGTGAGAATATGGACATCCACATGATTGACTTCCACAGATTTTCACCATGGAAAGATTTAGTTTATTAATTCACGAGATTCACATTAAATTTTGTTGAATAAAATCAATTTTTGAAAGTTCCTCTGGTTTAGAGATAGGAAGGGAAATCTATCATTCTTGAAATTTGGCGGTCCATTTCTGTAATAATTGACTTTCTAATGTTGTGTTTGCTTTAATAGTCTTATAAGAAATGGAAGAAACCTTTGCAGCATGCTGGTCTGAAGAGTGAGGCAGCAGAGATGACTGACAGCCATTTCTTTCTCAGCCTTGTTCCTGGCTGGGTCTGGGGGTTTGCCACACATAAGACTGAGCTACAAATTTAGTCTTTGGTTCCTTGCTTCCTAGTCTCTGTTTTCCTGAAGCTTTGATCCATTCACTATAGGGGGACATTGATTTAATGTATCATGTGACTCACAAAGCCAGAACCTGACACACAGCTACCTACCCTTATTAGATTTAATGGAATCGGTAATAGAGGAATTGTGGTCCCTGCTGCTTTCAGGAGAACTGGTTTTCTCAATTGAAAAATGCTGGCAAATTTTTCTTATAAGCTACTGTAACCACAGGTTACCCAAGCAACCTCTGCAAGGTTGGGGTAAGAAAAGAAGAAGCCTCCTCATGCCTAAAATATTTATGTGCTATGAAAACAAGGAAACCAATTATGAGATTTGTTACCCAAGGGCCAAAATTCAAATGAAATACTGCTTGGCAGAATTGAATTACGGAAAATTGAGAGGATATCTGAGCAGTGTCATTATGGGGTTAATTATGACTTTGACAATGACAACAATTCGTATAACACAAGTTTTTTTAGGATCTTCATGGCTGTGTGCTGTGTTTGGAAGGAAGACAACAGACTGAGAAACAGTTTTTCCTTTCCTCTCCTCTCTTCCTCCTCCTCCTCCTTTTTTCCTTTTCCTTTCTTTTTTCTTTTCTTGTCCTGTCCTGTCCTGTCCTCTCCTTTCCTCTCCTCACCTCTCCTTTCCACTTCTAGGTAGGTCTACCCTTTTGACTTCAGGTAGTGGTCAACTGGAGAGACAATGTGGTAGTGGTACCCTCTGCAGTTTACCTATGGCCATTCAGGCACTGAGGAGAAAGGCTTCTGGGGGAGCTCCTTAGGGAAGGATGTTTTAGCTTATATGGATGTGGTAAGAATATTACTGGTTCCTGCCAGCTAAACAACCTGGACAGCCTGCCCTTCCCCTCCTCCAATTAGGAGTAGGCATGTTTAGAAGGGAGAGGGCACAGCAAGGCCCCGAAGTTTCAACTTAAGGGCGATGTTGTCATAGCAGAAATAGCACTGGCCTAGATGTCCGAAGACTCTGGTTCTAGTTTCACTTGGCCACTTAGTACTCATAAGCCTGGATCAGATCACAGCTATTCATTTCTCGCCAGGCTCCAATCCAGGCTGCATGTTCTGTCACCTCCCAGAAAACTTTTTAACCTGGAAGATACTTCAGCTCTGGAATTCACACCTCAAAAGTACCCTCGGCCCTGTGACCTCTCCCTACACTCTGATGCTTCCTCCTAGGCAAGCCATTTCTTTATTTCTCACCAGGTGGCAATTTGAGTTATTCCTTCTCTATTCTCTGCCACATCTGCCTTGCCCTTCCTTTTTTTATGTTGTCTTCCCCAGTTAGAAGGGAAGCTCCTTGAGGGCAGGGACTGTCATTCATTTTGCTTGTGTTTGTATTCCCAGTGCTTAGCACTGTACCTGGCACATAGTAAGTGTTTAATAAAAACTTGTGGACAACTAACTGACTAGGAAGCTTAGTTTCTTCACCTGTGAGAGGAAAGAGTTTAACAACATGATCTCTAAGTGGCCGTGCCAACATAAAGAAAAGGTCCCTTCCAATTCTTATTTCCAATGATTTTTCATACTTTTCCTTTGACCCTGAAAGGGAGAATTTGAATCATTAACTAATTAATATCTATCACTCCAAATTGGGAAAACAGTTTTAAGTTGGGCACAGGAAAGGTACTATTAAGACCCTAAAATATGGGGCCAAAAGCTGTCCTCTAGTTTGTACAGAAATTTGTCTTGCTTTACCAAAGGATTTGTGTCATAGAGCAAGCATCTGCAGGCAGAGAGGGCAGCAGGTGGTGGGGGTGAGGGGGTCAGTGAAGAGGCAAAAACAGTGCTAACAACTCTGTGCAGTTAAAGCCCAAGTCCACAGGACACAGGGAGTGAGAATTTCATCCTGCCCAGTGAGAGCCAAGTTATTTCTCTGATGACTGTGGCTGTAGCTGGAATGGACAGGACTTAAAAATACCTCTCCTATTTTGGTCCTGGGCCTGGATTTTATATTTAGAAAGTTGCTTTTCAAAGAACCAAGTGAGTGTGGCGATAGCTGATAGTGGTGGGACCTTGCTGTTCCAAAGAGCAGCTAGAGCCCTGGATTGGTTTGCACATATTGAGTTTCTTTCAGAGGCAAGTGATACTGAAATGACAGGAAACTAAGTTTTGTTCATGGAGTCTTAGAAGACCAGTCACTGAGGTCCTCTTGCTTTTGGCTCTCTAGTAGTCTCCTTCAATCTGATTTAGTGTCTGAGGGTAAACATAATCTTTCCAAAATGTCAGTTAAATGTTGACTTCGTGTTCCTGTCTTCAGAGTGAAATTCTACCCAGAGAAATCGCCCGGTATAATTGTTAAAATGCCAGACCTGGATTTAAAAGACTGGGGTTCTAGTTCTGATCTCAATACTGTATGCTCATAAACAAGTCACTTACCCCTTTTAACTTCAGTTTCCCCATCTCTAAAATGGGGATAATAATACTTGTACTACTTATCACACAGGGTTGCGGTAAAGAAAACAAGCTATAAAGTTTTATGGAAATAAATTATCTATTGTTGCCAATTTTTTAAAAAGTCCTATTCCTTAGCCCATACAGAAGAAAATTATGTAAGGCCATTAAAGGATATAGAAATCAGAGTTGTAAATCAGGACCAGTGGGGAATGTGAGTAAGCAGAGCTACCTACAGTGGCATTCTATTTGGTCATTTATTGAAGTGCTTTGTTCCTTAACTCGTATGATGTTGGTGACAACTGAGATCTACCATCCCAACATAGATGAGAAAAGCATTACAAAGAGATGGTTACCAGTAATCTGTGGGCAAACTAATTTCTTCTACTCTGCTTTCACTTCTCCTTCTCTTCTACAGCTCTCCTATCTCTTGTGTGTCCTTCACTCAAGCTTGACAAATAGATTGAGGATCTGAACTCCTCTGCATGGCTCACCTAGATCTACCTTTCCTGCTGTGCAGCAGTTTTCAACCGGTGAATTATGTTCAATTTGTAACAATGAAAATACATCCTGCATATCAAATAGATTCATAACAGTAGCAAAATTATAGTTATGAAGTAGCAATGAAAATAATTTTATGGGTAGGGGTCACCACAACTTGAGGAACTATATTAAAAACTATATTAAAGGAAGGTTGAGAAGCACTGAGCTACAGGTTAGCAAAAGATACTGGTTTAGATTGTTGCCCTAATTGATATACATCCTTAGGGCTTCTCGTTTATTATCCCCATTAGCCTTGTGGGTAACTGAGATTTGGCTCTGAGATAACCCCAGACCTGTACGCTAGTCCTGAGTAACTAGTTGAAATCTAACATCGTATGTATGTTTTATCTTTATGGCATGAAGAGATGGAACAAACTTTGTATTTTGTTGTATTGCTCTCCGGGCCTAGTAAATGATAATGTAGGGGTCTATTTCTATATACAAAAGATTACAGGGATGTGGCTTGGCAGATAGGAAAAGCAATGACTCTATCTTTAGACTTAGTTTTGTTTCTGTGAAATTCCCCAACCCATGCATCCATGTGGGAGAGTGGAAGAGATCTGGATTTGGAAAGAAACTGGGAAACCATGGATTCCAGAGTGATTGGGTAGTTCATTATTGGGCAAATAATACTTACATGAATTATGACCAGTAATAGTCTGACCTTTAGAGAGTAAATGTAAAAGGGATACAGAATGTTCATCATAAGCTGGAGTAAGGTCACCCACAGAAAGCCAAGCCAAGTGTCTAAAAATTTCAGTCCAAAGAAAACTCTAACCCTTAAAGGATTAACCAAGTAAGAAGACCTTGTCCTTTGTCCTAATACTTGTGGGTAAAGAATCTCCATTTAGGGTTAAAAATCCTTTTTGCTAAGTCTCTGGAAGACAACCTATGAGTCATTCTATAAAGGAAAAATGCCAGGAAAATTTTTTTTAACCCTCATATTATTATTGGTACTGTGGCTGAGGCAAGAGTAACTGCTTTTCTCAAAGAGCTATTTTAAAAAAAACAACTCTTACTGTTTGAACTAAAAGAGCAGGGCAGTGCCCATTCATCTTATGAAGAGGTAGCACCATGGGCGTGCTGGAGGGAGCTTGTACTAGAGCCAATTGTTTAAATTTTCAGTGTCAGCATTTATATCTGGGAAAACAGCAAACCCTCACAAATCAGGACTTGATTTATTATTTACTTGGTTGTCTAGAATTAAGAAAGTTCTGGAGAAATTAATAAGGGCAGCTAGGTGATGCAGTGGATACAGCACTGGGCTTGGAATCAGGAAGACTTATTTTTATGGTTAAAATCTGGCTTCACACACTTATTAGCTGTGTGACCTGGGCAAGTCACTTTATCCTTGTTTGCCTCAGTTTCCTCATCTGGAATATGAATTGGAGAAGCAAAGGCAAACCACTCCAGTATCTTTGTTATAAAAACCCCAGATGGTCACAAAGAGTCAGGCATGACTCAAACAACCAAACAGTAATAGCAGGAGAAATGAATAATATAGACTGAACTTAAAAGTATAACCTGTACACATTTTTGGGGGGGAGCCATTTGTTAAACAGTTAGCAGTGCACTCCTGGGTGGCAGTATAGCCAAGTGTTACAGCAGAAGTCAAAAACTGGACAAAGAAAGAAACTCCACAGACACATGTCCAGTGGTGACATACCTGGCAGGGGTAAATAGAGACCACGTGCCCAGTAAAGAAATCTCCAACAGATCAGTGTCCAGAGGAACAAGACAATGGTATCACTAGAAGACACAAGGAGCCAAATACTGCTGAGGAGTTAGCAGAATGAGTTCCTCCACTATCTCTATATTCTGACCACATATGTTCCTTACAAGTGGACCCCTGTACATGTGTTTAACATGCATATACTAAATTCACACATTATTTGTGTTTCCTGGCTGATTATTATATATAAACATATAGAACATATAGAAGGATGTGGCGTGAGTTATGGTTTCAGCAGGTGGGAATCTACAGAGTAGATATAACATAGGGTAAATTTTCTCTGGGAGATCTATCCTTCAAATTATGGGTTGCTACACTAATTGATTCAAGCTACTTTAAGCTCACCCATCCCTAATTTCCATGTTTATCAATATAGACCAGTTTGTTTCACATACAGGATTATGTAGAATATGGGGATAGAAAAGTGTTTGAGAGTCTAACTTTACTTTGGTTCCATATAAAACCTCTCCAGTGATTAGAACTGTCCATCAGTTTTTGGAATGAGTGATTTCCCTCTCTCTGAAGATGTTCAAGTAGAAACTAGATGACTACTTAAAAAATATTTATTTTATTTTTAATTTATGAAATAAAACACATTTCCATAACATAGTAGAATAATAAAAAGATGATTACACATGAAACCGAAAATCTGTTATGTATTACTTGCTATTACTTTGAAATACATGATAAATTTACCATGTAAATTTCTTTCTTTTTCCTTTTCTTCCTCCCTTCCCCCCCCCAATGGTGTTAGAGATATTAGAGGGTTTATTCTGATATTGGGTGAGAGATTGAATGAGACGACCTGAAGATGGCCTTGCAACTATGTAAATCTATGTTTTGAATTTGACTCTGGAGTGCCACTGATAAAAACTACTGTTGGATAGACCCATGAGGGACCAGGGATAAGGAGCAGTTGGTGTCTTGAACAAATTCTCCCTTACCACATCTGCCCTCAGAAGAGCTGAAGCTGAATGGTATTTCCCAAAGAATGGAAGGATGGAAAGATATATCCAGACAATATATCCAGACAAAGATATATCCAGCTGGAAAAGATATGACACCTGCCAAAATGAACGCATTCCTTTCACTTGGAACCAACTAATTTCTGTCCAACCAGATGAATTGAATATCCTTTTGGGCCTGAAAATCCATGCCATGAGACCACAGGGTAGAGGGCGGCTTCTTGAACGCATGCTGGTATTTCAGAAGGAGGTCCCTAATGAGAGGTGACTGATCTTTGGAACTCAGCACAAAACCCACACCTGAGTTTCAGCTTGCTGGAACATCCCTTTCATTTTTTGATGATGATCAATGACTTTGGGGACTAGTTCTAAGGATGGACTTCCTGAGCTGTGTGGACCCCTGTTCATCAACACTGTTCGAAAAGATAGGAGAGTTAATAGGGCTTCAGACTTCAATCTATTTCAGCATAGTTCCTGAACAAAAGGAACTAAGACTGAGTGTAATTGCCTTTGTTTGGGATTTTATTTTCAGTGTCAAAATGAAATAACATACATTTCAGGTTCAGATTAAATACCTAACATTTCAGGTTCTACATTCCACTGCAGAGTTTACTCACACAATAAATCATTCCTTTGCTAAGATGCCATTAACTAATAATTCAAGGTTGGTAACTTTCAATCAACCATGATTAAAGAAGGCTTGCAGAATGGCAGAGGGATAGCGTTTTTTTCTCTAAATGCCAACAGCCAAGTCTACATATTCTATCAATCTTTCCTGTGATAAACTGACCTTAAATAATAATTCCAGATGAGAAACTTTTATATCAAGCATGATGGTGAACAAAATTGATGCAAATTGTCAACAGCAGGAATGATTGTTTTATTACAAACTAATTTTATTACAAGTGGCTAATACCTATTTAAGTCTTAAAGAGTAAATTAGTATTAATGTACTCATTTTAATCACTAACAGGGTCTTGATTGCATTGTTTTTGGTAGTTCCTTCGCTAACATAGTTTGCAACCCTTCGCTACCTCAGTGTATGCATTTTATGAGTTAATTTGGCCAAAATAATCATCATTTTGTGGGTCATCTTCTGATGATACACTTCTCCAAAGTTATCTAGGCAGGGTCCTTGGACAACAGAAAAAAATCTCAGCACTAGGCCTGGATTGGAAGAATTTATAGATTCTGAAAAAACTTGTTTTTGTTGGCATAGTCTTCTAGACTATGTCCAGGGATCCCTCCTTGCCACAATGATACATAAGAAGGATTAAAATGCAAGAAGGGCAGTCCATCTTCAAATATGAGTGTCTAGTTACCACTTAAGCATATCGTGTAATACCATCACTTTCCAGAACATATTTAGGACACATAGTTAACTAATTAATGGAGGGGCAGCATAATGTGGACAAACTTCAAATCATTTCTCAATGGCTTTGAAATGTGTCCTGCCAATTTTGGGAAGTGGATTTACATTTCTAATTAGGTTTTCATGAGGATAATGTGAAAATGAGGCTGGTCTTCCTGAGCACATACCAATTGCTGGCCAGGGCCAGGTGTACTAGAGAACAGAGGGAAGACAGCCTGAAATGAAATACTTGCCATGGGCAATTCTCCCACAGATAAATGGAAGTTGACTGATGGTGATTACCCCTTACATGTGTAGAACACATCAAAGTTTATAAAGCATTTTCATACCCTTAATTTTACTTGAACCTCCTTTGTAAAGTAGGTAGCATTATTATTTCCATTTTACAGATGAGGAAACTGAACATTTGAAGTACTAGAAGTGCTTGACATGAAGGAGACAAGACTTGTGGGGGATACAATAACTGTCTTCAAATATTTGAAGCATTGTCATAGGGAAGAAGAATTGTACTTGTTTACTTGGCCGCAGGGGGCAGAAATAATAGAATGTTGCAAGAAAGCAACATCTCAACCAGGCCTCCATCTAAAGACTTCCAGTGGTGAGAAACTCACTGTCTCTCAAGGAAGCCTATTATACCCTTAGACATCTCTAGTTGTTTTTTCTCCCTTTACACTAAGATGAAATTTGCTTCTCTGTCACTTCTAGTTACTGGTCCTATTTCTGTCCTTTGGTGCCAAAGAGAACAAGTCTTGCCACACTTTCACATGACATCCCTTTAAGGACTTCAAGACAGTTACCCTGTCACCTCTACATTTTATTTTCCGTTGGGTAAATAGTCTCAGTTCCTACAATATATCATTACTATGTCATGATCTCCAGTTCCCTCACCTTCTTACTTTACTTCCCTCCTCTGGATACATCCTGATTTGTCAACATCCCTCCCAAAATGTGGAAACCAGGATTGAATATGGTACTCAAGATGTGGTCTGACCAGATCAGAGTACAGTGGGACTATTATCTTCTTTCCAGACATAACGTTTCCAGTTATGGAGTATAAGATCATGTTAGCTTTTTAAAAATTGATTGATGAGTCACTCTATTGATAAATGCTAAGCTTGTAATCCACCACCCACTCCCCAAGAAATTTTCACAAAATTATTTTCTAGAATGCTTCTTCTCTGAGAACCTTAATTCATACTTCACTGGAAAAAAAACAGGTCATTTTCAAATTATTTCCTTTTTCCCTCTTCTCCCTGTCCCTCTGACACAATTTGTTACCACATGAAAAGGTTATCCTTTACCTTGCCAAGGCCAGCTCCACTACATGTACCTTGCATTTTATCTCCTCCAGTATTCTCCAAAAAATGGTCCCCGCAATCAAACTCACTTTTTCTCTAATCTTCAATCCCCAACTACTGGTTCCTTTCTGTCTGCAAACGTGCATGTCTTCCTCATCCTTGAAAAAAACACATACTAGATCTCACTGTCCCTTCTAACTACTATCCTATATCTTTCATCTCTTTCTGAGCTAAACTTATTGAAAAAGCCACCCACTTTCAGTGCCTCCACCTCCTTTCTTCTCACCCTGTTCTAAGTGTTCATTCTTTTTGACCTATCAGTGATAATTGATGCCATTGATCACCTTTTCCTCCTGAATACTTTCTTCTCTCTAGGTTTCCATGATCGCTCCTCTTTTCCCTGCTGGACTTTCATCTATGTCACCCACTAACTGTTGTCTAAGGTTCCTGCAGGTATTGTCTAAGGTTGTTTCTTGGTGCCTTTTCTATTTTTATGTCTTCACTCAACCACTTGGTGATCTCATCCACTCACATGGGTTCAATTATTATCTCTCTGCTGATGAACAGATCTATAGATACATCCAATCTTAGTCTCTCTACTAATCTGCATTACAAGCTCCTATAGGACATTTCAAATAGGATGTTCCATTGGCATTTCAAATCAACAAGTTCAAAGTGGAACTCATAATTTTTCTTCCAAATTTTCCTTCCCCTCTTCTGAACTTCACTATTACTGTCAAGTCACCTAGGTCTGTTACATAAGGATTATTCTCAACTTTTTACTCTTAGCACTCTAGATATCTGACCAGTTGCCACATCATGTGATTTCTGCCTCCACAACATTTTCCACATATGTTCCCTTCTCTCCACCCACACAGCCACCACTATAGATTATGTCCTCATCACCTGTCACTTGCATTATTGTAGTTTCCTCCTGATTGGTCTCTTTGCCTCAAGTCCCTCCCCAATCCCATCCTCCTCCATAGAGCTGCCAAAATTATTTTCCCAAGTAATTGTGCTACTCCCCTACTCCATAAACTCTAGGGGCTCCCTATACCTTCAATATCAAATATAAACTGCCCCATTTGGTATTTATAGTTCTTGAAGACCTGACCCCTTTCTATCTTTCTAGTTTTCTTATACATTACATCCCTCCACAAATTCTATGGTTGCACTATGTACTAACTTCACAGGGACCGGAATGCTCTTCTATCTCACACCTAATATTCAGAATCCTTAACTTCTTCCAAGACTCAGCTCAAATGTCACCTTCTATTAGAGGCCTTTCCCAGTCCCTGCTAGCTGCTTATGACTTCCCCTCTCAAGTTGTTTTCCATCTACTTGGTATGTATCATATATATCCATTCATGTAACAGTTTCCCTTGTAATAATGAGCTCCTAGGTGGCAAGGACCATTTTTTGCTTTTTATTTATATCATCAGCACTTAACACAGTGCCTGACACATAAGTGTTTAATAAATGCTAGTTGATTGATTGTGCAGTTGATTTTTGGAAACGGAAAGGTGCTTACATTTATCCTTATTGAAATCCACCTTACTAAATTAGTTCCATCATTCTTACCTGTTGAAATTCTTCTGGATACTGACTTTTTCATTCAATGCATTAAATACCTCTTTCAATTTTGTGACATCTGCAAACTTGCTATTTATGCTTCCATTGAAATTATTCATAAAAATGTTGAACAGGATGAAACTAAGGAAAAATTCCTGGGGCCCTCTACTGGAAATGCCTTTCCAGTTTGATCTTTTAACGGCTGCCCTTTGGATATGATCATTAAACTAGGTAAGTTAGACCAGCCCTTTCACATAGAGGAGGAGGAAAGTCAGAGACTTACGGATATTTACTAGTGAAGGCCCTGATTCTAAATGAATTTTGCTGATTCCCATTTTTAGGTTTAACTGTCCCAGTTGTAACTAGAGCATTCAGAATCATCTGGGATTTGCTCACTTGAGCCTGGAACACCCAGCTCCCTTTGTCTACCTTAGTAAAAAACTCCACAATCAGGCTTCATTTCTCAAATATATAGAGAAATGAGTTAAATTTATAAAAATACAAGTCATTCCCTAATTGATAACTGGTCCAAGGATATGAACAGGCACTTTTCAGACAAAGAAATCAAAGATATCTATAATCATATGAAAACATACTCTAAATCACTATTGATTAGAGAAATGCAAATTAAAACAACTCTGAGGTACCACTTCACACCTATCAAATTGGCTAATATGACAAAAAAAAAAAGAAAATTTTAAATGTTGGAAGAGATGTGGGAAAACTCAACACTAATGCACTGTTGGTGGAGCTATGAACTTATCCAACCGTTCTGGAGAGCAATTTGGAACTATGGACAAAGAACTATAAAACTGCAGAATCTTTGATCCAGCCCTAACACTGCTAGGTTTATATCTCCAAGGCGAGGGAGAGAAAGAGAGAGAGAGAGAGAGAGAGAGAGAGAGAGAGAGAGAGAGAGAGAGAGAGAGAGAAGAATCTATTTGTACAGAAATATTCCAATAAAATTGGAAATTGAAGGGAAGCCCATTGATTGGGGAATGGTTAAACAAGCTATGGTATATGACTGTGATAGAATATTATTGTGCTATAAGAAATGACAGGCAGGATGATTTCAGAAAAACTTGGAAAGACTTACATGAATTGATGCAAAGTGAAGTGAGCAGAACCAGGTCAAAGTTGTATGCAGGAACAGCAATATTGTTTGATGAAGAACTATAAATTATGTAGATATTCTCAGCAATACAATGATCCAAGACAATGCCAAAGGATTAATGATGAGGCATATTATCTGCCTCCAGAGAAAGAGTCTTCATGTACAAAATGACTAATATGGAAATGTTTCATGTGATTGCATGTGTATAACCTATATCCTGTTGCTTAGGGGAGGGAAAGAAGGATACCATTTAGAACTCAAAGCTAGAAAAAGCAAATCAGGTTTTAACATGTGATTGGGAAAATTAAAATATTAAATACTGAAATAAAACACCTATAAGTCATTTAGAACCACTTGAATACCTAGAATGAACTGGATCCCTAGGATCCAAATACACATACTTACAACTTCACATTGTAGAACCAAAGTGAGACACCAAGAATGGAAGTATCATTGTTGAGATTATGTTCATCTTATAACCTTTCAACATGAATAAGTGTTCCATTTACTTACAGATGCAGCATGAATCATGGCATAATATAGAACTAGCCTCAGAATCTAGGAAGACCTGTAAGTTCTACCTTTGCTATATACTTTAGCAAATTACTTTGCCACTCAGTTTTCTATACAACTTTTTTAAATGACAAATTTCAAATAAGGTGCTTATCTGCATTGCTGGAGAAGTTCCTTCTTGAAATCTCTCTACTCTGATAAAATCACAGGTCTGAAAACAGAAAAAAAAAATAAAAGAGTGATTTGTGCGCTATCAATAAAACCTATAATTAGATTAACTTAGTGTGAGGTTTTGTCTAGGTTCCCTGAAACCCCGAGGCTGTCTATCATAGTCATTCAACCAATTGTGAATGCACATTAGTGTACTATTATCCAGGCTGCATCTCTCTATCTTGTCCACAAGGATATCACTCAAAGGGATGCTGCACATTTAGATTATTTAGATTTTAGCAAAGCATTCAGCAAACTGTCCTATAGTATTCCATTGGAAAGTTGAAAAGATACTTGTGATGGGAACAATATCTTAAGCCATCTCCCTCCATCATCTTTCTCCCTTCCCCCCTGCAAGTCAGGCTAGTTTTTCCTTAAAAGCTCTTGAAATTAAATTTGAGATTTAATTAATTGAAGGGACTAAGGCTTTCATTGGCTTCCTAATCTCTTGGGTACAAAACAACCAGGATAAGAAGGGTCAGAGTTCTTTCCTCTGGCTTATGACCATGGATTATGGCAAGACCCATATTAAGAAGTTGTGCTGAGCTGAATCAATGCTTTATCCCATACAAAGATTCCTTTACTGTTCAGAATACCTTCCCCCACTTATGATTAAGTAAACCTCTTTTTCTTTTCTTTTTCTTTTTTTGGAGGGAGGAAGGCAGGGCAATTAGAGTTAAGTGACTTGGCCAAGGTCACACGGCTAGGAAGTGTTAAGTGTCTGAGGCCGGACTTAAACTCAGGTCCTCCTGACTCCAGGGCCACTGTTCTATTTACTGTACCACTTAGCCACCCCAAACCTCTTTTTCTTAATATAATTATCTCATTCTTTTCAAATTTTAGAACTAAACCGTTAGAGGACTAGTTGGAGCCAGTTTCAGTCCATTACAACACTTACGTAGTCCATAATGAAGAAGCTTTATGGTATGGTGGCTAAAGCATTGGGTTCAGAGTCAGGGTAACCTGTGTTTAAATCCTGCCTTAGACACTTACTAGCTGTGTTATTCTGAACAAGTCACTTAACCTTTTAGGACCTCAGTTTCCTAATCTGAGAAATGAAGGAGTTGGATTTGATGACCTCTAAAATGAAGTTTCTAGTGGGGTAACTCAGGGATCTGTGCTTGGCCCTGTGTTGCTTAATGTTTTTTCAATGATTTAGGTCTAAGATGAGATGAAACAAAACTGAAAGAGATGACTCTCTGAATGAGAGCCAAAATTGAGAAAGTTCTTGATGTTCTACAGTGATGTTAAATTAAATTGAAACAGATCCTTGCTGTTACCATATTGACTTAGAAAACTCCACATTTCTATCATCTGTGTTGTATTTTTATTATTTTGTTAAATATTTCTCAATTACATTTTAATCTGCTTTCTTTACTGGATTTTTTTTGGGCAGTGGGGCAGGAAGGACCTATGGACCATGAGTTTGACACTTCTGGTCTAGGACACTGGATTGAGTCTAACAAAATGAAATTAAATCAAGATTCAGAGTCTTTGAGTTGGCTTTAAAAATCAGCTCCATAACCACAAAGTGGAAGAGCTAGAGCAGTTCATATGAAAAAATCTGGGGATTTTGGTCGACTTCAAATTCAATATGAGTCAACAGTATGAAATGGCACCCAAAGATACTAAAGTAATCTTAGGGTACCTGAAGGGGCTGGGGGTGTGGTGGGGAAGAGTTTCTAGAAATACAGAGAAAAAATTTCTCTTATATTATGCCATAGTCAGCCTGTATCTGTTACACTATATTTAGTTCTGGGTGCTGCAGTTTAGAGAGGATATTGAGAAGATAAAGAATATCTAGAATCAAAAAAAAAAGAAGAAAGAAAATCTAGAGGATGATAAAATCTCCCTGGGCAGCCAGGTGGTACAGTGGATAGAGTGCTGAGCCTGGAGTCAGGAAGACCTGAGTTCAAATCTGGTCTCAGAAATGTACTAGCTGTGTGACCCTGGCCAAGTCATTTAACCTTGTTGGCCTCAGTTTCCTCATCTATAGAATGAGCCGGAGAAGGAAATAACAAATCTCTCCAGTATCTTTGCCAAGAAGACCCCAAATGAGGGCACAAAGAGTTGGATGTGACTGAAATGACTGAACAACAACAATAAACTGTCCTTATAAGATTCATGCTGTACAAAGAGAAATTAAAGGAATTGGGCACGTGTAGGGGGAAGGGGTAGGTATAAGGCTATAAACAGTTATTTAAATGCCTCCCATGTGTCAGGCATAGTGCCAAATACTTTACAAATATAATTTAATAATGTTTTTATTATCCCCATTTTACAGTTGGAAAAATTGAGGAGAGACAGAGGTTAAGTGACTTGCCTGGGGTTACATAGCTGGTAAATTTCTGAGGCCACATTTGAACTCAGATTTTCCTGACCAGTCCTAGCACTTTATCTATTGTACCACCTAGATGGTTTTGAAAAAAAAATCACTAGTAGTTGCTCAGCAGTCAGAATCATCACTTTTTATGGTCTGAACTATAGCTCATTTGGTTGTAGTAACTCAAACTCACAGAGGTCAGTTAGGTTTTCTATTGCCATCTTTTGCTTAATTTTTAAAAATATTTTCTTTTTGCTTTTTGGAGGGGGGAGGGCAGGGCAATTGGGGTTAAGTGACTTGCCTAAGGTCACATGGCTAGTAAGTGTTAAGTGTCTAAGGCCAGATTTGAACTCAGCTCCTCCTGATTCCAGGGCCGGTGCTCTATTCACTGTGCCACCTAGCCACTCCCATTTTGCTTTATTTTAATTTTCATGTTCTTATTAGCTTTTTTTATTCCATCATTTCCAGTCTCATTGGTAGAGAAGACCAAAACAAATTTTGAGTTGAGTAATCATGCCTTTTATCTGTTATCCATTATTCTTTCTATCAACCTGAACCTGTCATGTAGCCTTTCTTTGATTTTCCACTTCGTCCCTGTTGTTACCTGTAGTATTTACCAATAGCTTTAGTTCATATGTGCTTTATCGATTCTTTTCTTACTGAAACAAGTCACTCTCAGTTACCTATCCTTCCTTTCATCTTTTGTACATCTTTTTAAATATTTAAGCTTGTTGCTGAGTTCCATGTGCATCCACAACCACATTCTCTTTAGACAACTCTCCCCATCTTTGCTCATCAACATCATTTATGTTGGTGTCTTCAAGAGCATACTATCCCTCTTGAGACAATTTTCCCATTGGAATTTTAATCTGGCATCCTGCCTCCTTTCAACTCTGTTCTGAGTACACTTCAAAGTTAATCTGTAATAACAAGAAGAGTAGAATCAAGTGCCCACATCATGACTCAGTACTTTTGTTGTTGTTTAGCTGTGTCTGACTTTTCATGACCCCAAGTATCAAACAATGAAGTATTCACAATGACTACAGTAACTATAAGTATGCTGATATGGTTATTAATCACAAAATGTAACAGGCTCTCTACATAAGAAATATAACTAGAACATTTATTTAAATACCAAAAAACTGAGTCCCAAGACCAGAAAGTCAAAGCCAACACAGTAGTTATGAAGTTGGCACATGTAGTTAAAGTAGTAAACACCCACATTCTCAAGCCTTCAAAACAGGACAGGTTACCTCAGGCAAAGATCCTCCTCTCTTCACTCACAACAACTGCTCAGCATCCAGGCAGCTTGCTCCCAGCAGCTCCGGTTCCCCACCACAGTTCCTATCCCTGGCTGTCTTCAGCAGCAGTCCTTAGCAGAGATTCTGGAAGGCTCAAAGAAAAAGGAGTTTGCGCCACAACCACAGCTGCTGCCACTGCCACTGCTTCCAGTCACCACAGCATGGATGCTAGCTTGGCTCCAGCTTTCTCTTGTTCCACCCCTTCTTGCTATGTGAACAAGTTCAAGGGGCATGGAAGATCTTTAAATCCCAGTATCATTACACCCCATTTGGGGTTTTCTTGGCAAAGATACTGGAGTGGTTTGCCATTTCCTTCTCCAGCTCATTTTACAGATGAGGGACTGAGGTAAATAGGGTTAAGTGACATGCTCAGGGTTACATAGGTAGTAAGTGTCTAAGATCCAATTTGAACTTAGGTCCTCCTGATTCCAGGGCCAGTACTCTGTCTACTGTGCTACCCAGTTGTCCATTTAATACTTTAAATATCCATTATTTCACCAGCATGGGTACTTCTTTTAATAATACAGATTGCCAGAGGCAGAGCCAAGATGTCAGAGTGAAAGTATGGATTCATCTGAACTCTCCTACAAATTCCTTCAGATACCTCTAAAAAGTGAATATGAACAAATTTTAGAGTGGCAGAATCCACTAGGAGACAGTGTGACAGATTTCCAGTCCAGCACAATACAGAAAGTTGACTGGAAGGATTTGTTGCACCAAGCCGGGGGGGAGGGGAGGGGAGCACAGAGTACATGGGCTGCACCAGCACAGATCCAACCATAGTGGAGTGGAAACAGGCCCTGGCAAAATGAATGACTCGTGGCAGTGGTGACTCCCAAAATAATCAGTGCAGGCTGGGGATCTGTTGGATCTGAGTGAGAGACAAGTGCAGGGCCTATGGCAGTGGCAGCAGCCACTCCTGGGGCTATCAGCCCACAGACTAAATGTTTGAAAGTCACCTACTTGAACTTCTGGGAGCCAAGATGGTGGAGTAAACTGTAAGTGCTGTCACCCCTACCCCATCCCCTTGATGACTTTGAAAAACCCAGAGAATATTGCCCCAAGAAAAATCCTGGAATAGTAGAACCAGCAGAAGGGGTGCAGTAGTCTTTTAATTTAGGAGGCTAGGGTGATCAATGAGTAGGGTCCCTCTTGCTGTGGCTGAAGGGGACCACTGCAGGATGGGAGGCATCCCAGCAAGCCCCACCTCAGTGGACCAGAGGGAGATCCTGAGCTCCAGGTGAGTGGAGCCAGCAAGTGCCAACACCAGGACCACAGGCATGACTTGCACAGCTAGGGGAATTGGCAGACACTAGTGGCAGATAGGTGTCCACCAGTGGCTGAGCCTGCCTGTGCTCTAGCATGCCCCTAGGGGAGGTGGAGACCTCCAGTGGCCAGACTACCCCTCCCCCACACCTCATGCTGTGAGCTTCAGTGTAACTCCAGGGAACTCAGAAAGATATCACCTGACCACAGTCTTGACACACACCAACCAGCTCCAACTCAGCACCAGGTGAGTTGCAGCATTATATAGCTACTAACTGACAGTACCAGAGGCCAAAGTACATAAAACAGTAGCCAGGCCCTTAGCTCCCAGGACAGCAAGGTTGGACAGAGCCTCCCTGTGCCCCAGAAGCAGAGATCCACTTTAAAAGCCAGGAAACAGGCAATCATAATGGGTAAAAAGTAAAATGGAAAAGCAAAGACCATAGAATCTTACTATGGAGATAGGGAAGATCAAAATACAAATTCAGAAGAGGAGAACATTGACATTATACCCACATCTGAAACCTCAAAAGGGAATATGAACTGATCTCAAGCCCAAAAAGCATTCTTGGAAGACCTCAAGAAGGATTTTAAAAGCCAAATTAGCAAAGTAGAAGACAAATTTGACCAATTATTTTAAAAATACAATTGACATAATGGAAAAAAAAATTTCGCTAAAGAGAACAATTCCTCAAAAAGTAAAATTGGCCAAATTGATAAGGAGGTACAAAACCTAACTGGAGAAAATAAATCCTTAAAAGGAAAAATTGGCCAAATGTAAAAAGGAGGTACAAAAGCAAACTGAAGAAAACAATTCATTAAAAATTAGAATTGGACTAGTAGAAGCTAATGACTCTATGAGGTATAAAGAATCAATCAAACAAAATCTAAAGAATGAAAAAAAATAGAAGAAAATGTAAAATATATCATTGGAGAAATAGCTGACCTGGAAAACAGATCCAGGAGAGATAATTTAAAAAATATTGGTCTACCTGAAAGCCATGATAAAAAAAAAAAGAGCTTGGACATTATCTTCCAAGAAATCATCAAGGAAAACTGCCTCAAGGTCCTAGAACCAGAGGGTAAAATAGTCATCAAAAGAATCCACTTATCACCTCCTAAAAGAGATCTCAAATTGAAAATGCCAAGGAATTTGTAGCCAAATTCCAGAATTATCAGGTCAAGGAGAAAATATTGCGAGAAGCCAGAAAGAAACAATTCAAATATCACAGAACTACAGTCAGGATCACATGGGACCTTGCAGCTTCTACATTAAAAGACTGGAGGGATTGGAATATGGTATTTCATAAGGCAAAGGAGCTTGGACTACAACAAAAGATAAACTACCCAGCAAAATTGAGCACGATCTTTTAGGCAAGGAGATAAACATTCAATGAAACAAGGGACTTCTAGTCCTTCCTGAAGAAAAGGTCAGAACTTAATGGAAATTTTGATCTTCAAATACAAGACTCAAGAGAGACATAAAAAGGTAAACAGGAAAAAAGGGGGAAAAAACCCTTGTTATTCAATAAGAGCAAACTGTTTACATCCCTATATGGGAAGATGATATTTGTTAATCTAATTTATCATGACATTTAAAAGGGATATACATAGATAGAGGGTCAGGGTAATAGCTGATATAATGATAAAAAACCTAATTAAGGGCTACAAAGGGACTGTAATGGAAGAAGAGGAAAGGAAGAGACAGAAAAGGTTAAATTCCATCACATGAAGAGGCACAAAAACATATTATAGTAGAGAGAAAGAAGGGGATAGGGGTGGGGAGAGATGAACATTGTTTAAGCATTACTCTCATCAAATTTGGTTCAAGGAGGGAATAACATGCTCAGTTAAGTACAGAATTCTAACTTGCCCTACAGGCAGTAGGAGGGAAAAGGGGAAGGAAAATGGAAGGGGTGATTAGAAGGGAGGAAATAAGTAGTTAAGGAAAAGGGAAAGAAAAGGGAGGGGGTCTGATAAAAGGGAGGGAAGATTGAGGTGGTGGTCAAAAGCAAAACTCTTTTGAAGAGAGGAAGGGAGAAGGGAAAAATAAAAGCATGAAGTGGGGGTGGGGTGGGAATAGGATGGGGAGAAAGACACAGATAGTGATCATAATTGTGAATGTGAATGGGATGAACTCTCCCATAAAACAGAGGCAGATAGCAGAATGGATTAAAAACCATAATCCAACAATATATTGTTTACAAGAAACACATTTGAAAGAGGGGAATGCACCCAGGGTAAAGGTAAGAGACTGGAGTAGAATATATTATACTTCAGCTGAAGTAAAAAAAAAAAAGCAGGCGTAGCAATCCTAATCTCAGACAAAGAAGAGCAAAAATAGATCTAATCAATCTATGATACCTGCTAAAAGGCACCATAGACAATGTAGTAATATCATTAGCAAATATATACGCATCAAGTAGTATAGGCTCCAAATTCTTAGAGAAAAAGTTAAGGTAGTTACAGGAAGAAATAGACAACAAAACTATACTAGTGGGGGACCTCAATCTTCCCCTCTCTGAACTTGAAAAATCTAACCTCAAAATAAACAAGAAAGAAGTTAAGGAGGTGAGTAGAATTTTAGAAAAGATAGATATGGTAGGCCTCTGGAGAAAATTGAATGGGGATAGAAAGGGATATACCTTTTTCTCAGCTGCACATGTCACATACACAAAAAGTGACCATGTACTAGGGCATAAAGACTTTACAATCCAGTGCAGAAAGGCAAAAATATTGAAAGCATCCTTTTCAGATCATGACGCAATAAAAATCATATGTAATAAAGGGCCATAGAAAGACAGACTAAAATTAACTGAAAACTAAATAATCTAACCTTAAAGAATGAATGGATCAAACAATGAATCATAGAAACAATCAATAACTGCATTCAAGAGAATGACAATAATGAGATAACATACCAAAACTTATGGGATGGAGCAAAAGTGGTTCTTAGGGGAAGTTTTACATCTCTGAATGCTTACATGAATAAAATAAAGAAATAGAAGATTAATGAATTGGGCATGCAACTGAAAAGCTAGAAAAAGAACAAATTGAAAATCCCCAATTAAACACCAAATTAGAAATCCTGAAAACCAAAAGACAGATTAATAAAATTGAAATTGAGAATATTATTGAACTAATGAAACTAAGAGCTGGTTTTTTGAGGGGGGAGGGGGAAGGCAAAGCAATTGTGGTTAAGTGACTTGCCTAAGGTTACACAGCTAGTAAATGTGTCAAGTGTCTGAGGCTGGATTTGAATTCAGGTCCTCCTGACTCCAGGGCCAGTCCCATCCAGTTTCCCCTAAAAGCTTCTTTTGTGAAAAAAACCAATAAAATTGATAAATCTCTGGTCAATTTGATAAAAAAAAGAAAGAAGAAAACCAAATTACCAGTATCAAAAATGGAAAAGGTGAATTCACCTCCAAT
Organism: Pseudochirops cupreus; assembly: GCA_028627135.1. Taxonomy (NCBI): domain Eukaryota; kingdom Metazoa; phylum Chordata; class Mammalia; order Diprotodontia; family Pseudocheiridae; genus Pseudochirops; species Pseudochirops cupreus. Next base: position 205,651,266 of record CM053581.1, on the reverse strand, counting down.
GAAGAGGAAATTAAAAGAATAATTAGGAATTATTTTGCTCAATTGTATGCCCATAAGTTTGACAATCTTAGGGAAATGGACGAAATAGGTACAAAAATATAAATTGCTCAGATTAACAAAAAAGGAAGTAAAATACTTAAATAACCCCATCTCAGAAAAAGAAATTGAACAAGCCATCAATGAACTTCCTAGGAAAAAGTCTTCAGCGTCAGATATATTTACAAGCAAATTCTTAGTCATTTAAAGAACAATTAATTCCAATACTATAAAGAGTATTTGGGAAAACTGGTGAAGGAGTCCTACCAAATTCTTTTTATGATACAAATACAGCATTGATACCTAACCAGGATGAGCCAAGCCAAAGCAGAGAAAGAAAATTATTGACCAATTTCCCTAACGAATAAAGAAGCAAAAATTTTAAATCAAATATTAGCAAAAAGATTATAGCAACTTATCGTGAGAAAATACATTTTGATCAGGTAGGATTTATACCAGGAATGCAGGGCTGGTTCAATATTATGAAAACTATCAGCATAACTGATCATATCAGCAACAAAACTAACAGAAATTATTTGATTATATAAATAGAGGAAGAAAAAGCTTTTGACAAAATCTAATACCCATTTCTATTGAAAGCACTGGAGAGCACAGGAATAAATGGAGTCTTCCTTAAAATGATAAGTAGCATCTACCTAAAACCATGAGCAGGCATTATATGTAATGGCGATAAGCTAGATGCATTTCCAATAAGATTGGGGATGAGACAAGGATGTCCATCATCACCACTGTTATTCAATATGGTACGAGAAATGTTAACTTTAGCAATAAGAGAAGAAAAAGAAATGGAAGGAATTAGAATAGGCAAAGAAGAAACTAAGTTATCACTTTTTGCCGATGGTATGATGATATACTTAGAGAATCCTAGAGAACCAAGTGAAAAACAACTTGAAATAATAAGCATCTTTAGAAAAGTTGCCGGATATAAAACAAACCTACATAAATCATCTGTATTTTTATACATTCCTAACAAAGCCCAGTAGCAAGAGATAGGAAGAGATTCCATTTAAAGTTACTGTAGACATTGTAAAATATTTGTGAGTCTACATGCCAAAACAAATTCAAGGACTATATGAACACAATTACAAAACGCTTTTCACACAAATAAAGTCAGATCTAAACAACTGGAAAAACATCAGTTGTTTGTGGGTAGGCAAAGCTAATATAATAAAGTGACAACTCTACCTAAATTAATTTACTTATTCAGTGCCATACCAATCAAACTACCAACAATTATTTTATAGAGCTAGAAAAAATAGTATCAAAATTAATCTGTATGGCCTAGCCATACCAGATCTTAAATTGTATTATAAAGCAACAACATCAAAACCACTTGGTACTAGCTAAGAAATAGAAGAGTAGGTCAGTGGAATAGGTTAGGTACACAAGATACAGTAGTCAATGATTATAGCAATCTACTGTTTGATAAACCCAAAGACCCCAGTTTTGGGGACAAGAATTCACTTTTTGACAAAAATTGCTGGGAAAACTGGAAAACGGTATGGCAGAACCTGCGCATAGACCAACCACTGACACCATGTACCAGAATAAAGTCCAAGTGGGTACACAATTTAGGTATAAAGGCTGATACCATAAACAAATTAGGGGAGCAAGAATAGCTTATCTGTCAGATGTATGGAGAATGGAGGAATTTGTGACCAAAAAAGAGAGACAGAATATTATGAAATGTAAAATGGATAATTTTGACTACATTAAATTGAAAAGTTTTTGCACAAACAAAGCCATTGCAACCAAGATTAAGAGGGAAGCAGAAAACTGAGGAAGAATTTTTATAACCAGTGTCTCTGATAAAGGCCTCATTTCTAAAATATATAGAGAACTGATTCAAATTTACAAGAATACAAGTGATTCTTCAATTGATAAATGGCCAAAGGATATGAACAGTCATATGAAAAAAAAATGCTCTAAATCACTATTGATTAGAGAGTTACAAAAAACAACTCTGAGGTATCACTTCATGCCTACCAGATTGCCTAACAAGACAAAACAGGAAAATGACAAATTTTGGAGAAGATGTGGGAAAGTTGGAACGCTAATTTATTGTTAGTGGAGCTGTGAGCTGATCCAACCATTCTGGAGAGCAATTTGGAACTATTCCCAAAGAACTATAAAAATGTGCATACCCTTTGACCCAGCGATACCACTTCTAAGACTGTAGCCCAAAGAGAATACAATGGGAAAAAGATCCACATGTACAAAAATATTTATTGCAGCTCTTTTTGTGGTGGCCAAGAACTGGAAATAAGGGGGATGCCCATCAACTGGGGAATGTCTGAACAAGTTGTGGTATATGAATGTAATGGAATACTATTGTGTTATCAGAAATGATGAACAGGCAGACTTCAGAGAAACCTGGAAAGACTTGTATGGACTGATGCTGAGTAAGAGGAGCAAAACCAGGAGAATATTGTACAAAGTAGCAGCCACAGTATGGGAGAACTGATTTTGATAGAGTTAGTCCTTCTTGGCAATGCAAAGACCTAAAACAATTCCAAAGGACACATGATGGAAAAAGCCAGCTGTATCCAGAGAAAGAACTATGGAGTCTGAATGCAGAGCAAAGCAGACTAATTTCTTGTTTTGTTTTTCTTTCTTATGGTTTCTCCCATTTGATATAATTCTTCTATGCAACATGACTAATATGAAAATGTGTTTAATAGGAATATTTGTATAGAGCCCATATCAGATTGCAAGCCATCTTGGGGAGGGAATGGCGAGGGAATGGGAGAAAATTTAAAACTTATGGAAGTGGATATTGAAAACTAAAAATAAATAATTTAATTTTTAAGAGAGACAAAAACATGTTGGATGAAGATAGGAGTGAAAAAAAATAATGTGGATTGCCACTTCTCCATACCCTAGCAGATAGTTTTTAATAGAGGGATTTGGCCACCTTTTGTGGCCAAAATCCTTGTCTGGAGAAGTGCATTGAGACCTTTTCAAATTTATGTTTTTAAATGTATATAATATGTATATAATAAAATACATAGGATTACAAAGAAAATCAAGGGTTAGTGAAAATAAATCAGTGAAAATAAAGATGTAATTTTTCCCCATACAAATTCACTAACCTACTGAAATCTTATCAGTAGTTCCAATTTAAGAACTCTTGTTTTAGTATGCTGTAAGTAAAAAAAAAATCTCATCACCTGGTGACCAATTTTCTGGTGATAAATGTCTCTGAACTTAGCTAGTTGAATCTTTGGAAGACTAATATATGGTCTATTTTCTGACCTGTACTATAAGTTTTCCCAGCTTGGTAGGAACTGGAGAGCTTGTGTTTGGCTTGCTTAGTCTTCAAGTGGAGGCCACATGATAATTGAAGAGAATATATAGGACCCATAGGGTATCTCAGACCAAATGGGAGACCAATTAAAAAAATTTAATACATTCTGAATTCCAGCCAAAATGCACATGCTGTAGCAGAGACTGGATTTGTGGTTGAAATCAAGGGTATTAACAGATGGTTTGGCATCACCCAACGAAGATTGATCTTAATTGCTGACATCTTGATTCAATTAAGAGTGATCTGGACAATCCTGAGAAAGTAATATACCAATTAATCATGAAGCCAAAAAGTATCAATGAGTATTGCCATGGTTTGCATAGCAGGGCAACTAATAGCTGTAAAATCCTATGAGAATTTAATTCCTTGAATTTATAACTTGTTTCTCTACCAGAGAACACAAACTACTTTACCTTGTTACCTAATCCATGCTTAAGAAAAGCTAATGAGATCATTGGTTGCATTGCCTGGTGGTCAGAACTAATGCCTCATTAAAATTCCATCTCTAATGCTTTACTATGGCCTGTTCCTGACTCTGGACTTTCAATGCCTATGTCAGGAGAAAGCAAGTTCTGGCAAATCTTATTAAGTTGGAAAAGCTTTGGGAACTTAGACACAAGCCCACTCCTGGTCTATGTTTGTTGTCTGAAGACTAGTCTAGCTGATTTCAGAGAGGCTTATCATAGCACAAAGGGGACTATAAGGGAATAAATGTTGACCACAGGAACTCACAGAGATCATATACTATGACACAGGAGGGCTACAACCTGCAATGGTGAATAAAATCCAAAAAGTCACAAAATCATGGGTCTTTGAATGTGTTAAAGCAAATGGACAGAACAAATAAGGTGATCATCCTGTTGCATTCTGCCATGGTCAGACTGCATTTGTAGTCTTATATTTCAAGTATTACATTTTAGGAAGGATGTTTACAGCCTGGAACTTGCCAAGAAGAGGGCAGCAGCTAGCATGGAGAGAAAATCTGAAACTCTGCCAGGAGTGGATAGGGTGAAGCAACTTGAGATGTTTAGCCTGGAGAAGAGAAGCCATTATAGCTGCCTTCAAATATTTGAGGGATTATCATGTGAGAGAAGGATAAGACTTATTTTGAGAGGCAGCTTGGTGTAGTAGATAAGAACCCTGGGTTTGGAATCAGAAAGACTTGAGTATGAATATCACCTTAGATACTTCCCAGCGGTGTGACAGTGGGCAAAGCCTTCATCTTTCTCAGTCTTAATTATTTCACTTTTAAATGAGGGTAGCACCTGTCTCACAGTGTCTTTGTGAGAATGAAATGAGATAATGAAGCATTTTGCAAACTTAAAAATAAGGCATAAATGTCAGCTAATGCTGTTGTAGCTGTTATTATGACTATTGTTACCCTTGACCTCAGAGGGCAGCACTGGGGTCAATGAGTGAAAGTAACATGGAGGCAGAATGCAGAGCAACATAAAGAAAGATTTCCTAATGACTAGAGCTGCCCCAAACTGGGATCCCATCTAATTTGTGTTACATATATCAATCTGTTCTTTCTCTGTTCAATGAATCAGTATGTAATGAGTGTTTATCTGCTTAGCATGTGCTAAGTTATGCTGTGATTGGTAGACAGACAGACAGATAATCAGATAGAATAGATAGAGCATTTATTAAGAACTTAACATCCACCAAACACTATGCTAAGTGATGGGAATATAAATATAGACAGGTAAGACAGTTTCTGGGTAGGTCTTAAGGAGCTTACATTCTAATGGGGAAAGATAACCCAAGGGAAAGATGAAAGGACTGAGGAAGGAAAGGTGGTGATGGAAAGGGAGACTGGTTGTGGCATATCAGAGAGGTGGTGTAGAGGCCTCAACCCTGACAAGATAAGGCAAAAACTGACTTCTCAGAGCTGAGGGACATTGGGCAGAATACAGGTTACCAGGGAGGAGGAAGCGGAAGTGACGGTTTGAGGAGAGGTGGCACAGAGTAGAATGGTACACAGGTAGACAACAGATACTTTCCTTCCTCACATTTCCCCAGAGAAAATGTCTGGATCTCTCCTCACTATGTGTATCCTACTTTGTGTTATCCTTATCTGTCTAAATTATCATGCTTCACTCTCTCAACTGAATTAAAAGCTCCTTCTAGTTTTCAAGTCTGTTTAAAGCACTGTAGTAGCACTGAGGTTATAGAGTGGATGCTTAATAAGTCTTCCTTGAACTGGAATGATCCAGTTATGCTGCAGTATAGATTAGCTTAGTACATTGCCTTGAGCTATCCAAAATATTTTAGGATAATGTTGGACCCATTTGCATCTTTAGAAAGTAAGTGCCCCTGGGAATAGGGACCATATTTGTTTTTGTACCACTTATATCCTGGAGCCTTTTTCAGGCCAATGCATTCAGTAGGCAATTGTATACATTGCTGACTGACCTTGATGACAAATGGAGAATGAGAAGTGGCAGAGTTAACCAGTCACTTCCTCTTTTACTCCAAGAGGGTAAGGTCATCCTGACAAACCATTCATGGGAGCAATAGATGCCATTTCCCGTGGAATCATTTGGACTTGTATGATAGAGGCACTGATCTTGCAATTTCAGGACCTGGGTTCAAGTTGTAACTTCACCACTGACTAGCTGTCTGACCATGAACAAGTCACCAGTGATCCCTGAGGTCCCTTCAATCTGACCCTCTCTAAGTCAGATGCCTTTGTGTTTGGCAAAGACAGGATTTGTGCCAGATATATGAAATCTCTACCTTCTAGGGGAGTATTAATTTATCAAGTCATCACATCCCTGTGTCTGGAGTCCCAGGGAGCTTACTAAGTAATCTGAGGTTGAAGATCCATTTGCCTCCTAATGTCCTTCTCATTGGCGGCTTGAATTTGTCAGTGGGAAGTTAGCAGATATTGACAGAACTGGTATGTGTTCTTGCAAGACAGAAAAGTAGGAATAAATTAGCCCATTAATTTGCCACTGGTCTAGAAACTAAGGAACATTTGTTTGAATCATGAGGAGTGGCTTCAGCAGAGTTTAGCAGTGGGGGATCATAAGCTACTAGGTTCTTATAGGCTTATTACAAAAATCAGCAGAGATTATTTGGAAGGAGGTGTAAATTGGTAGATATTATCACCCCAGTTGCTTGCTAAAAATCATATCTGTAAAGGTTGGACTGAGAAAGGTCAGTAAATAAAGAGCTCTTTCTTATCCCAAACCAAGTAGGAATGCTGGAGGTGAGCATGTCTCCTGATCTGAAGTAGCAAACCAACCTCCCTTGGTATCCCTATAATTTGGGCTCATTTTCTGACACTCTAATGTGATCTCATTCCCATTTTCATCCTCCCATTCAGTACACTCAGCTTGTCTTTTTCTCCTTAGGTGAAATTCTCATACAAGCCTTTGCTTCTCTTCCCAGTTCTGGTATATTCCTTTTCTTCTTGTAGAAGCTACTTTGCTTTCTTGGTTTCTGTATCAGTTTGGAGTCTTGTCTGCTTAATATGAAGAAGCAATTTCCCATTAGTATCTTAGCAGGGCCATGGAGAGGTAAAGGTTAGCTTAGTTCCTCCGACAGAAAATGCTTAGAGGTAACACTTAGGCTGCAATTAGATGCTCCCATGAATGCCAGAATTTTCATAGTCTGTAGTCCTCATAATTAAACACTTAACAAGAGAGTGTTGGTCTTGTGGGAAAAAATAGGCCAAACTGGGTTGTTACAGAGGCTTTGGGGCAGTAAAGCTGTGAACTCACTTTGCAGTCATTTTGCTAGTGGCAAAGTTTCCCAACTCAGTGCAAAAGCCATTTAACACCTTTAAAGAAATGGGAAATGGGTTTTTCATGTGTGGTGGTGCTGAAAATTGAGAATAATGACAGAGTTATTAAAAACAGGGCTTCTCTGCCTTAGACTCTTAATTGCTTCTGGACTGTAAAACTGAAATATGAGTGTTTAGTCATGGTTTCTTTTGATCATTTCTCTTAATTTTCACTCTTGTTTACCAATTTCAAAAAATAATTTGTATTTTATGTAGATGGCATTTTAAGGTTTACAAAGCCTCTTTTATAAATTATTGCATTTATTCCTTACAATTCTTCTCTCTTATTTAGGAAAAGGAATGGGAGAAAACAGAAGGGTGTAAGATGGATTAGAAGGTGAAGGAAATTAGGAAGGTGTCTTTGAGGGATTTAAACTTGTAAAGAAATCCAGAGACTGAATTTGGGGAGCAGAAAGTTTGATGAAATTGAAGAAAGTCTTGTAAGAAAACAATAATCTTCTGGTCAAGATTCTACTTCTAGCTGATAAGGAGAAATAAATTGTGAAGGTGAGGTTGTGGGATTTGTATTTGTGAAGAAACCCAAAGATTGAGTTTTGGAGAGGAGAAATCTGGAAGAATTTGAGGATAATTCGAAGACCAGTATAAACTGGATAAATAAAAAGGCTTATGCTGTAAAACTCAATTTGAAGGAAGAAAGGAGTTGAAAAGTACAGACCTGAAGAGAAAGGCTCAAGGAGAAGGTAGGAGGCAAGGCAAGGTAAGAAAGGAAAGGTAAGACACAGTGATGAAATAATAAGTAGTTAATGCGAGAAGAAAAAGACTATCAGGTTGTTAAGAGATGGTAAAAAGTTGCATAGATCACAACAGAGGCTTAGAAAGTGAAATATGAATTCCCACAAATAGTTCAAGAAACAAGGTCAGCAATCTTAATCAGTGCAGAGAACAAGGGAGAATTTTACAGTTACTTGCTTTGAGTTCATACTGTTTGTATTCCTGCCACAGCCAAGTACTGCTATCTGTATTCCAAGTGTAGGCTAGTCTACCTTCTAGAAGAGAAGTTAAAGGAGATGGAAAGATATTTCTCTATACTTCAAAGCATCAAAGATAATGACAAATTACTTTAAAAATGGAAGTGGGGCTTCAATGGGGAAAAAATAAAGAGCTAGAAGAAGGAAAACTCAGCTATTATTTTAGGAAGATAGAGAATGGAAAAATGCTATACAGAGAAGAAAGGAAAATAAAAGGACAATTATATAGTTGCAGTTAAAAAACAAATGGAAACAAAAACAAGTTTGAAGTTCTTCTGAATAAAAAAGAGCTGAAAGTTCTGAGGAGGAAGTAGCTACTTGCCCTCAAAGAGATGACAAAATAGAGCCACAGAAGCTGTCAGAAAAAGTCAGAAGTAGAAGAAAAAAAGTAGAAATAGTTGGTGACATTTTACTCATGTACTAAAGCAGCTATTTGTTAACTTTATAATAGCAAGAGAGAGGTTGATTGCATTCTCTAGGGGAATGTCTCATTTTAGAGACTTTCCCAAGACTTGTCTAGGTAGATGACTGCTTCTCACCTCTGGTGATTTACATAGGTACCAATCACAAATGATACTGCCAGGAAGTACCTAAAAGGTATTTTTAAAAAGTTAATTCATTTATTTTAATTTTCAATGTTCACTTTCATAAGTTTTAAATTTTCTCCCACTCCCTCCCCTCCTCACTCTCCAAGATGGCTTGCAATATGATATAGGTTCTACATACACATTCCTATTAAACGTATTTTCACATTAGTCATGTTGTATAGAAGAATTATAATTAATGGGAGAAACCATGCTAAATAAAAACAAAACAAGACAAAAAAAATA
>CM053581.1:205620674-205641793 GCA_028627135.1 Pseudochirops cupreus | reverse complement strand
ATAAAAGGTCCCCAACATCCTTCTCCAGTGCCCTGTTATAATGAAGAAATGTCTCTAGGTCATCAGAAGTGCTATACGAATATGGGAAAGTGATGTGGCAGAGTGATACAGTGTTGGACTTGTATACAAGATGATCTGGATCTAGTCTAGAGAAACTGAATAAGGCATGCATTTTCAAATGTGGCCAATGTGTGAATTTTTGAAGGAGACCAATGACATCACAGGGTGATGTCTTCACTCATGTAGGAATTGGACTTAAGTGAGACAGAATTGCACAAAAGTCATCAGCCTCACTCTTCCAGAATCATAAAAGTCTAGGAGCAACACAAAAATCAAAATAACCAGCGATGGCCCAGTATGCAATCTATTACCTTGGTGTCTTCAGTGTCTGCCCAAGTTCTAAGTACCCCACAGATCCTGCTTCAGCTGCTTTCATGGTCGCAGGAACGAACTGCTACCTGCCCATTCTGCCAGGAAGTCTTTACATGCTTGGGGTAGATGCTGCCCCCTTCCCAACTCACTTACAGGACTGAGGCCCATTAGTTACCCTCAACATGATTTAGCTGGCCTGCCAAGATGGTTTATTGGGGTGTGGCCACTGTGCATACTAGTTTCTTGGAGCCACAGGTGAGAGATGGGTGAAACGTGGACACCAAAGGTGAATAAGCAGTCCTGAAAAGGGCTCAGCAAGCCCTCACACCAGAGGTGCTAGTCCTCCTTGAATACCCATATACCCCTTCAGTAGTCCTAAGCATTAAGTGAAAAGTGATCTGACTCAGCGGAAATATTTAATTTGCATCCCATTAGAGTTAATATTTACAAGTCTCTTGGAAAAATCTTTCAGCCTTAAGGCTACCCAAGACTTGTTGCACTCTGACAACTCTGAAGCAGGTTTGTTTCTCCAGACTGAAGTTAGGGGAAAGGCAAGAAGAAAAAGATTAGTATTCACTGGAGCTTTTAAAATCTCTTTAAAATCCTAAAATTAGGGAGAAGAACCCACAAGATTTTATTTATTTATTTTTTTACCTGTTTTTTGAGGGGGAGGGCAGGGCAATTGGGTTCAAGTGACTTGCCCAAGGTCACATGGCTAGTGTTAAGTGTCTGAGGCCGCATTTGAACTCAGGTCCTCTTGACTCCAGGACTGGTGCTCTATTCACTACACCACCTAACTGTCCCACAAGATTTTATTTATAAATTATACTGGTTTTAACCCTAACCTATAAGGTGCACTTTTTGGCATTAACATGTTCAGATTATGGCTCATAATTGTCTTAGCTGTTTTTTCATATTCATTCATTCATACAGACATTAAAATTATTGGTTCATATGATAACTCTACCAGAATTTGTGGGTTTGGTTTTTTTTACAACTCATAAGGAAAAACACTAAATATATTTTGTTTTCAACTTTAAATTAAAGGTTATGTGAATCCTCAGGAAATGAATATATTATGATATTTCCAATCAAGCCTGAAATGTTTTACATGCTGCTATGTATGTGCAAAGAGCCATGATTTCTAAATAGTGGAAAGAATGTTAATTTGATGCTGCAAACCTGGGTAAGAGGTAAAACTGGTGGCAGATTTTCTTGGGGGAGAAGTGCATGTAACTCCAGGCACTCTAGGGAAGAGGCGTATAAAAAGACTTTGGAAGCTGTACACACAAAGGGGATGCCAGCTCTTCAACACATTCCTGATTTCCAGTTTGTCTCCCTAGAGACTTTGGAGACTTTCCCTTGGAATTGGGGCATCTCTCTTGGTTTGAGCTGGGATCTATCTCTCTCCCAGATGAGCTGATTCCCTCATGCATTTTTTTGTATATATGCTAACAGATAAAATTACTTTTATATTTTGGATAAATTGACTTGCTATTAGCTATTTGGAAAAAAAAAAAGCTTTTATGTAGTCATTGTTTGGTGGGAATGACCCAGACTGGCAGGTCTTGAGGCTACCCTCTCCCTTAAGAGCAACCAGGGAAGTGGCTCTGTTTTAAACCCTCTAAAATTATAGCCACAAAACTATTTTATGAGGGTAGATAAATATAATTCTAGTCCAATAACCCTCTTGGAAATGGATAAGGGAAGGAGAAGGCACCCAACCATGGCACTTCTTCTGCCTTCCCATTCCCCTCTCCTGCCTGAAAGGGATAGATCAGTCTCCCTTAAAGAGGAGTGGGGCAGATTACAGAAATATATATACAGCCTTCAACTTTTCACCTGGCCTTCTGGGCATACATATCTTACGCAGACATATACATCTTACAGGTAAATAGAAGAAAAAGGATTAAGCTCTGTAGTTTGGGTAAAGATGGTATTATTACACTCCTCCTTAATTCTTCCTGGTTTTTGATAGACTGCTAAATTCATTTTATGCCATAAAATCAAAAGATTGACCCTTTGTCAGTGTTTCATATAAAGGGAATAGTATTCCTTTTGTTGTGTAGCTGTTTTTTTTCTTTTTTGCTTTTTTTTTTGGAGGGGGAAAGGCAGGGCAATTGGGGTTAAGTGACTTGCTTAAGGTCACACGGCTAATAAGTGTTAAATGTCTGACGTTGGATTTGAACTCAGGTCCTCCTGATTCCAGGGCTGGTGCTTTATTCACTGTGCCACCTAGCTGCCCCTGTTGAGTAGTTTTAGTTAAAATTAAAGAGTAATTGAAATCTTCATTTTACTTCTCTGGTCTATCACATACATTTTTTTTCCAGACCAAAAATAATTCAGTCTTTATTGGGGGCACACCAGCCTGTATTCACTGCAGCTGCAGGACACACTCAGTTGCTGGGTAAGGGGGTAGGTTCAGCTGGTATTTCTTCTCTAAGGCAGATGGCACAAAGCGGCCCCCCAAGTAGTGGGACCCTTGAACAGAGTAGCTGCCTTTTTGGGGGCTGTCAGTAAGACGAGTAAGTCAGGCTGGATGCCCTCTTGGTTCCTCTTCTCCACATCCCACCCTGAGGGAATGTTAATGCTGGCAATAGGCACTGTGAGTCCACTCAGTACACTCAGGATGGCTCCAAACGGCTCCCAAACAGTGCCATTAAAGCTAAAGCCAAAGATGGCATCTACCACCAATTCATACAGTTCATCAGTCAGCATCGGCTCGGGTAGCATCTCAGGCAGAAAAGAGATGTCCATCTTCTGACACTGTGTCACCAGAGCATCAAAGAGTGGCTTGTTTGGCTTCTTGGGATAATGGATCTTTGGCTCATAGCCAAAGAGTTTGAGATGCCCGGCACAGACAAGGCCATCACCTCCATTGTTTCCTGGGCCACAGATGACCAGGACTGCTGGGGGGCTGCTGCCAAAAGAACTGGGTGGGTATGCCTTGGCAATGGCAGTGGCACAGCTGAGCCCAGCCAGCTCCATGAGTTCATCCACGCTAAACTTGTACTCGTTGAAGAACTCCTCATCTACAGCCTGGGCCTCCTCCTGGCTCAAGTACTTGCGTGTTTTGCCCGCCATGGTGGATTTGTCTTGCCCCCCACCAGGTGGGCCCCGGGCAGTGGGGCCCACCTCGAGTCAAGATGAGTGCCAAGTGTGAGCCAGAGACCAGCAGCCCCAGCCCCAGGAACGCCCACAGCCCAAGCATTCAGGCCCCCATGAGCCATCTTTTTATCCTACCAGAGGGAAAAAAATCTGTATTTGTAAAAAATTTTCTCAAAACTTCAAATTTCTATGACTTCCTCAGTATGACTTCCTCAATATTCCTAGCTTCAACACAGATTGCATCTACTTTGGCTTTTCTAAAAGGTCTTTGTATGAGTTGTAGCTGAAGAAAAGCCATCAATCTTACAGCTCACACACACATACACACACACATACACACATATATATTGTATACAAACACACATGTACATGTACATATATATATGATGTTTGATCATTGTTCAGTCATGTTTACTCTTCATGATATTTTGGGGGTTTTTTCCTAAAGATACTGTAGTGGTTTGCCATTTCCTTGTCCAGCTCATTGTACAGATGACGAAATTGAGATGTAAAGGAGTTGAGGGACTTCCCAAGTGTCACACTGCCCGAGGCCAAAACTGAACTCAGGTCTTTCTGACTCTGGGCGTGGTGCTCTATCTACTCCATCACCTACCTTCCCATATATGTACATACATATATACATGTTTTAGAAAATAAATCCACATTTCTCTATTTATGTATGTATGTGTGTATGCACATGTTTTAGAAAATAAATCTACATTTCTGTATATATGTATCAATGTAAATATGTATCAATATAAAAATGTGGATTTATTTAATAAAACATGCATAAAAACGTACATTTTAGGCCTTTATCTTTCCATTCCGCTACTTGCAACAAAACTAACACAAGAGCCAACAAAAGGTCAGGGTGAGACATTTTTCTGGCTTAAGAAAACCTCAGAGGTCAGAAAGAGAATTTTATAACACCAGGGTAGAAGCCTGTCTAGAATCCCAAAGTGGTGGCAGCAAAAAGCAGCCATGATAACAGCTCTGGGAGATCTCAGTACAGAGATGGTAAGGCATTCAGAAAGAGATTACAGGGCATTCTTTGCTGGCATTGGGTACACCTGGTACTGATTGGCACTCTATTGCCCATATGCAGTTCTAGGTCATAGTTTGAGGGAAAAGAGGAGCACCAATGGTTGGTCACAAGGGAGCAAGGGCCCACGTTGCAGTTCCAGGGACAAGAGGAGCACTATTACTTGTGGCTGCAGGGGACTAGGGACCCTTATTGTGTAAATACCAGAGTGCAGGCCAGGAGAGCACTGAACATCTCTCTTCCAGGACTGCACCACCTTGGAAGCATCAAAACTTGGAAAACCTTAGAACTAGCTCTGAAAACATTAGCACAAAAAATTCTGAAGCTTGGGACAGTACCTCCCTAACCCCAAGTAAGTAAAACCCAACTTTAACATAAAGTTCAAAGTCAAGAAATAGGCTAGGAAAATGACCAAACAAAAAAATGAATCTGACATAAAAAGGTACTATTGTGGCAAGGAAGATCAAAAAATAATCTCAGAAGAGAAAAATGTAAAACTGCTACAAACAAAGCCCCAAAGAATGTTAATTGGACCCAAGCTCAACAAGAATTCCTGGGGGAATTAAAGAAAAAGACAAGAATGATAGAAGAAAAGATGGGGGAAAATGATGCAAGAAAATTATGAAAAGAGAATTAATAGCTTGGTAGAAGAGGAACAAAAATTACTGAAGAAAATAATAACTTAAAAAAGCAGAATTGACCAAATAGAAACAAAGGCACAAAAAGACATTGAAAAGAATAATTTCTCCAAAATTAAAATTGGGTAAGTGGAAGCTAATGACTCCATAAGACATCAAGAAACAATAAAACAAAGTCAAAAGAATGAAACAATAAAAGAAACTGTGAACCATCTCATCAGAAAAACAACAGATCTGGAAAACAGGTTAAGGAAAGATAATTTAAGAATTATAGGACTACTTGAGATTCATGATTTAAAAAAGCCTAGATACCATACTTCATGAAATCATCAAGGAAAATTTCCCTAATGTCTTAGATCCACTGGGAGAAATAGAAATCAAAAGAATCCACCAATCACTTTGTGAAAGAGATCCCAAAATGAAAACTCCAGGGAATATTGCAGTCAAATTCCAGACCTCCTAGGTCAAAAAGAAATATTTCAAAAAGCCAGAAAAAAAAATTCAAATATTCTTAACCACAGTCAGGATCACACCAGATTTAGCAGTTTCCATGTTAAAAGATGAGAGGGCTCGAATATGATATTCCAGAGGGCAAAGGAGCTAGGATTACAACCAAGAATCACCTATCCAGAAAAACTGAATATGATCCTTCAGGGAAAAAAACTGACATTTAATGAAATAGGGAACTTTCAAGTATTCCTGATGAAAAGACCAGAGCTAAATAGAAAATTTGACATTCAAACACAAGACTAGAGAAACATAAAAAATGTAAACATGAAAGAATAATTATAAGAGACTCAATAAAGTTAAACTGTTTACATTCTTATATGAGATGATGCACATAATTCCCAAGAACTTTATCATTATTAGAGCAATTAAAAGGAGTTTAAATAGACAGAGGACATGGACATGAGTCAGTTATGCTGGAATGATCTACAAAATTGAAGTGTGAAATAAAGGGATACATGGGAAGAGGGGGAAAGGAGAAGTAGAAAATGGGGAAAATTTTCTCCCATAAAAGAGATGTACAAGAAAGAACTTTTACAGTGGAGGGGAAATTGGTAGGGGGAAGTGGCAAGCAATGTTTGAAACTCACTCTCAATGGAATTGATTCAAAGAGGGAAACACACACACACACACACACACACATATCAAGTTGTGTATAGAAATATAATTCATGCAATAGAGAAATAGGAGGGAAAGGGGATAAGAGAAAAAAGGGGAATGATAAAAGGGAGAACAGATTAAGAGAGGAAGTGGTTAGGAGCCAAACAAACTTCTGAGAAGGGAAAGAATAGAGAGAGAGAAGAAGAAACAGGAGAAAATGGGATGAAAGGAAATACATAGTAATCATAACTGTGAATGTGAATGGGATAAGATCACTCATAAAACAGAAGCAGATAGCAGAATGGATTGGAAACCAGAATCCAACAATATATTGTTTACAAAAGACATATCTCAAACTAAGAAACATGCACAGAGTTAAAATAAAGGACTGGAATAGAATTTAATATGCTTTAGCTGAAGTAAAAGTAAAAAGGCAAGGGTAGTAATCATGATC
This sequence comes from Pseudochirops cupreus, assembly GCA_028627135.1. NCBI lineage: Eukaryota > Metazoa > Chordata > Mammalia > Diprotodontia > Pseudocheiridae > Pseudochirops > Pseudochirops cupreus. The sequence continues at coordinate 205,635,072 of CM053581.1, read as the reverse complement.
TTAGACAAAGCAAAAGCAAAAATAAACCTAATTAAGAAGCATAATCAGGGAAACTACATTTTGTCAAAAGACACCATAAACAATTGAGTAATATAAAAAAAAAGTTATAGCAAGTTTCTCTGATAAAGGCTTTATTTCTCAAATATATACTGTATATAGGATTGAGTCAAATTTATAAAAAATAAGAGCCATTCCCCCATTGATGAATGGTCAAAAGATATAAACAGGAAGTTTTCAGGAAAAAAAAAAAACAAAGCTATCTTTAGTTATATTTTTAAAAAAACTTTCTAAATCACTGTTGATTAGAGAAAAGCAAATTAAAACAACTCTAAGGTACCACCTCACACCTATCAGAAATAACAAAAGCTGGAGGCTGTGAGGTAAAAACTAGTACAGTAATGAACTGCTGGTGGAGTAGTGAACTGATCCAACCATTGTGGTAAATGATTTGGAGCTAGGCCCAAAGGGCTATAAAATTGTGCATATCCTTTTACCCAGAAATACCACTACTGGGTCTCTATACCAAAGAACTCAAAGAAAAAGGAAAGGGATCTACATGTACAGGGATATTCATAGCGCCTCATTTTGTGGTGGCAAGGAACTAGAAATAGAGAAGATACTCATCAATTAGGCAATTATTAAACAAGTTGTGGCATATGATTGTGATGGAGTACTATTATGCTGTGTGAAGTGACAAGGTGGGGGTGGTTTAAGGAAAAAAAGACATGGCAAGATCTATATGAACTGATGCAAAGTGAAGTGAGAAGAACTGGAAGATCACTGTGCACAGTAATAGCAATATTGTCATGATCAACTTTGAAAAACCTGGCTACTTCCATTAATACAATGATCCAAGACAATTTCAAAGGACTTGGAATGAAAAAATGCTATCCATCTCCACAGAGAAAACTGATGAACTCTGAGTGCAAATTAAAGCATAATTTTCTCATATTATTTTTCTTGCTTTTTAAAAAATACGACAAACATGGAAATATGTTTTGCATGATTTCACATAGGGATTGACATCATATTGCTTGCCTTCTCAGTAAATGGGGGAGGGATGAAAGGGAGGAAGAAAAAGTGGAATTCAAAATTTAAAAAGAAAAGAACATTAAAGATAAACAAACAATAAAATTTTTTAATATTAAAAAAAGAAAAAAGTAAGGGAAAATAATTTGTTTCCTTCATTTTTCCCCAGCTTTAACCAATCTTTTTCAAAACTATATAAAGACTTATTGATCTGTCTAGTCCTATTTATGGCTATAAAGCAAACAAAATGGAACAAAGAAATATATACAAATCAGTAAAATTCGTATCTGTAGAAAACAAGTTCTGATAACCCGGGGAAAAATACAACTTTTTTTTTCCTTCTCTCTTGCCTACTCTTCCTGTTCCAAGAATCCCACAGCATTTTCCACATCATTAATTAACTTTCACACAAGTCCAGGCAAGAATGAATAAAGAAACAAAACTGTCCTTAATATAGTAAGGCCTCTTCAGGTATGACTACCAGTTTTCCAATATGTGCATTATTTCAGAAGGACTGACTTGGAATATATTTCTTCAATTGCTTTTGATCCCAAATCACCCAAAAAATCTTCAGGAAGGGCACTTTCCGTCAGGGCGAGTGAGCTAAGGGATTCAGCTGCTTCAAATTCTCCCTCATCCATGTAAATATGAGGCTGGTAAGTAGTGTTATCTTCTAGGGTGTTAACATCATAGAGCTTCTAGAGGAAAAAAATAAGACACAGGTCAGGCACAAACCTTCCACAGGCCTCAACTTTTTAATCATGTTAGTTAAAATACAACAAAATCATCAAAACTATTAGTGATTGGTGTCAAGTCTCCAGGTTTCAAGAAAATTTCTACTTCTTCATTCTGGAGATAAGCCTAGGAAATTGGGTTGTGTGAAGGGTTTGAACTGTGTGAGGAAAACCAGGAAAGGAAAGTGAAGGATGGGCAAGGCCAGTCATTCATACAGAGCAGTTGGAAAGACCCATTAAAGCCCTCTTGCCTAGCAATAAGGGAAAGTATAGTCTATATAAAGTATCAGATTCAGGAAGACACAGGCTTGAAGCATCCCCCAGACATTTATTAGCTTTGTGATACCAAACAATTCATTTAACCTCTCTGGGACTCAGTTTCCTCATCTACATATAGTGCCTTCCCTTTAAGATGACCTTCTCTTTGTATTGTTTCCATCTTGTATGTATATAGTTATCTGTATGTTGTCCCCCTCATTAGAACGTGAGATCTTTGGGACTGTTTTTGCCTTTCTCTCTATCTACAATATTTAACACAGTGCTTGGCCCATAAGAAGTGCTTAAAAAATGTTTCTTGACTGCCTGTTCTTTGAGCTAACATTTCTCTAATGCAATCAATACACATTTTGTTTCTGTATGCTGAGTAAATTCATACTCCTGTTTTCAGAGAAAGACTTATGAGAATGTAAATGGTTGGGTGCAATCTGACAACGTATCAAACTGATAATTCCTACCAAAAAAAAAATTCCAAGTTTATAAGATCTTTGTAATGTGTGTAAAGGAAGTACTTGTACAGGTATTTCTACAAACAGTGGCAGAAAGGGAAAAGAATACAAGCAAAGATAATGCAGACAAGTGTGGGTTTGATGATTTCACTGGCAAGATGCTATAGTTGTAATCCTTGGCAGGTTTGACATAGTTTTCTCTTCTTGTCAGGTTCTTGATACTGAATTTGTCCATCTAAACTGGGAAATAATTCTGAATGCCTAGTTGGCAATATTTAAGTTATAAATCTTGAAACTGTAAAGTGAGCAGTTCTTAGAACTGATTTTTGAGTGAAGAAAGAAGTTTTAACCAGTAGCGCCAGAGCTTACAAAAAGTAATTCTAGTCCTTAAGATAGCAGTTTAAACCTTGAAGATTTAGAAGAAGCCTCTCTTATCACTGACAATCTAATCTTGGAGTCTTGTAACACTAGCTTTGATGCTTTTTGTGTAAATAAAAAGAAAAACAAAGGAAACAGGGGCTGTAGAAACTAATGAGGCAGTGAAATGTAGTAGACCAGGAAGTAAAAGTGGAAAGTGAAGATGGTTGATGATATTGACGGCATGAGACACTGAGAAGCACTGTTTTACCCTCTAAGGTTAGAGAGGGATATGCAAAGGCTTTGAAAAACACAGAAATATTGAGGACAGCTGCTGTGTGGATAAAAATGGTAATCCCATCAGAGACAAAGTAAGAGATGGCTGTACCACAGAATTTTGATGGCATACTTACAACTCAATGCTGCCAACATTTACTGGGTGCCTATTAAGTAAAAGGGGCCATGAGAGGCTTTCGGGGATATGAAAATGAAGGTAGCCATAATTCATTATAGAAATAATGGATTCTGGGCCAGAAGAACTGGGATTGAGCCCCCTGCTTTTGCTATTCAACCACAGCCTGAGTCCTCTGGCAATTCAGTCTCTTTATGAGGTAGTTGATGGCACAGTTGACAAATTACTGGGCCTGTAGTCAGGAAGCACTGAGTTCAAATCCCAAAACCATAACTTATTAGCTGTGTGACCCTGAGCAAGTCACTTAACCTGTTTGTTGTTTTCCTCAGCTGTAAAGTAGGAATAATGACAGTACCTACCTCCCAAGGTTGTTGTAAGGATCAAATGAGGTCATATTTGTAAGAAAAAAAACCACTTATCACAATGTGGACTCATAGTAGGCACTAAATAATATTTATTCCCTACTCTTCCTCTTTCCCCTCAGCTATAAAGCTAAGATAATGTTCCCTACTTCACAGGGTTGTTGGAGGGATTGAGTGAGGAGAAATGTGTACCTCAAACCCTTTGAAACAGTATCTGATGCTTTTTTTTTTGTTTTAGATGCTGCTATTTTCCCTTGCTTGAATAATTATTTCTATAATGTCCATTGTGTAAAAAAAACTATGTATTTAAACTTAGGGGAAAGTTCAGCTACCTGGATGAATGTATCACCAGCCCCAAGTCAGGGGACCCAAAGGTAAGGAAGGGATATCACTGACCAAAGGATGAGATCTCAGGGTACCATAGCTTCCACTCAGGTCTTGTTGGGGATTCATTTCCTGTGTGTGTGTGAGGGTGCCTCCCCTTCCGATTCATGACAAACTGACTACAGAAGTGCTTCCTCTATTGTATCAGTGCTCAGATGACTTGATATTTAGACTGGTACATCTTTGCCTTACCTAGCTTCCAACACTTAAGATTTTAAACTGAAATGGATTTTCTTTAACTAAGGCAGATAGGTAGCACGATAGAGTCCTGGTCTTGGAAAAAGGAAGATCTGAGTTCAAATCCCACCTCAAATACTTATTAGCTCTGTGTTCCTGAGCAAGTCGCTTAACCAGTGCCTCAGTTTCCTCAGCTATAAAATAGGAATAATAATAGCATCTATCTTATAGGGTTCTTATGAGGATCGATATTAAACAAAATAATATATGTAAAATATTTTGCAAAATTGAAAGTAGTATACAAATGCTTATTATTATTCCCATAGGAAACATCCTCTTTCATTTGGGGTAGCAAGTTTGTTCTATTCTTTGTATTTGTATCCCCAGTACCTGGCACAAGGCCTGGCATACAGTGGGTGCTTAATAAATGCTTGTTTGGTTGAATGAGTAGTTGACTGCATGATTATGTTAAAGGAGACCTTATCACTTGCCTGCAGTTTTCCGTCTCCTTAGCAGAACAGAGCACTTGCCCCAGTAAAATAGGCTATCAGGTCAACAGAAAACCTTTGAATGATTTTAGCCATTAGCTAATTACATGCCCAAAGTGGGTGAATAAGGAGACAGGCAAGGAAGAACTGCAGGAAGTACATATGATGACTGAGCCAGTATCCTTGCCTGTCTCTTTAAGCCAATATGAAAATCAGACAAGCTGTGTCTCTAAAAATCCCCTCCATTTCTGGAGGCTAATGGAACAGGATGAGATCTCTCAAGGACATCAGGAATCCTAAGACTGGAGGAATGCTCAGAACTACTATCCCAGTTGGTTACATCTATCTATAGAGTATGGCTAGGTCTGGCCTACTGCCCCTGGGGATCAGTGCTGTGGAAGAAATCAATGATACTTATTATGAGGGATGGATTAAAGAGATTTTACACATGTAGGGAATGCCCCGTGGTGGGTGGTGCTGAATCCTCCCAAATGTAGGCCTAGGTTGACAAGACTTAAACTAGGGTTTTCTGACTTGACCTAAAATATAAATAAGTCATTTGGATAGTCACCTGGGAAATCTTTGCCCTGATCTCAGAGGATGAGATGTTCTGAATTCTGAGTAATATAAACTAGCCTCAAATAAATAAAAAATTTGAGTTGACATGCAGTTTTGAAAAAATCACACCCAGGATAAGAAATGCTGATTTGTGGGAGCTCAACTAGAAAGTGCAGGCTATGGAATAATTTCCAATTAAAGGGCAGAAGGTGTGGGTCAACTGGTCAACTGATGCCCTTACCACTATGTGAATCTAATGCAACTTCTCTCCAGTAATAGAGTGTATGATACAAAGGTCCTTCAAGACAATCTGAAAACTGCCATTAGGGCAAGTTCAGGTGTTTACCTGAGAAGAGCAGACAAGCCTAAGACTTCCCTACAATGACAGGAAATCTTCTTAAAAAAATCAAGAGAGATCCACGTTAAGGAGAAGGAAACAAAAGATGTTGTAGAGGTGATGACCTCTACAAGTAAAGGCAATTTTCTTGTGTAACCTGGGCTTCTTTGTGCATACCTAATTCTCCTAACATGGAGACACCCTTGAGGAGTCTTTTGAGCACACTCAGTTTGCCTAAAATGGAGCCTGAATCATCCCCCACCATCTTGTGAGGGTAGCCGCCTTTGTCTTTAAGCGTCCTGTGTCTTTAAAACTGGGGAGACTGGAGCAGTCAGTCCTTTTCAGCTGTTCTGTTGCAGGTATTTTCTTCTCTGCTGTGCTCTTTTAGGCCATTCTTATCCATTATGTGTTCTGAACTGAAGCTGTGAGAGCCCCACCTCTCTCTTATTCCAGCTCCAAGAAATAGGCTTGGGGATGTTGGATTGTTTGTCCTCTTCAGTTTTAAGGGCTAGAGGTGACCCTTACAGGACTGGGAGTTTGAACCATGGCAACCTTGAAGCTAGAATGGAAGTGAAGTGGTACAGTTACTGAGAACTCAGCCAGGGTGCCTGTAACTTGAGCTCAAGTGAGGTCCTAGTCTTGGAATTGGGACTATATGCTATGGGAACTGAGCTAAACTATAAACCTAATCCCCTTCCCCTCTCCAGAGTGTGTGTGTCTGGGGAAGGGGGGCAGAATTGTGTCTCTCACATGTTGGGGGAATGAATTTGTATATTTATGATTATACCTTTTGAAGTAAATATCTCTGTATAAAAGCTCATCTGACTGTTAGTGGCTAAAGGGTTCTGTAGCCCCTACAATTGAGGGAATATTATCAGTGAGGGTTGGAGCCATTTGCAGTCTAAACACCCTCAACATCCTAGAAGGTGCTGGAGAACCCTAGGGGTTTATGGTGGGGGAAAGGTTAAAATACATCACCCTTGGTTTTCAGGCAAAGAGGGTCCAGGGTACTTGTAAAGGTAATTTTGTAAAGTTGATGACCAGATAGGGTCTAACCCAGTGGTTCTCAACCTTCCTAATGCCTTGACCCTTTAATACTCATATGTGGGTGTATCTGCATGCGAGCGGACCCACCTGGAGATGGATAGAGGAGCAGTGTCTTGGTTCCTAAGACCATCAGAAATATATGTTTTCCAATGGTCTTAGGCAACCCCATTTGACCCCCAAAGGGGTCGCAATCCATAGGTTGAGAACCACTGATCTAACTGATTGTCCTAAAGAGCTTAAAAAATGTCTTCCACAAGAAGAATGGGACTGTACAATGGTCAACATCTTAGAATTTGCCCATGTCTTTCAAAAGACTTGATAAACAACAGGTTTTCCATCTTCCTCCCCTAACATCTGGAAGAAGCCTGGTATTGGGCATATCAGGAGTGCACTCTGCACACTGCCCCCTTGTAGACACACTGGTGAGGGAAGGTGGGGTTGAAGTATTGAAAGACAGATTGTGTTACTTCTTTTTATGGTTATGTGGTTTTAGGCATATTATTTGTGATGGTGACTGGCCTATTAAAGAAACAATGTAATGTCAAAAATCAACTTCTGTGGCTAATCATATACTGCCCCTTGACCCATAGATGTTAAGACTACTATGATAGTCATTATGACATATGTTACAGTTTGGAGACTATCACACGACACTTTAGGATATTAGTATCCATGTCTGATCAAGAAGTGGCTAATAAACCATTTATGGGAATAATGGATTCCTCATGTGTTCTTCTCTTGAATTTTATCTTGTAACAATAATTTGTTTCAATAACCACACATATTTTTATACCTACATCTATATCTATCTATCTCTATATATACACATATATATACAGACATCTCAGTGCATAACATTACATATCATAAATGTAATTTCCATACTCTAGTGTGTTCTTTTCAGATCTCCTGCTATGTTGTGTTACTACAGCATTGTACTTTATATGCCCATAAAGCTATCCACTTAAAATAGAGGTGAAATTCATCCTTTCTGTTGGTTTAGGGATCAGTGCATATGCTGGATACAGGTTATTTGGAATTAGCATAAGGACATGCAATGTAGGATTGGGGAACTCTTGGATACTAACCAATTGCCACTAAAACAAGTAGACTACTTGAGACTGCCTGTAGGACACTTCCACCTCTATTAAAAGACTATTAAGATTATAAAAATGGTACTCAGAAAAAGAAGAAAAGGTCCTATATGTAAAACAATATTTGTAGCAACTCTTTGTGCAGTAGCAAAAAACTGGAAACCATAAATAAATTATGGCATATGAATGTAATGGAATAGTAGAAGAAATTAGGAAATAAGTAATTTCAAAGACACATGGAAAGAATTGTATGAACTGATGCAGAATGAAGTGGGAAGAACCAGAAGAACAATATATATTATAACATCAGTAAGTTTGAAGACTTGTATAAACTGACAAAAAATGAAATGAACAAAACAGGGAAAATAATTTATATAATAACAACACTGTAAAAACAATATTGAAACATCTATGAACACTGATTAACACAATGACCATCCAAGATTCTAGAGGTCTGATGAAATAGGTAATATTTTTACCTGTGAGAGTGGTGATGAATTCAAGGTGCAGAATAAGACATACATTTTTTTTTTAACACAATCAGTGAGGAAATTTGTTTTCCTTGACTCTTAATATTTGTTACAAGAAATTTGCTTTTTTTCCCCTTTTCAATGGAGTAAGGAGGCAGAAATGAGAGAAAACAGATTTATGTTCATTAAAAATATAATTTAATTTTTAAAATAAAAATAAAAGGAGTGCTGAACAAAGTAGGAAAAATGCTGTCCTAATCTTGACCTTTGGCTTAGAAGGCACTGGATTTGACAATCAGACAAGCTTGCTATGCATCACAGTATCCAAAATCCTAGATCCAGGAGGCAGCTGCATGAATGATGAGGTTTGGATACCTATATGTCCTTTTAGTATCATCTCTGTTGAAGGAGTCAACCCTCGTGGCAAGGATGCCAAATAGGTTTTTTCCAAACCCTGAAAGAACACAGACTCATGGACCAAAGAAGAAACTTTGCATCTCTACGCACTTTGCCTAATTGAGGCGGGGGATGGTGCATAAAATGATAGAATTAAAAGGGCCCTTAGAGATTGTACCGTCTTATCTTTTTTTTTTTAAGATAAGGCAACTAGAGTCTCAAAAGGTTAAGTGACATAACCAAGGTCACACAAGTAGTAAATAAGATAATTGGTACTTAACTCAAGTTTTCTGAGTCTAAATATTGCACACTCTGCAATATATTATGTTGTCCCTTTCAGAATGAAGCTTTATAGTTCCCACTATTTTAGGAAGCATACAATTAAGAGTTTAAATCTCTTTGGGGCAATTTCTCTATTTCCTCCCTCAGAATATATTTCTCTCTAATCAGAAATTTTCCATTCTTCTGTATGCAGAATTCATAATGCAGTCACCCAAGGTGACTAAGATTTAATCAGATAACCCTGTTTTACTGGCCTTTTTTGAAAATAGTTCATATTTAAGAAGTACCTATGAACTATAGATATTAGCCAAGTGCATGACAAATTGAAAATTTAAAGTTAAAAAAAATCAAACAAAACCAGATTCTAAATGATCTGAAGGCAGAGTCAGTCAATAAGGAAGGGTTCAGGGAATATTACATTACTGCCAAACTGCCAACATTCCCCTCCAAACAACTTCAAAATGATATGAAAAATCAAATTCTGGAGCAGAATATGCAACAACAAGTCAAGGTGGGGCATTTTTCCTGCCTAAGGCAATTTAAGAGGTTAGTAAAAGAGGTCTATGACAATGAAGTGGGGGTTAGTTCAAAAGTACAGGCACAAGCAATAACAGCCTCAGGCCTCGGAGGAGGGCTGCTTCAGCAGCAGTGTAACTTGGGGAGCTCTCAGCCAACATATGGCAAGGGGATCAGGCAAATGATCAGAAAGAGATTACATAGGCTCCCTGTACAGGTCCTGGGCACAGGACCAGGTGCCACTTGGCAACTTCATTGCACATTACCTAATTCCAAGTTGAAGTTGTAGGGTGGAGAGAGAGAGCAGAGGTAATAGTTGCTGGTAGTAGCTCAACAGTAAAGAGAGGAGTGCTAGCATTTGTGGTAGCAAAGGAGCTGGCACCCCTACTGGGTAAGGACCAGTATGCAGTCCAGGAAAGTAGCAACCACATCTCTCCCTGGATCATACAACCTTAAATGCATAGAAAATTTACAGATCCCCCAGAACTGCCTATGAAAACAGCAGGGCTTAAAAAACCCAAAGTTCAGGATAGTGACCATCCCCCAACCCCTTACCACCCTCCAGGTGAGCAAAGTCCAACTTAAACATATAGTTCGAAGTCATGAAATAGACTTGGAAAATGGGCAAATAACACCAAAGGAACCTGGTGACCAGGAAGCTTAAGGCATAAGGTCAGAAGAAAACAATGATATGAAGACATCTAAAAGTAAAGCCTCAAAGAAAAATGCAGATTGGATACAATCTTAATGAGAATTACCAGAACACCTAAAAGAAAAGATATTTTTTAAAAGACAAAAAATTACTTAAAAATTAAATGAGAGCAATAGAAGAAAAGCTGGGGAAAGAAATGAGAGCAATGTAAGAAAATTATGGAAGGAGAATTAAAAGCTTAGCAAAAAAAAGTAAATACTGAAGAAAATAAATCCTTAAAAATAGAATTGACCAAATGGAAAATGAGGTGTTGTTCAGTCATTTAGTTGTGTCCTACTCTTTGTGACCACATGGACCAAAAGATGTCATGCCCTTCTATCTTCCACCATCTATAAAAGTCTACCTAAATTTATATTCATTATTTCCATAACACTATTTATCCCTCTCATCCTCTGTCATCCCCTTTTCCTTTTGCCTTCAATCTTTCTGAACATTAGGTTCTTTTTCAATGAATTCCATCTTCTCACTACATAGTCAAAGTATTTAAGCTTCAGCTTCAGTATCTGAGTCCCATTTTCTCATTACGTGGTCAAAGTATTTAAGCTTCAGCTTTAGTTATTTGACAGTGCAATAAACAGAGGGAATTAATTTCATTAAGTATTGACTGATTTGATCTCCTTGCTGTTCAAGGGACTTTCAAAAGTCTTCTCCAGAACCACAATTCAAAAGCTTTGAGTTTGTAGCACTTGGCTTTTCTTATAGTCCAACTCACACAGTCATACGTTGCTACTGGAAAAAGCATTGCTTTAACTGTATAGACCTTTGATGGCAAGGGGATAGCTCTGCTTTTTTAATATGCTGTTGAGATTTGTCATAGTTTTTTTTTCAAGGAGAATCTTTTACTTTCATGGCTGAAGTCATCATCTGCAGTGATCTTTGAGCCCAAGAATATAAAATCTAATACAGCTTCCATTTCTCCTCCCTCTATTTGCCAGGAAATGATGGGACAAGCTGCCAAGATCTGAGGTTGTTTGTTTTTTTTATGTTAAGCTTAAAATTAGATTTCATAGTTTTCTCTTTAACCTTTGTCAAGAGACTTCTTAAATTCTTCACTTTTTGTCATCAGAGTGGTATTGTCTGCATATCTGATATCGTTGATATTTTCCCCAGTAACTTTAATTCTGGCTTTTGACTCATCCAGCCTGGCATTTCATATGATGTACTCTGCATATAAGTTAAATAAATAAAGTGACAATATATAGCCTTGTCATACTCCTTTTCCAACCTTAAACTAATCAGTTGTTCCATATTATTCTAACTGTTGCTTTTTTGACTCACATATAGATTTCTCGGGAAATACTCCTCAGATACACTCCCTTGTCTTTGAGGACTTGCCACATTTTGTTGTAATCCATATAGTCAAAGGCTCTGATGTAGTGAATGAAGCAAAAGTAGATATTTTTTCTGCAAGTCTCTTGCTTTCTTCATATGCAGTGAATGCTGACAATTTGGTCTCTGGTTTCTTTACTGCTTCAAAAACCAGCCTACTCTTCTGGTAATTCTCAGTTCATATGTTGCTGAAGTCTACCTTGCTGAATCTTAAGCATGACTTTGTGGGCATGTGAAATGAGTACAATTGTTCAGTAGTTAGAACATTTCTTGCCCTTCTTTAGGATTGGGACGTAAAATGATCTTTGCCTATTCAGTGGCCACTATAGAGTTTTCCAAATTTGCTGGCACATTGAGCACAGCACTTCAGAAGTAAGCTCACTAAAGAAACTAATTTCCATGAGGGGTGGCTAGGTGGTGCAGTGAGTAGAGCACTGGCGTTGGAGTCAGGAGGACCTGAGTTCCAAACTGGCCTCAGACACTTGACACTTACTAGCCATGTGACCTTGGGCAAGTTACTTAACCCCAATCACCCTCCAAAAAGGAAAAAAAACCAATTGGGCAAGTGGAAACTAATGACTGTACAAGACACCAAAAAATAAAATAAAATGAAATGAAACAAAGTAAAGGAAAAAGAATAGAAAATGTGATGAAATATCTCTCTGTAATTAAAAAAAACCGCCAAACTGGGGGTGGCTAGGTGGCGCAGTGAATAGAGCACTGGCCCTGGAGTCAGGAGGACCTGAGTTCAAATCCGGTCTCAGACACTTAACACTTACCAGTCGTGTGACCTTGGCAAGTCATATAACCCCAATTGCCCTGCTTTCCCCCCCCTCCAAAAAGAAAAAAAAAACTGACCTGGAAAATAGATCTAGGAGAGATTATTTAAGAATGATTGGACTACCTGAAAGCCATGATTAAAAAAAGAGTCTAAATTATCAAGGAAAACTGTGCAGGTATTTAGAACCAGAGGGCAAAATATAAATTGAAAGAATCCATTGGTCATATTCTGAAAGAGATCCCAGAAAATATTAAAAAAGAAAAAGAAAAAAGAAATCAAAAAGGAACAACAGCCAGGACCATACAAAATCTAGCTGCTACCAACATAAAGGAGTGGGAGACTTGAAATATGGTATTTCAAAGGGCAAAGGAGCTAAGCATAATCTACCCAGCAAAACTGAATATAATACTTCAGGGGGAAAATATGCATTTAAAGAAATAGAGGACTTTTAAGAACTCCTGATGAAAAGATCAGAGATGAAGAGAAAATCTGGCATTAAGACACAAGACTAGAGAAGCATAAAAGGTAAACATGAAAGAGCAATCATAAGAGGTTTCAATAAAGTTAAACTGTTCATATTCCTATATGGAAAGATGACATGTGAAATTCCTAAGAACTTTATCATTCTAAACACTCTACACAAAGAGAGGGTATTGGTATGAATCTATCATGTTGGAATGATCTCCAAAAGAAGAATGAAAGACTGAGAAAGAAGAATGTTCTGGGAGAAGGAGGAAGGGAAAGAAAAAATGGGGAAATTATATATGGGAAAATTTATTAACATAAAAGAACATGTGCAAGAAAGAGTATTTAAAGTAAGGGGAAATGAGGGTGGGGTAGGCAATGCTTGAACTTCCTTCTTATCTGAATTGGTTCAAAGCAGGAAGAATATATATGCACATTTAGTATACACACACACACACACACACACATATATACATACAACACACACACTTAGTTGGGTATATAAATCTGACTTACTTAATGTGGAAGTAGGGGAAGGGCTAAAAGGGGTAGTGATAAGAGAGAGGGCAATTAAGGAAAGCAGCGGTAAGAAGTAAAACAGACTTTTGAGGAGGGACAGGGTGAAGAAAGCTGGGGAAGATGGAGGGAGGGAGGAAAAGAAGAAGAGAGAGAGATAAACAGAAGCAAATATGATGGAGAGAAATGCAGTTAGTACATATGAACAGGATTAACTCACCCATAAAACATAACTGGACAGGAGAATGTATCAGAAACCAGATTCCAACTATATGCTGTTTACAAGAAACACACTTGGAACAAAATGGTGCACACACAGAATTAAAATAAAGGACTGAAACAGAATCTATTATAGTTCAGCTGAAGTAAAAAAGGCAAGGGTAGCAATCATGATCTCAGACAAAGCAAAAGCAAAAATAAGTTTAACTAAAAGAGATAACCAGGGAAACAAGATACCATAAACAATGAAGTAATGTCATATTAAATATTACTTTATATATATGTATGTGTATATATATATACATATACATATATGTATGTATACACACACACACCAAAGACTTAGTATCCAAATTCATAAAGAAAAATTTAAATGAGTTACAGGAGGAAATAGACAGTAAAATTATACTAGCAAAGGACATCAATTTATCCCTCTCAGAACTAAATAACTCTAACCATAAAATAAATAAGAAAGAAGTTAAAGAGATGGATAAAATTTTAGAAAAGTTAGATATGATAGACATCTAGAGAAAACTGAATGAGAATAGAAAGGAGAATACTATTTTTCCTCAGCTATCCATGGAACCTTCACAAAAACTGACCATGCACTAGAATACAAAAACCTCATAAACAATGCAAAAAATCAGAAATATTAAGTGGACTCTTTTCGGACCAAGATATAATTAAAATTACATTCAATAAAGGGTCTTTGAAGCATAAATTAAAAATTATTTGGAAACTAACTATTCTAACCCTAGTGGGTCAAAGACCAAATACAGACATAATCAATAATTTCATTAGAGAGAATTACATTGAGACAACATACCAAAATTTGTGGAATGCAGCCAAAGAAGTACTTAAGGAACAATTTGTATTTCTAAATGCATACATCAATAAAAGAAAGAAAGAGTAGATTAATAAATTGGAAATGCAACTAAAAAACTAGGAAAGGAATAAATTTAAAATCTTCAATTAAACACCAAAATAGAAATCCTGAAAATCAAAGGA
>CM053581.1:205603928-205620174 GCA_028627135.1 Pseudochirops cupreus | reverse complement strand
TCATTTGGGCAGTACTGTAACATAAAGAAGTTTAAGTTGTAGAAACACTTATACTAGATTAGTATAGCCTATGTTTATTGCTACCATTTCTGCCCTAAAACTACCATACAAACAACCCAGGCAGGAAATCATACCAGCTCTCAGTCACACATGCTTATCATCATTCCCCACTGAGCTGAAATACTCTTCAAAGCTGGCTTGTAGATGTTACTCTGATTCTGATCTGTAGTGTCTCCCACCACACATCATATGATCCAAACAGACCAGATGTTTGCTCTTTAGCCAATGTGTTTGCTTAGAGTTTTCCCTTTACCTGGAACAACCTTCTGCCCTCTCCTCTCCAACCTTTAAAATCTAACCCAAAACACCCTTAAAAGTTCTATTCTATCTAGTCTTCTCTGAACCTCAGATGATAGCAACTTCCCTCTGGGAGCTCATATGAGACTTTATTTTGTACCTCCCTAAAGAATTTATCATTATTATTATTATTATTATTATTAATTTATCATTTATTATTAAAATTGTTTATTGTCAGAGTTATCACCCTCCATGACTTTAAGTGTCATTTGGTCAGAGAACATGTCTTACCTAAATTTTTTTTTTCTCTCAGAGCTAAGTAAAGCTCTCTGAACACAAGAGACCCTTAAGAAATAACCAAGTAAATAATAAATAAATAAATTGGGGAGAGGACAGGCTGCAAGGGGGGACCACCCGGAATCTCGAACTGCTGTGTCCTGTAAAGCACGTGTAATGAAGAAAGCTTGCTGGCCTACCAAACATTTGGACATAGTTGACTAAGACCAGAAGTAAACAGCCTACCATAACAGGAAGTGGGATACTTTTGAAAGAACAGTGCGCCAAGTATCAAGACCTAGGTTCCAGTCTCTGTTCTGCTGGTAAATTTCCATATGACCTGGAGCAAGTCACTTCTCTCCAAAGCTTTGTTTCTTCATCAGTAAAATAAAGGGGCTGAATTACCAGTAGCATTTGTGGCAGGGATTGAAGGGCCAGCATAAAATCATGGGACACTTACTTTCTCTATGCTGGACCACTACCTAGTGAAAGATCTTCCACTGCTATGTTGGGCCTGCATAGTCCCATCTCCACCGTCACCAATACACTAATATCAAACCAAGACTGCTCATGAACCACCTAGATCAGGGACCAAAGTCAACATCAGGACGATGGCTGCATGTTCTAAAGATAGGATATCATAAGGTCACTGTATTCCTCCCTGCCATCTCACCCCTAATTTTGTTCTGGGTGCCACAATTCCAAATGAAAACCCTAGTCCTTTGGTTTTTTTATTTCTGCATCTTACACTCATTATAACTGAGTATCCTGAGTATTTGAAAGTTTTGTTTGACTACTGCTAGTATCCTTCTCTGTACTATTTTCCATCATAATTGTCTTTTCCCTTTCACAACTTCATTCCCTTCCCTTTTAATTCCCTTCCAAGTTCCTCCTTTTTTATTTGTCCTATTTCCTTTTTCCATAGTCTATTCCTTAGGCCTATCAGATTCCTACAAGTGTTGCTCAGCCTCAGATCTTAAAGAGAACGCTGCTACATCCCCAAATATTACAAATAACTACTCTGGGACTTAGAATCAGAACTACCCTTATACCATCTTTACGTGTGAGGGATCACACCGTAGCAACCATAGTCAGGGACTGCCCAAGTTCTTAGAAACTCTGCTTATGTCTTGCCATTAGAAGTCCATTTATTAGAACATTTTATCATTAATAGTCTATATCTATTACCCCCTAAAAACATTTGAGAGTTGGCTGTTTTTTGTCTAAGATGATCCCAAAGTTAAAGTCTTTCCGTAGCCACTTAGGAGTAATTTTTTCTAACCACTGTATCGACATCAGTAAAGTGACTGGTCCTCACATCTCATGATTTGAAGAATGTCTCCAGACTCTTACCTTTAAGCAAATCAAAAAGTTCTTTGGCTTCACATATATTATCACTGGATATAGTCACATACACATGGAATAAGAGTACAGAAAATCTTACAAAAGCTTTGCCTTAAAAAACAAAAAAATAATTTGAAGAAAGCTTTGTCTTTTATATTTATGCTGAAGATTCAATAGCCTTAATGATCTTGAGAAAGCTGTAAGAGCTCTACAGGACAATGCATTGTCACGTTACAAAAACCCATAGACATATTTTATAACTGCTTATTTAAGGGTGTCTAGTCCACTTCATACCTGAACAAGGATTTTTCTACATCTCCAATAGAGGCCACACAGCCTTCAGTTTAAAAAGCTCCAGTAAAGGATAAACCACTACCTTCTGAGAAGTCCATTCCACTCTGGAGCATATCTAGTTATTACAAAAATTTTCTTCAAGTTGACCTGAAATCTGCCTTTTTGCAACTTCTGTTGCTCCTCTCTCTATCCACTGAGACCAAGCTGAAAAAGGATAAGGGAGGTCTTAGTGTAGGCTGAGGCGGCAACCATAGAACCACTATTGTTTATGGCATCAGAGGACCTGGTTTCAAGTCTTAGCGCTGCTACTTCCTGCCTATATAACCTCTAGCAAATCATTACCCATCTCTGGGCCTTAGCTTCTGCAAATGAAAATTAAGGGTGTTGGATGAAATGGTTTCCAAGGTCCTTTTCAACAACCCAATGGGCTATAAAGGGCTTCTGAGAAGACAGGAAACTTGAGATAAGCCTTGAAATATAGGTAGGATTTCAAGAGAAAGGCAAGAGCAGAGTTTTCTAGGTAATAGAACTGGCAACGACCTAGAAGTCAATATTTAATTTCTTCTTGCATTCTGTTTAAGAATTACTCACCTCAAGAAAATCAATCAACACTACTATATTACTTATCATTTCTTTCCCTTTGATTAAGGACTTGTGAAATTTGACCCATGAAGTTGGACTTCACCTAAAAATGAGGTGGGGTTAGGAGGAAACATGAATCAATTTGATGAAATTAATGGTGGAAAAATTAAAAGAGAAGGCCCAGAATATTAATATTCCTCACTCTGTTACTTGTCCTCAACAACTAGTATCTATATGTCCCAGAAAAATCTAACTCCTTGAAACACAGTTTTACTGCAGAGATTATTTTAACACATTTCGATTTTTTTTGAAATTACTCATACACTTTTCATTTCAAGTGTTCAAAAAAGGCCTTGAGCATTTCAAGTAGTGTAGAGGAACTGCTTATTTGCTCATATCCAACTAGGTGGTACAAAGGACCTGGGCTTGAAGTCAGGAAGACCTAAGTTCACATCCAGCCTCAGACACTTACTAGTTATGTGAATCTGGGAAAATCACTAAACTTCTGTTTGCCTCAATTTCTTCAACTGTAAAATGGAGATAATAATAGCACTTAATTCCCAGGGCTGTTGTGAGGATCAAATCAGATCATATTCCTAAAGAGCATAGCAGAATGCCAGGAATATATTGGTGCTTCATAAATCCCTTCCTTCTTTCCTTCCTTTTTTTCATTAACTCTATGTGAATAAACAATGTCTTGGTCTTCCATGATCACTAAAAATTCATGATGCAGAGAAGGAGGGAAAGTGTGTAGCTGACATTAGGATTCTTGCCCCAGAACTTATTCCTCCCTTCCCCATCACTGGACCCAGAATGATGGGGCTCCATATCCAGCCCCTCTCAGGAACTGAATTTTAAGTCTTCCTCCACCTGATATCTAGTCTCACATAAGGAACCATCTACACTACCTTGTATCATCAAACTATGTGAGAAAATATCACACCAGCATGGCCACAGGGGCTCTAGTAGGTGGGGACTAGGTCTATGTCAATAAGCTATGTTTGTGATCACAAACTCTGACATTCTCCTTTCTGATAATTTCTTATACCTTCCATCTTCCTCTCTGCCTCACGTTTGCTAATCCCATTCCTTGTTACTGCAACCTTCGCTCTTTCCACCCTTCTATTCATCTTTTTCACCTAGCTGATCAACCTGCCTCTCACCTCATTTTGCTTCTTTAACAAGCTAATGACATCAGACCACTTCTATTATTTGTTTTTCTCTACTCTTGACTCTTCATCACAATCCTTTGCAGAGACTACTCTACAATTTTCTTATTCATCCTTTTCATCTTTTTCTCTTTCTCATCTTAAATCTTTCCTCACTTTCAGACTTCTTTCCCACTGCCTACAAACATGCCAGGTCTTCTTCCATTTCCTTGGAGGCAGGTATTGTTAACTTTTTCTCTTTGTATCTTGAATACCTAGTGTAGTACCTTGCATATTTGCTGTAGTATCTTGCACATAGTAGTTATATAATAAATGCATTTTGAGTGATCTGTTACCATTTTTATGCTAATGATGATAGTAATGATGGAGTAATTCTAATTAAGAAGGAGCTTACCAAACCTTTGACAGCATATAAGCTTCTTATCAAGGTTGAGGACAACCTCTGTTAATGTTTAACTTTGTAGGTACCCCATCACGGATTACCTCATGGAAGTTGGCCAAGGGGATTATAGACGTGCTTCATAAATATTTTATTAAGATATGAGAGAATCCATGGTTCATTCTGAAGTACAAAGTAGTGTGGTTTGTTTCTCTGTGCAAAGGGTACTATATCATTAATTGCTTTATGAATATATGAAATCGAGGAGCCAGTAGGGATGGAATAGAAATAGGCAAATGAGAGTGAGTTGAATTTCTCAATCAGATCAGACATCAAGTGTGAATGGTAAGGAAGAATAGGATAGAAGAAGGATGTTACTAGGTTTCAGAGAGCTAAGCAGATGGTAATAAGATTGGGCTTATAAGTAGAAACAAAGCAAGTCTAAGATGGGAATTAGGCAAAAACAGTATTTAAACTGAGGATCAAGGGAGGTATCATGGTGAAACTGAAGCAGGTAGGAGATAATAAGAAATTAGGGATATATAATTAGGCTCTGATAGACTATACAGCCTACAGCCTTTAATTTTTTTAAATAATAAAAACTATTTAAAATTACACAACATTTTAGCATAATTCCCTCACTTCATCTGTAACTAGGACCTCTTTCTCTGTTTTGTAATCTTAAGGCATCTAATGTCAGGAGTCATACTTCCTCAGAGAAATTACATTTTTCATTTTTTTCTGAAAATATTTGCCCACCTTTTCATGTTTTTTCACAATAAAAGTTTCTGTTTCTTGCAAAAGAAGATATGGTTGAATCAAGTAACATTATTTTGGATCAATTATTTGGTTTTATTGAAAGACCTTCATAGTTATTTCAATATATTGCTCTTATATATAATTTACTTTTCACCACAGATTTCTTACTCTGATGCTTAGTGACTTATTGATCATCATGAAACACCTAGTTTTCAAGAGTTATTCTAGTAGGTGATATTAAGCAGGAAGGGACAGCTTTAAGTGCATGCCAAGTGACAGATTACATGATTCTAAATTGAAAAACAAGTTTGCTAAATTTGAGATGGCTCACTGCCTGATAACTGGACACCAAATAAAATAATTTTGGCTATAGACACTTGTAAAGTTGTCCTACTAAGGTATGGAGGAGTTGGTACCTGTATCAATGGAAGGAATGCCAATACCAGTGTATCACATGATAAATATGGTTTTATTTATAGATGCTGCTGCTGTTCAATCATTTCAGTTGTGTCCAATTCTTTGCAACCCCATTTGGGGTTTTCTTGGCAAAGATACTGGAATGATTTGCCATTCCTTCTCTACCTCATTTTACAGATGAAGACCTGAGGCAAACAGAGTTAAATGACTTGCCCAGGGTCATACAGCTAGTAAGTGTCTGAACCACATTTGAACTCATGAAGATGAGTCTTCCCTCTTCCAAGCCTAGTACTCTATCTAATGGACCACCTACATGCCCTTTTATTCATAGATAGGTCCTGTTAATGTAGAGGGTTCATTCCTAGGGCAGAGTTGACTGGGTGTTGTTGCCAGAGTTAGGGATAACATGTGAATCATGGTAGTAGTGGGTTCCAAGCAGGTGGGGTTATGACACACAAGTATCACATGTCTTTGGCTGGGTTCCCTAGTTCTGCTTCCTGTTTGAAATATAGTCTGGACTAGGTTTCTCCTTACTGGGACATTTCCTGGAGGGGGCTGGTACTCAGGCCTTGCACTTTGAAAAGCCTCTTCTGGGAACTGAGTTTTTTTTTCAAAACACATAAAATAAAAATAGTTGGGCACAGAATAATGCAAGAAATTTAATCCAACAAACATTTATTAGGGAGTTTTTTATTTTCTGTTTAAAATGTGTTCAACAAGCACATATGAAATATCTACTATATGTCAGGTCCTATACTAAGCCTTAGATATAAAAAGAAAGACAAAAAAACAGTCTCTCCTCTAAAGGAGCTCTCAGTCTAATGGAAGAGATACCCTCCAAACAATTATCAACAAGATTAAGTTCAAGAAAACCAACAGAAAGAAGATATTATAATTAAGAGGGATTGGGAAAGGCTTCTTAAAGAAGGTGGGGTTTTAGTTGGGACTTGAAGGAAGCCAGGGAAGCTTAGAGGTGGAGATGAAAAGAGAGAATTCTAGCCCTAGGTGATGACTGGTGAAAATTCCCCAGGTCAGGAGTTGGAATATATTGTTCAAGAAAAAGCAAGGACCCCAGTGTCACTGAATGACAGAGTATGTGAAGGAGAGTGAGCTATAAGAAGACTAGACAGGTAGAAGGAGGCCAGATTGTGAAGGACTTTGAATGGCAAAGAGAGGATTTTAAATTCAATCCTGGAAGTGATAGGGAACCAGTGGAGTTTACTGAATAAGGAGGATGACATAGTCAGACCTGAACATCAAGAAGATCAATTTAATAGCTGAGTGGAAGAAGGAAGATAAGAAGTAATGTATGATGGGAGAAACATGTGAGTCACCTAGCATGTGCCTATGGTATAAGCACAGGGATTATTAAAATGATGCCTAAAATAAACACTTTAGAGATATATTTTATTACCAGTGGCAAAGTGTTGTCACTTACTTCATTATACTTGATTAAAGTCTGATTGCCCTGTTCCCAAGAAATGGACTTTGGCTGCCTCTTGTTTGCAGATCCACATGAAAACCACAGCAGGAAAAGCAGGGCTACTATGATGGAAGAAAATTCAAATTTATTTTGTTGGTTCAGCAAACACATATTAAGTACTTAGCAGTTTTTTTATCCTTCTTAAAAATCAGCTTCTAAAAATGCAGCCTTATATAGGATAACTTTCTGGAAGGGAGGAGGAATATAAAGGGGAATTTAGTGATGTAAAAATAAAAGATAACAAAAATGTATTTTTTAAAGAAGTAGGCCATTGACTCATATTCTGAAATAGGATATTTCCCTCTATATTATCTAGTTCATGTCCAAGCATCTAAATCATGCTTTATAATAATCTCAGAGTCATATTTCCCCCTGCCCCATTCCTTTCTATCCCTGGGCCATGACTTTAAGCAAAGGGTTATTGGGTAGAAATGTTGTCCTTTCCTAGCCAGACAGAAGCACTAGGCAATAGTTGAACCCAAGCTAAGCTTTAAAGTAGTCTCCTAATAAAAATTCTTTAAGAGTGATAAAGAGTCCTCCTATCATTAATTTTGATTGTAACTCTGAGATTCTATGATTCAATGCCCCAGATTACAGGGTATTACTGAGAGACAGGACAAAACCTGAGAATGTTAGTAGTCGACTACTGACCTGCCAGTGACATGAAAGCTGCACACATCAGGATAATGGCACCCCCACCAAGTCCTACAAAGGGCACTGAAGATTCTCCACAGGTAATTCCATCAAGACAGGAACACAGCCTCACATACAGGATCTGTTTCTTGAAAAATCCTTGCTTATCTAAGATAATTAAGGGCACTGAATAATTACCATTTTGGAGACTTCTTAACATTAGAAGTTCCACAGAATAACCTACAGAGGAGAAAAGACCCAATTGTAGATAAGAAAATTATAAACCTTATTATATGCAAATAGTAAACAGCATTTAAAACTATATCAAATAAAAGCTACAAATGTGTGTTTTTTCAACAAACATTTATTAAGTGCTTACTGTGTGCAAGGTACCATATAACAGCCAATTTATGCAAAGTACAAGGGAGGAAAACTTACCAAAATTTTTTCCTAGCTTCCAAGTATCTTTTACATTTCCAGAGGTATCATCTAACTCAAATGTAAAAGGACCAGAGAATGGATCTAAATCTTTATCCTCAGCTTCCACAAGAATAGGTGCTTTCTGCTCCATCTTACAAACTTCCACAGAATGTTTAACAAGAGTAGGTGTGTTGTCATTCTTGTCAGAAAGAAAAAGCATCATGGTTCCTGTACTTGTCTGGGGAGGGATACCTCAGAATAGAAAAAGAAGAGATTAGCGAAAGGGTTAACATTCATTTCCCCACCTCAGTTTAAGGTATATATTCCTCATCTACACCAAAAAGAATACAAATAAGAGTAAAATTAGTGACAATGAAAATGATTCAGGAAAACAATTTCAAATTACCCACAGGCCCATATTCCATGATGAAATCACAAATCATTTTGAAAACAGCTTGAATCTATTTTCTTGTGTAAATAAAAATTCAAAATGTCTTTTTAAAGTATATTTTAAAATGATGGTTTAATAAATGGTGGACATGACATGTTAGTGAGGTAGTGTGGCATTGGGGAAAAAAGAGGTGACCTCCCAGTTAGGTACAGGTGCGTCCAAATTTTGTTTCTGACGCATACTAGATACGTCACCCCAGGTAAGTCATAAACTTCTTAGTGTCCAATACAACTCTCTAAAGACTAGGATGCAGAACAGAGGCTGATGTGCATTTGGAATCAGTTTCCTCACAGATAGTTTCCTATACCAATTAAATCATAGGTTCAATTAAAAACAAATAAATGATATGTTAAGGTTGAGTACAACTTGGTATAATGGAAAGTGCACTGGACTTACATTTAAAAGAACTGAGCTCAAATCCTGACTCTCACCTTTACTATATGTGTGACCCTGGGTAAGTCTCAATCTCTCTGGCCTTCTAATTATTCCTCCACAATGTGGGCAGGGGGAGGGGTAATAGCATTTATTCCCTACCTCGCAGAACTGTTGGAAAGAAAGCAAATTATAAATCTTAAAAGTACTCCAAAAATAAAAAACGTTACTATTTTAAAAAATAAAATCAGTGATAAATACATAAAACACAGATCCAGATTACAAGAGTCTAAATTTCTTTGGCCAATACTTATTAAGGAAATGGATTTAATAGTCTAAAAACTAAAGTCAAATAATAAGATGTAATGCTACAGATTCTGAGAGCCCAACTTTTGCTTCACGAACTTTTAAGTAGTTTAAATATTAACTAATTTTCACCTACTAGACTTGATTCATTTGTACTGTGATCAGCTTATAAATTCAGATTTGAAGGATTGCAATATAGCCATATAACGTTACACTTCATTTTAAAGACCTTCTTAGAGGCAGCTGATAGTGCAGTGTATAGAAAGCTGGGCCTAGAGTGAGGAATACCTAAATTCAGATTCAGTTTTAGACGCTTATTACTTGTGTGACCCTGGGCAAGTCACTTAACCTATGTTAGCCTAATTTTCGTCCTAATAATAGCACCTACCTCATGAGGTTATTGTGAGAATCAAATGAGAAAAAAAAATTCTTGACAAATGGACCTGGCAAACACTAAGTGCTACATAAATG
This sequence comes from Pseudochirops cupreus, assembly GCA_028627135.1. NCBI lineage: Eukaryota > Metazoa > Chordata > Mammalia > Diprotodontia > Pseudocheiridae > Pseudochirops > Pseudochirops cupreus. Next base: position 205,610,521 of record CM053581.1, on the reverse strand, counting down.
CTTATTCTCTTCCCTTTCCTCCCTAGGATTCAAAATAAGGAGCAACTGGGGGTACATGGCAGAGCAAAAGCAGGAACTTGTTTGGGCTCCTCCCCCAAACACCTTCAAATACCTATAAAAATTATTCTAAACACATTTTTGAGCTACAGAACCCACAAAATGACAGAGTAAAACACATCTCCATCTGAAGACAGCCTGGACAGGCCTACAGGAAGGGTCTATTGCACCAGGCCAGGAGCAGAGTACAGCCTCATGTGGGCCCTGCTGGCACAGATTGGGCTGGAACAGGCCTCAAGGGACTGAATCACAGGCAGCTGTCGCAGTTTCCAGACTTCTCAACTCACAAATGCCAAGGACAAAGTAGAAGGTCAGTGGGGAAACTCTGTTGGACCCAGGTGAGAGAAGGTCCAGTCCCAGCCCCAGGGTGACAGCAGTGGCGGCAGCAGCAGTGGCAGTGGCAACTGCTTCTGGAGCTAAAGGGCCCCAGATGATGAGGGGATCAAGCAGATGATCAAAGGGCAATTGTAGGAATCTCTTTGCTGGCAGTGAGGCAGGATTCTCTTGCTTTGCCCTGCTTGGATATGGGTTGCAGTATTAGGTGGTGGTCCTGGGGTAAGGAGCACTGTCATGACAGAGCTTGTACCAAGGCAGAAAAGAGTGCATGTGGTCACTCACAGACCAGACCAGAAGAAGGTATTTATACCCTCTCCTCTGATCATATCACCTTAAAAGAACTGAAAATTTGCAGGTTCCTAGAAGCTGCTCTAACAACAGCTGCGCAAATCCCCCAGAAACTTAGGACAGAGCATACTCCTTTCTAGAGGCAGAGTCCTACCTTGGCAAAGAGCTCAAAAGGCAAGTAATTGACTGGGAAAAATGAGCAAAGAGAGGAGAAAAAAATCAGACTATAGAATCTTACTTTGCTGACAAAGAAGAATAAAACATACAGCCAGAAGAAGACAACAAAGTAAAAAACTTCCAAGAAAAATAAGAATTGGTCACAGGCCATGGAGGACCTCAAAAAGGATTTTGAAAATCAAGTAAGAGATGTGGAGGAAAAACTGGGAAGAGAAATGAGAGAAGTGCAAAAAAATCATGAAAAATGAAATAGCTTGCTAAAAGAGACCCCCAAAATACTAAAGAAAATAACACCTTAAAAATAGACTAACTCAAATGGCAAAAGAGGTACAAAAAGTCAACGAGGAGAATAATGCCTTTAAAAGCAGAATTCACCAAATGGAAAAGAAATTCCAAAAACTCACTGAAGAAAATAATAACTTCAAAATTAGAATGGAGCAAATGGAAGCTAATGACTTTATGAGAAATCAAGATATTATAAAACAGAACCAAAAGAATGAAAAAATAGAAGACAATGTAAAATATCTCATTGGAAAAATTGTTGACCTGGAAAACAGATCCAGGAGAGAAAACTTTAAAATTATTGGACTACCTGAAAGCCATGATCAAAAAAAGAGCCTAGACATTATCTTTCAAAAAAACTATCAAGAAAAACTGCCCTGATATTCAAGAACCATAAGATAAAATAGAAATTGAAAGAATTCATCAATTGCCTCATGAAAAAGATCCCTGAAAGAAAACTCCTAGGAATATTGTAGTCAAATTGCAAAATTCCCAGGTCAAGAAGAAAGTATTACAAAGTATTACAGGAAGAAACAATTTGCGTATTGGGGAAGCACAATCAGGACAACACAAGATTTAGCAGCTTCTACATTAAGGGACAGAAGGGCTTGGAATATGATATTCTGGAGGTCAAAGAAGCTAGGATTAAAACAAAGAATCACCTACCCAGCAAAATTGAGTATAATACTTTAGGAGAGAAAATGGACATTCAATGAAATAGAGGATTTTCAAGCATTCTTGACGAAAAGACCAGAGCTAAACAGAAAATTTGACTTTCAAATACAAGGATCAAGAGAAGCATGAAAAGGTAAATAGGAAAGAGAAATCATAAGGGACTTATTAAAGTTGAACTGTTTACATCCCTACATGGAAAGAGAATATTTGTAACTCATGAGACTTTTCTCAGTATTAGGATATATAGACACACACACACATATGTATGTATGTATAGAAGAGAGCACAGGGTGAGTTGAATATGAAGGGATGATATCTAAAAAATAACATTAAGGGGTGAAAGAGGAACATATGGGGAGAAGGAGAAAGGGAGAGATAGAATAGGGTAAATTATCTCACATAAAAGAGGCAAGAGAAAGCTGTTACAATGGAGGGGAAGAGCAAGGAGGTGAAAGGGAATGAGTCAACCTTACTCTCATTGGATTTGGCTTAAGGAGGGAATAACATACACACTCATGGGTATCTTACCATACAGGAAAATAGGGCAGAAGGGGATAAGAGGGGGGATGATAAAAGGGAGGGTAGATTGGGGGAGAGGATAATCAGAAGCAAATACTTTTGAAAAGGGACAAGGTCAAAGGAGTAAATAGAATAAATGGGGGGCAGGATAGGACGGAGTAAATTTAGTTAGTCTTTCACAATATAACTACTATGGAAATGCTTTGCAAAACTACACATGTATAACCTATATTGAATTGCTTGTCTTTTCAATGGGAGTGGGTTAGGAGGGACGAAAGGAGAGTATCTGGAACTCAAAGTTTTAAAAACAAATGTTAAAAATTTGTTTTTACATGCAATTGGGAAATAAGATATACAGGCAATGGGGGTATAGAAATCTATCTTGCCCTAAAAGAAAGAAAGGGAAAAGGGGGTAAGAGGTGGGGGATAGGAGGGATAGAAGAAAGGGCAGACTGGGGAAAAGGGTAATCAGTATGCATGCCATCTTGGGGTGGGGGGCAACGGAAAGATGGGGAGAAAATTTGGAACTCAAAATCTTGTGGAAATGAATGTTGAAAACTAAAAACAAATAAATAAATTCTGGAAAAGTTTTTTAAAAAATTAAGGGGAAATTATGCTAAATATTTACCATAGATCATTTGCTTAGAAAAGGGAGCTGAGGGCACATTTATAAAAAGATGACCAAAGATATTAGGTCTGACTACAACTTTCATAATTTACTAATAGCCTTCTTCTGAACTATTATAGCTTTTCCTCCTGGAACACTGCTCACACAGGTACCACTGTAAGTGTGGGAAAGGCAAGAATAATTATTTTAGTCATATGGAGTAGTTCTGGTTCAAGATCCTCATGAGTGTTTTCTCCTCAGACAGGAGATATACTTACCATCATCAATGGCACTGACCATAATTGTGTAAAAGCTGTTATTCACAAAAGGGGATTCCCGATCCACATGTTTCACTGTAGTAACCACACCAGAGAATTCATCCACAGTGACCCAATTGGCAGGATCATGAACCAGTTTAAACCTTATAGAAGGAGGTGAAAAAAGAATTTAAAAGTAACAGCAAAAGGGGAACCAGGAAAACAATATTTACAATATAAGCAAAAGGACAATAACAACCACAAAATGAAAATGAATACTGTGTAATTATAATGATTAAGTCTTGCCAGGAAGAATACAGAAAAAACCACTTCCCTTCTTCTTTCAAGCAGTGGCAGATTGGGTGTGGAATAATGAATATATTGTCAACTTTGGATGATGTGTTGGTTAGTTTTGATGAATTGCTTTTTACTTTTCCTGTCTGTTTTTGTTTTTTTTTAATTCTTCGGCTTTCTGGAAAAAAGTTAGGAAAGGCTGGGGGGGTGTATATTAGGAAATAAATATGACATAAAAACAAAATACAAAAATGTTTTAGAGAAATCACAATGTATGTGAAAAGGAATTTAGAACTGGGCTGCAGTTCATGAATAGGGTAAAAGACACATGGATTGGCAGCGCTGGAAACTGAGGTGTACAAAAATATGTGATATAGAAGTATCAATGAAATAGTCCTCAGTTCCTGCTTCCCTTTGGCTCCCTCTTTTGTATTAATAGTAATTTTATTGATCTGGGGAGAACATTATGTTTGCAGAAAGAATCAAACTCTTTATCTGACAACTTGTTTAATGGTGATATTCCACACTAGCAAAATGATTCAGAAGCAACATGAAATTTCAATTTTGTCTACTGTAAAATGAAAAGATGGATCCCTCTCAGCCCTGTCATTCTATATTCCTTCCATCCCGACCATTCTATGGGTGTATATTCTATGGATCTCTACCTCAGAAAACTTTGGGCAGCTAGTTGTGCTGGCACAGTGGACAGAATGTCGGGTCTAAAATCAGGAAGACTGCTCCTCCTGAGTTCAGATCTGGCCTCAGACACTCACTATTTGTGTGACCCTGGGCAAGTCACTTCACCCTGTTTGCCCTGGTTTCCTCATCTGTAAAATGAGCTGGAGAAGGAAATGGCAAACCACTGAAGGATCTTTACAAGGAAAATCCCAAATGGGGTCAGAAAGAGTCAGAAATGACTTAACAGCCACCATCATAAAAGGTTTTCGGTTCTAAGGGCCCTTCTAGCCCTAATGTACGCTCCTAAAGTCTCCCTCAGCGCTGATTCTACAAACCTCTGGTCTCCAGTGGTTTTGATTTTATTCTGTGTTCTCTGAATTGGGGTTTGTTCCATTATATGAAAAGAGAGTTCTAGCCAAAGAGACTTCTAGAAAAGTACTTGAGGTGGTATAAATAGTCCTTTTTCTCCCTGTGTAGTATATTTAGAAGAGCTGGGTTCTCATCTCAGTTCTGTTAGTCACTATGTGCATGGTTTGGGGCAAGTAATTTCTCCACAAATCTCTGTTTCCTTATTTTTAAAACACGGACACTGAACTCAATCATCTCTAAGATACCTTCTCTAGTTCTTGTAGTGTGTGACGTAGGAACATGCATCTTTATTATACAGTAGGGTACACAAAATCTATCTGATCTTAATGATTGCAGTTAACAGGAAGTCAGACATAGATAAAAGCTTTCCCTCCTCCCCTCTCCTTCCCATCTAAGCAAACAACCATCCAGAATGTTTCAGGCCCTTAGGAGGGTAAAAATAAGAGAAGGTGCCATTTCTTTCCCTTTCCCTCCCTTCTCTGCTTTTTAAAAGCCACAGCTTTTTATCATTCCATTTTAAAACTTGATGAGCTAAAATGTTCAAAGAAGCTGCCACTTTCCCATCTACAGTTTCACATCATCAGGCAATTAAAACTCGCTACAAACATAAATGGCATCAGTGTTTACAAACCAGAGACACTGTAAGTGGCAAATCATTCATCCTTCTAGTATCTGAACCATTAAGAAAGCAATTCTCTAGTAACCTTAGATCTGAGACCTCATTCCAATTAGATGCAAATGGAGTGAAGAGGAAAGATCATGTTTCACTCCAAGACTCAACAGCCTGCTGCAGCAGAAAGAGAACAGGATTTGGAATCAGAGGAACTAAATTCAAATTCCGGTCCTGACACTGTGTGGCCTTGAATGGATAAATTGCTTAATCTCTCTAAGCCCCAGTCCTGTAAAATAAATGAGGAGGTTGGGCCAGGGAACCTCTTAGATCACCTCCAGCACTGGTTTTATGATTTTAAGGTAACAAGGTAGCTGTAAGTATCAAATGAGATAAAATATATAAGGTGTTTTGTATCCCTTAAAAGTGTTACAAGAATGTCAGCTACTACTGAGTCTCAAGGCCAAAATTTAAAAGTCTTTGCCTTTTCTTTTTTTGCAACTGCAAGTGTTTCTCCATTGTGGGTAGTCCATAACACCATGGATTCAGAATTGAGCCATAAGAGAAATTGGTTGACCAAGTAAAAACTCTAATAATATTAAACACTATTCCAATGTCTCATGACAGTATGGCAATGACCCTGGATTCTCAGAGTACAGTCTAATTAAGTTAGACAAGCTTCTAGTATAGCTCTGACAACAGCCTGTGTATCTGTCATCTGAGGACCAGTCTAGTTCAGCTTGGAAAATCTCATCACCAGAGCACAGACACCACCAGGTGATCACATTTTTAACTAGAACAACTCATTAAAACGATCCCTTAAGGTGTGGAGAGACTGTAATTTACACTTGAGGGTGTAATTTACATGGGAGTACCCATGCCAGTGAAGCCATAGCCGATTCTGAAATACTAATATTGAAAAAGTGAAGATTTAAAGCAATAATAATAGCATCATGTGATGGTACATGGCACATGGTACATGCTTCATTACAAATGGAAAACTACTCTCATTTCCTCCATTATGTCTTCACCTTATGTTCTTGGTGTTCCCATCTGGGTCTGTAGCATTATATCTTCCTAACTGGGTCCCAGGTTTGGCACCATCAACCTCTTGAGCGATAAAATTAGGAGGATGGAATTGAGGAGGGTCATTGGTATCAATAACCTTCACACTCACAGTTGCAGTGCTGGCCATTATGGTTCCATGACCAAGTTGGTCTTTTTCACATGAAGAAAATGGTTCTTCATTTTCAACTACAATAACAAGTTTTCTCTTTGGCAGGTTTTCATAATCCAAAGGCTGTCAACAGCAAACAGAAGACTTCATTAGCAAATGTTTCTTGTTGCTGACATGAAACAGGGACCTTGTGACCTTTGCTCTCTCTATATCACAGAATCAAAGAATCTCAGGCATAAATAGGCCCTCAGAGATCAACTAGGCCAA
>CM053581.1:205578160-205603428 GCA_028627135.1 Pseudochirops cupreus | reverse complement strand
GGGGGAAAGACGGGGAGAAAAGATGTAACTCAAAAAAATTTAATAAAGAATCTCATATCAAAAAAAAAAAAAGGAAAATAAAAAGACACCATTATAGTTATCTACGTTTGAGTGTTAATAATCTACTAGACTGTAAACTCTTGAGGGCAAGACACCTAACACAGGGCTCTGAACACAGCATGCATTTACTAAACACAAGATGAATAGGAAAAAAGATACACCTACACACTTAGAAGTCATGTATAATAATCATATGTAAGAGAAAGAATTCAAAGCTTTTAAAAATTAAAAAAAATTATAACCTCATAATCTAAGCATCCTGAGACATGAATTTCTCCGCTACTGTGATCAATGTAAAACCCATTTCCTTTTATCAATGGCACTTGTGAAACAAGGGAATAGGAGACTTCAGAATTAGGCGTTTGCTCTTTATCCAAATCAACTGCCACCACTTGAAAGATAGGATTATCTAGAAGAAAAGAAAAAAATAAGTTGTTACAATAGATTAAAATTCCATGGTATAGTTTGAATTTGTCTTAATTAGGCTGTTAGTGGTCCATCAAGAATCCTAAATGCTAATGAACTATTTTCCAGGTTATATTACTGTTACTAAAAATTTAGCTTAATGATCAGAAAGAGTCAGACTAGGAAACATCAGGCTTACAACATTAAGAACTGAACAAGAAAATATACACCTGAAACCACTTAGTACCACATCCCTTTCCACTCTTCATCTATCCTGTTTCACTATACAAAGTAAAGAAGTCTCCATAAAGGAAGTTAAAGTTAATCTGTTTTTACAAGTAATTGGGGAAAAATAAAATATTAAGAGTATAAAAAATGATATTTCCACTGATTAAAAAATGGAATATGAATCTCACCCAACAGGTGAACAGGTCTCACCCAGATTGTGGTTATTTTTGATAGTGATGTTAAATTCTTCCTCGGCAAACTGTGGTGCATTATCATTGATATCAGCAACTTTGATAGTGAAAAATAAAGAATTATGCACAATCTTCTGATTTGAACTGTCTGCAATATCAAAGCGTATCTGGAAAACAGTGGTCAACGTTAATGCCAAGACCAATTATTTAGGGGGCAGGGGAACATTACTATGTTATCTTTTATGGTTTGTTATTTTTAAAAAAATTTTATACCATTGTTATATCTCCACTACTATCTCAAATGAGTCATCCTCATAAATACCCCATAGCCTCATGTATGAAGACCATATCCTGATTACAATTCAATTGATGCAGAAAAGATCCCACTAAAGTTCAATTTCAATATGTTTCTCCATGTTATGTAATTGATACAAGCCCACAAAGGCTTAAATCAGCAAGGTACAATTTCTGGCATTGTCTAATAAAAGACAATGCTTTAAATGGAGAGTTGTTTTTCAGTCATGTCTAACTTTTTGTGATGCCATTTTGGTGTTTTCCTGGCAAAGACACTGGTATGATTTGCCATTTCCTTCTCCAGCTCATTTTATAGATGAAGAACTCAGGCAAACAAGGTTAAGTGACTTGCCCAGGGTCACACAACAGTTAAGTATCTGAGGCCAGATTTCAACTCAAAAGAATGAGTCTTCCTGAGTCCAAGCCCAGCGCTCTCTCCACTGTACCACCTAATTGCCTACAGTGTGATTAACCACAGTCCAAATTTTGGAATTTATAAGTGGCTCCTACACTTATCAATTGTGTGATCATGAAAAAATTACTTAACCTCTCTGACCTTCATTTTCAACATCTGTAAAATGAGAATAATATTTACTCTCATTGCCATCATTGCCTACCTCACAGGATTTTTGTGAGGAAAGTATTTTGTAAATATTGAAATGATATAGTAGGCTGAACTAGATTAAAATATATATGGTAAATGTTTAACAAAATAAATAAAAATACAATAAAACACAGATAATCCCAATTTGTGGTTTTCTAAGTCAATATATGGCAATCAGGGATCTATTTTTATTTGAGTTTGATACCACTGATGTAAATTATTACTGTCATTTTATTATCATCATCATTATTATCCTATGCATCACATAAACCCAGGCATGAGTGGCATTTGGCTTTGGAATCTTCAGAAGACACAGGTTAAATATTAAAAAATATTTTTAAAAAGATTAATATCCTTGAAGAGGCAGTTTTTAGAGGAAGAAATTAAAGATATCTATAAGGATATGAAAAAATGCTCTAAATCATTATTGATTAGAGAAATGCAAATCAAAACAACTCTGAGGTACTACGTCTCACCTGTCAGATTGGCTAAGATGACAAAACAGGAAAGTGATAAATGCTGGAGAGGATGTGGAAAAATTGGAACACTAATGCATTGTTGGTGGAGTTGTGAACTGATCCAACCATTCTGGCGAGCAATCTGGAACTATGCCCAAAGGGTAACAAATAAGTGCATACCCTTTGACCCAGCAATACTACTTCTAGGGTTGGATCCCAAAGAGTTCACAGAAGTGGGAAAGGGACCCGTATATATAAAAATAGTTATAGCAGCTCTTTTTGTGGTGGCAAAGTACTGGAAATCAAGAGGATGCCCATCAATTGGGGAATGGCTAAACAAGTTGTGGCATATGAATGTAATGGAATACTATTGTGCTATAAGAAATGAGGAGAAGATGGATTTCATAAAAATTTGGAGAGACTTATATAAACTGATGTTGAGTGAGAAGAGCAGAACCAGGAGAAATTTGTACACAATTACAGACACATTGTATGTGTGATGACTAACTTTGATAGACTGGGCTCCTCTTAGAAATGCAAGGCTATGAGATAACTCCAAAAGACCCATGATGGAAAGAGATATTCACATCCAGAGAAAAAACTACAGAGTCTGAATGCAGATTGAAGCAAACTACTTGCTCTTTTCTTTTTGATAATCCTTCTTTACAACTTGACTAATGTTTAATGCGAAGGTATCTGGAGATCCTATATTTGAATGCATGCCACCAAGGTGGGTGGGAAGGAGGGGAGGGGATGGAATTTGAAACTCAAGGGATTGTGGAACCTAATGTTGTAAACTAAAAGTAAATAAATGAATTTACATTTTTAAAAAAGATAAATATACTTTTCTGCAGAATCCTTTTTTTAATTTTTAAAGTTTTGTAACCATATTTCCTTTAAAATACAACTATGTGCATATTCCCTTTCATGATTCATTAATATTGCTCCCCCCAAACACTGAAGTTCTGCACCTAAAATTATACTGTGTCCTTCTACTCAAAAAGGAGCACTTTAACATATGATTTTTCACAACGATTTCATCAAGATAAGCACCAATCCAAATCAAGCTACAGCACAGGTCCAGGAACAGACTTGCTGTCTTGACAAAGCTTCCAGGATCTGGGGGAACAAAGGGAAAGGGGAGACCAGAAGAAGAGAAGCCTAGAGATGCCTAGAAAGGCAACACTTGGGTCAGAAACTGATGGAGGATGGGGCAAGGAGTGGAATCCCAGATGAGGAAATTCACCAGTGCAGTTATGTACTTTCTTTGTAATTTCCATCAGAGAGTTGTTTAGAGCAATAAGAAGTTAAGTGACTTGCTCAGGGTCACACAGCCAGTTATGTGTCAGAGGCAAGACTTAAAAACAATTCTTGGCTCCGAGGCTAGTTTTTTGTTGTTGTTTTCTTTTTAGAGGGCAATTGGGGTTAAGTGACTTGCCCAAAGTCACATGGCAAGTAAATGTGTCAAGCATCTGAGGCAGGATCTGAACTCAGGTCCTCCTGACTCCAGGGCCAGTGCTCAATTTACTGCACCACCTAGCTGCCCCTGAGGCTAGGTTTTTATCCACTATGCTATGTTGCCTCTCATGATTGTATATTTTATTATTTTCCCTAGAAAATGGGATAGCTACACTCTAGATCAGTAATTTTCCTCAGGATATATGCTCAGAAAATTTGCTGAATTTCCACCAGGGCCCTAAAAGTCAGAGCAGATGTAGGAATAATCATGTATATGTTCTACACTTGGAAAGATTTTCTCTGCATGTGGATGTGTTTTCAGTGGCTGAAAAATTTATTTTCTTAAAGGTGAGTTTTGTCCCTAAATAAAAATAGACATATGTCTCTGTCTGCCCTTACCTCTTAAATCTTTTAAGAGTTTTCAAGTATGACTGGCTCTTTCTTAGGGGACTGAAGGAACAGGACACTAGAACAGAAGATCCCACACTTTCATTCCATTGCCCCTCAAAAGTTATCAAGAGTAGAATGTTTGCTCTACTCTTGTTACTCATCTATACCTTACCAGGAACAATAGCATAGATTGTTTAAAAACTATCCTGACTGTACAAGAGTCTAAACTGAAACATTGAACTTTCTCCTGAGCCTTTCCCCAGTAAGCAATTTTTTTTTAAAATGTAGCACTTACTGCTGGCACTACTGATCCAATTCTTATCTTCTGAAAGCAAAGGGGCTTCTATTCCAGTGTAGAAAGGAGTCCAAGAGAGACTTAATGTTAAGGAGAAGTGGTGTGGCACAGAGAAAAGAAGATTGACTTTGACATCTGGGTTTGTACTTTTGACACTGCCTATCCGTGTGACTCTAGGCAAAGTCATAACCTTCCTGGGACTCAGTTTCCTCATCTGTAAGATGAACAATTTGGACTAGATGGCTTCTGAGGTCCCTTCTAGTTTTAGGTATATGATACTATAATTATAATAGCTGATTTTAGAAAGCACTTTGAGGTTTGCAAAGCATTTTACAAGGATTCTCTTATTTGACCCTCAAAACAATGTTAAGAGGTAAAATACTAAAGATATTCTTACCCCCATTCTACTGATAAGGGAAACTGAGGCTTAGGACATGTAAATGACCAGTCCATGGTCATAAAATTCAAATATCACAGACAGGATTTTATTTCATTTAGGTTAAATGAAAACAAAATTTCCAAAAAACTTTTATTGGATATATACTCGATGCAAGGTATTGTCATACTAGCTCTTTCCTGAACTTGACATTCCATTTTCCACAAGTCATTTTCAATGGCCTGACTTCAAACATATCAAGCACAATGTCCGTTATATACATAGCTTCTAACTCAGCAGTTCTCAACCTGTGGGTCGCGAACCCTTTGGGGGTTGAACGACCCTTTCACAGGAGTCACAGGGGTAGCCTAAGACCATCAGAAAATATGTTTTTCCGATGGTCTTATGAACCAAGATACCACTCCTCTATCCATCTCCAGGCTGGTCTGCTCACATATGAGTATTAAAGGGTCACGGCATTAGGAAGGTTGAGAACCACTGTTCTAACCCAACCTGAGGAAACAAACGCCCAGACAGATGAGGTGAATTGCACAAAAGCGGGTAAAGGGAAGAACCAGGTCTAAAACCTGGGTCTTCTGATACCTAGTCCAGAATTTTTCTGTTGCAGGACACTGCTCCCCTTGACTATACCATACATCTTAATCTCCTTAACTCTACTATAACCTCATTGAGAGCCAGGCCTATGTCATTTTCTGTGTTTTATATGGATCTGTGTATCCCCTTTGGAACCACACAATTTAATTCAATAAACATTTATTAGGTACCTACTATGTCTAAGGCATTGGGTTTACAAAGACAAAAACAAACATGACCTTAAGGAAATGATGTTACACAAGGGAGAAAGAACATGTACACAGATGATTTAGATACATGATAATTTTACATTAGATACAGGATAATCTGAGGAGGGCGAAAGCAGTAACAACTGGGAAAAATCAAAGAAATTAAAGGGTAACTGAGCTGAGGCTTGAAAGACAAAAGTTATTCCAAGAAGCAATGATGAAAAGGCAGTGCAGAGGAAGATGAGAGTCGGAGCAGTTGGAGCTGGAGGGAGGAGAGGATGCAGGCAAGAAAACAGAACAGACATCTAGGGGCGGAGCCAAGATTGAGGAGTAGAAGCAGGAAATTCAGTGATCTTCCCCCACAACCACCTCAAACACCTATAAAATATGACTTTAAACAAATTTTAGAGCTACAGAACCCACAAAGTGACAGAGAGAGACAAATCTCCCACTGAAGGCAGCCTGGCAGGCCAAGAGGAAGGATTCATCACAGCACGCTGGGAGCTGAGCACAGTCCTGTGTGAGCTGTACAGTTTTGGCCCCAAGGAGGCAGCGGCAGCTGGAGCAGACTTCAGGAGAGTGATTCACCAGCAGTTTTGGAAGTTTCTAGACTTTTCAACCCATAAACACCAAAAGGAAAGTAAAAGGTCAGTTAGGAACTCTGTTGGAAAGGAAAGGCACAGTCTGGGCCCTGCCCTCAGGGGAAGAGGTGGCTCAGGTGCAGCAGCTGCAGCATCTGCTGCGCGGCTGCCTCAGGAGCTCCTGGCGTACAGATTGTAGGGGGACCAAGTGACCATTCAGAGGGTAATCACTCTTGTTTTGACCTGTTTGGATCTGGGTTGCTTTCTTGGGTGGTCGTCCTGGGTTGAGAAATGCCAGTTTGCCAGTGTGGTGTCTGTAAAGAGGGCACTCTCCTCAGACCTCTGACAACATCTGCAAAAACCCCAGTGATTTGGGACAAAGCTCTCCTTTCTGGAAGCAGAGTTCTACTGTGGCAAAGAGCTCAAAAGTCAAGTAATTGACTGGCAATATGAACAAACAGAGGAAGCACAAACAGACCATAGAATCCTTTTTTGGGGACAAAAAGGATCAAAGCATGGAATGGGAAGAAGACAAGGAAGTCAAAACTCCTGCATCAAAAGCTTCCAAGAAAAATATGAATTGATTATAGACCATGGAGGAGCTCAAGAAGGATTTTGAAAATTAAGTAAGAGAAGTGGAGAAAAAACTGGGAAGAGGAATGAGAATGATGCAAGAAAATCATGAAAAGAGAGTCAACAACCTGACTGAAGAAAATAACGCTTTAAAAAACAGACTAACTCAAATGGCAAAAGAGGTCCAAAAAGCCAAGGAGGAGAAGAATGCCTTAAAAAGTCAAGTCGAATGTGCCAGATAGAAAAGAAATTTCAAAAACTCACTTGAAGAGAACAATTCCTTCAAAATTAGATTGGAGCAAATGGAAGCTAATGACTTTATGAGAAATAAAGATACTATAAAACAGATTCAAACAAATGAAAAAACAGAAGGCAATGTGAAATATCTCACTGGAAAAACCACTGACATGGAAAATAGATCCAGGAGAGATAATTTAAAAATTATTGGGTTACCTGAAAGCCATGATCAAAAAAAGAACCTAGAAATCATCCTTCCAGAAATTCTCAAGGAAAACTGTCCTGATATTTTAGAACCAGAGGGCAAAACAGAACTTGAAAGAATTCACCGATTGCCTCTTGAAAAAGATCTCAAAAAGAAAACTCCTACTAATATTATAGTCAGGTTCTGGAGTTCCCAGGTCAAGGAGAAAATATTACAAGCAGCCAGGAAGAAACAATTTGAGTATGGTGGAAACACAATCAGGATAACACAAGATCTAGCAGCTTCTACATTAAGGGATCGAAGGGCTTAGAATATGATATTCCAGAGGTCAAAGGAGCTAGGATTAAAACCAAGAATCACCTACTCAGCAAAACTGAGTATAATGTTTCAGGGGAAAATATAGTAATTCAATGAAATAGAGGACTTTCAAGCATTCTTGATGAAAGAACCAGAGTTGAATAGAAAATCTGACTTTCAAATGCAAGAAGCATGAGAAGGTAAACAGGGAAAAGAAATCATAAAGAATGTATTAAAATTAAACTATTTACATTCCTATATGGAGAAATGATAATTGTAACTCATGAGACTTTTCTCAGTGTGACGATAGCTGAAGGGAATATATATGTGTATATATGTATACATACATATATATATGTTTATATAGGAGGGTATGTGTGCGTATAAATACATATGTGAGTGTGTGTATATATGTGCACATGTATACATAGACAGAAGGCACAGGATCAGTTGAACAGGAAGGGATGATATCTAAAAAAATAAAATTAAGAGGTGAGAGAGGAATATAATGAGAGGAGATAGGGAGAGACTGAATAGGGTAAATTACCTCATATAAAAGAGGCAAGATAAGACTATTACAATGGAGGGGAAGAACAGGAAGGCAAAAGGGAATGGGTCAACCTTACTTGCACTGAATTTAGCTTAAGGAGGGAATAACATACACATGAAAAACAACATACACAAGGAGGGAATAATATAACACACCCTACAGGTAAGTTGGGGGGGAAGGGGATGAGAAGGGGGATGGTAGAAGGGAGGGCAAATTGGGGGGGAGGGTAGTTAGAAGCACACACTTTTGAAAAGGGACAGGGTCAAAGTAGAAAACGGAATAAGAGACTTACTAGCCATGTGACCTTGGGCAAGTCATTTAACCCCAATTGCTGAGGCTTCCCCCCTCCAAAAAAAAAGGCAAAAAAAAATAGAATAAAAGGGGGGCAAGATAGAATGGAGGGAAATATAGTCATTCTTTCACAATATATCTACTATGGAAATGTTTTGTGTAACTACACATATATAAACTATATTGAATCACTTTTCTTCCCAGTAGGGGTGGGTGACTGAGGGAAGAAGGGAAAGAATCTGGAAATCAAAGTTTTAAAATCAAATGTTAAAAAAATTTTAAAAATTTTCAAAAAAGAAAAGGAAGTGCACCCTATATGTGGAGGACTATGGAAAATCACAGAACATAAAATGGAATGTCAACCCTTATGTTCCAAATATCCCTCTAATTATTCCTGTTATCTGGGAGTCACTTTCATGGCTACTTAAAATTTCTTCGTGTTTTATTAGGTGTTTTGTCTGGAAAGGATCATAGGATGAAAAATTAAGAGCTGGAAGGGACCTTAGGTGTGGAGTCCAATGCCTTCATTTTGAAGATAAGGAAACTGAGCCCTAGAAATGTTGCCCAAAGTCTCACAGCTAGTAAGTATCTAAGAACGGAAAAGGAGGATACAGTGCCTTTACAGAAATAGATTTTTGTCTTTATAAGGGTTTTAGGAGAATTTTTGCACATATGGAAATAATAGAGCCAGATCCTACCAAAGGATATTTCCCACTTTGGAAAACTACACTAACTCTTTAGAGACATGGAAGTAAGACATGGGGAATTATGGTTCTGGAATGTTAAATTATATGGTTGGGGTTCTTAAAAGGTTAACACCCTTTCAAAGTTGACAATTTCTAACACAAAGGAGAATCACGTCCTAGGTCCTGTAAAAATCTAAGGTTCTGCTCCACAGAAATAAAATAAAAATCAACATAACCCTTGTTTATTGAGTTTACAAAAGGCAAATTCTCGTCCATATCTCCAGAGATTTATGAATGGAGGTTGTAGATATTACAGTAGTGACTCAGTTGCTAAAACAATATAAAGTCAACAAACACATACATTCACATTTTGCAAAGGCTAACTTAGAAACCTTCAAACTTCCTGATAAACTTGGGACACTTGCCACTATAACTGGCCTCATATGAAATTTTAAAAAGAAAATGAGAAATGGACTAACATAATTCATTGAAAAAAACAAACATCACAGAACAGCCTTTCAAATATGAGGCAAGGAATTATTCAAGAATTCCTTAATCCCCTTATCCAAATATAATCTACTGGCCTTCTACCTCTTCCTCTGCCTTCCTCACCTAATCCAACTCTTCCATTGCACCTTGACCTCCAATCCTCTGACCCTTCAATTCTCTTCTAGGTCATTTCCCTGGCACTAGCCACCCTCTCTTCTTTTCTCCATCATGAGCCCCTTGGAAAATCAATTCAACTTTATGCTATCTTCTTTCTCAAGTCCCTAATCACCCTTATCATTTCTGTTGATAACACCCTGCCAAATCTCAGCCTTGGATCACTCTCACTATCAGCTGCTTTTGCTCCTACACATGCTGCTGAACAAAAGGTATACAATTATTCTGACTAGGTACACTACAAATTTATGTTATACAACCTCATCTGGGCCCTCATTGCTGTTAGCCAATCCTTACATATCTGTCTCATCAACTCACTATCCCACTCACCACAGGGGCTCTTCTAAATCTTTTCATGCATTGGCAAACCTTCCATTACTCTTCCCCTCCCACTTTCTCATCTGAGAATCTTGCTTCACATTTTACAGAAAAAATTGAGACCAATTGCTTACAAACTCCCTCTTCTTCCCTCTTCCTCATCTCATTTCACCCATGTGCCTTCTGTCACTATCTTCTCCTCTGCTGTTACTTCAATGAGCTGACCTTACTTATCACCAAGGCCCTCAAGCAATCCCATTCTGTCCTATCTCCTCCAATAGATTGCTTCTCTATCATCTCCATTCCCTCACTTATTTTTATTCTTTCTTTGTCTAACCACCACACCCTGACTGCTTACAAACACACTGCAGATGTCTCCTCAAGAACTCTTGCTTGTTCCTTCCATTCCTGCTAACACCCTATATCTCTTCTACCTTCTGTAACTAAAGTCCTTGGAAAAGTGATCTACAAGAAGTGCTTCCACTTTCTCTCCTATCATTCTCTTAACCCCTTACAATCCAGCTTCTGACCTTATCATTCCACTGAACCTGCTCTCTCTGAAGTTTCTAATATCTTAATCAAGTCCATTGACCTTTTCTCAATCCTTATTCTCCTTGAGCTTTCTGTAGCCTTTGACAAATATTGATCAACTTCTCCTTTCTCTAGGTTTTCAGGACATCACTCTCTCCTGGTTCTCCTCTTACTCATCTGACCACTCCTTCCAAGTATCCTTTGCTTGGATGCTCATCCAGATCACATCTGCTAACCATAAGTGTCCCACAAGGTTCTGTCCTGAGTCCTTTTATATTCTCCCTCTCTACTTCTTCACTTGGTGATCTCATCAGTTCTCATGGACTTAATTATGATCTCTATGCTGAGGAGTCTCAAACCTACCTATTCTGCTCCAACTTCTCTGCTGAATTCCAATCATACTTGTTTCCAATCTTATAATACGTAGTGACTTGCACACATCTCAAACTGGATGTTCAACAGACATCTTAAACTCAATATATCCAAACCACCAGAATTCATTATCTTTCCCTCTAAGCCTGCTTGTCCTGCACCTTTTCCTACACCTCAGGCTCCCAACTTACTTATCATCTTCAACTCTTCACTAATTCTCACTGCACCCCACTCCCACTCCCATCCAATCCATAACCAAGGCTTGTTAATTTCACCTTGGCAACATCTTTCCACTACACCCTTCTCTCCTCTGGCACTGCCAGCACTCTAGTGTAAGCCCTCATTATTTCATAGCTTGCCTATTGCAAAAGCCTGCTGTAGGGTCTGCCTGCCTCACGTTTCTCCCCACTCCAATCCAGCCTCTATAAAAAGTGATTTTCCTAAAACACAGCTCTGATCACATTACTTCCTGTCTACAATAAACTCCAGTAACTTCATATCTGTTTGGCATTCAAAGCCCTTTATAATCTAGACCCATTCTACCTTTCTAGTCTTCTTATACATTACTCCAGACCATACACTCTGATCCAATGCCATTGGCTTCCCAGCTGTCTCATGAACAGGTTATTCCGTCTATCTGCTCTCAGCACATTCTCTGGCTGTTCCCCATGCCTGGAATGCTCTCCCTTCTCTGCTCCAACTAATGACCTTGCTGGTTTCCTTTAAGTCCCAACTAAAATTCCACTTCTACAGGAAGCCTTTTCCAACCCCTCTTAATTCTTGTGCCTTCCCTCTTTCATTTACTTCCCATTTATCCTGTATACAGCTTGTTTGTACAGATTCCTTTGCATGTGGTTTCCTTCATTAGTTTAAAAGGTCTTTGAAGGCACGGACTGTCTTTTTACTCTTTTCCCCCAGTGCTTAGAACATTGCCTGACACATAGGAGGTGCTTAATTAGTCCCTACTGATTGACTAATATACCTCTGCTCTGAATTTTGGTGGATTAAACTTTTTTTCTTTATTGTCACACCATGCTACTCCAAATACTTTTTTGAGGGGGAAAGAAGAAAGATTAGAGTGGTAAAATTTATATGTACCAGAAAAGATTGTATATCCTCTCGATCAACTGAATAGTGAACGTAGACTTTCCCATTCAAGTTATCTTCTAGAGAAAACAGACCAACTGGATGTTTATCCACACCAGGTCCACTGATTATATATATTAAGGATTCATTGTAGTCCATGTCACTGAATAGCTGTAAGTAAAAACACAGAAAAAAAAATGTTGTTTTTAAAAAAAATCATTCTTCAGATAAAGTGTTCCCAACCACTGAAGCTGGCTATTTCTTCTCCTTTCTTCTCTTGTAACCAGTTTTCAAGTCTTGGTGAATCTACTACTGCCACAATGCCTATCCTATCAGCCCCTTTATTTCCACTCACACTTTCACATAAACCCTTATCACCTCTCACCTGGGCTATTGAAATTAACAACCCTAAATAAAAGACTTAATTGGTCTCCCAACTTCCATTATCTCCTCTCTCCAATGCATCCTCCACACAGCTACCAAACTGATATCCCTAAAACATAGAGCTGACCATATTACTCCCTACTCAAAAATCTTCAATGACTCCCTAATGCTTGTGTAGTGCCAAAACAATATTCACAGCACTGACTGTAACTATGAAAATGCTGGCACAGTTCTGAATTGTAAAATGTAACAGACTCTTCATATAGAAGACAGAAGCAAAACATTTATTCAGACACAGAAAGCCAAATCCCAACATCAGAAAGTCAAATCCATCCTAACAACAAAGAAGTTAATACACCATGACACAGCAGGGAGCCACACCGTCCTTTAGCCTTCCCACAAGCAAACACTCACAAGCCTAGCAGTCTGCTTTCCTGCATCCTCTCTCTTCCCTCAGTCTAGCTGCTCTTCCTCCCAGCTTCCTGTGGTCTCTGCTCTACCCTTCAGTAAGCTCCTCCCACCACAGGCTCCATGTGATTATATTTGGCCTATTAGGAGGCAGGGAAGATCTTCAAATTCCCATTACCATTACAGCTTCTAATATAGAATAGTCCTAAAGCCCTCCACAACCTGTTTCTTACTTGCCTTTCTAGTCTTAGTTCCCATTACTCCCCTTCATTTACTCTCTGTCCCAATCAAATTGGTCTATGAGCCATTCCAGGACACAACATTCCATCACTTGCCTCTGTCCCTTTTCATAAGCCACCGTCGATGTAAGGAAAACATTCCCTCACTTTTGTCTCTGCTCTAGAATTCGTACCTTCCTTCACAGCACAGATTACAAAGCCTTTCATGACGTCACCTTGTAGTTGGTACTCTGTAAATTACTTTGTATATATATATGTTGTATTTAGTTATCTGGATACCTGTTGTTACAAGGGAGTGCTGAAGCCAAACTGAACTGGCTTAGAGAGTAGACTTAAATTTTTCAGTGTGAGCATTTATACTTCAGAAATTGGCAAATACTACAAAGGAGGGTTTGATTTATCATTTTGTGGATTGTCTAGATTTAAGAAAGCATAAAGAATGCAGATTGAACTTAAAATTGTTTTTGCAGAGAAGGTTGTTAAACATTTACCAGCACACCCCTCATGTTGTACCCACACACACAGAATGCAAGCTCCTCAAGGAAATGCATAGTTTTGCTTTTTTTAAAAAAAAAAACTTTGAATCTTGGCATCTCACAGTGTTTTGCACACAGTAGGTCCTTTAAAATTTCTGTGGCATTAAATTGGAAGATGCAGACATCTTTGATTAAGGAATTAGTACTGTGAATCCTTTCAGGATTTGTATCTGTTTCCAGTTGCTGGATTTTTAAAAGGCCATTAGGGATAAAAGCAATTACCTCTCCAACAAGCTTGGGGAATGGTCCTGGGTCCTCCTCTTTGAGCTCTAAGGTAGTGATAATCCAACTTCTTTTAAAACGCTGTAAAGACTGGTGATCCTCTGCCTGGAGAGTATGTTAAACCAAACATATTGTGATCACACCATGAAAAGAAAATCGTTGCAATAATACTTTTAGGTGGGACTGTATTTGGGTCTCACAAATTGTCAATAGATGAAATGCGCTTTGCCTTAAATCCCTGGTGGCTCAATGTGACTTCATTAATCCAAGCATTTTGAATCTATTTTTTACTTTGTTTTCCTGAAAACTAAAACAAGTCAGGGCATTGCAAATCTCTAGATTTTCAAACAAGCTTATCAGCAAAAAACCCCCAAACATATGGTATCTTGTATATTATTAAGCTTAATACCTACCCTCATCTTTTCCTGACTGGTAAATTCATCTTTTGCTGGTTGGAGACAGATGGTTGCAGTGACCTTGGAAACAAAAACTAAGTTAGTAGGCAATACACTTACTGAAATGTTCACTGACAGGTACAAGCTGCTTAAAACATGATCTTCATATGTTAAAAAAAAGGGGGGGGGAGTTGGAAGGGTAGTAGAAACTCTGATCACATGCAAAACCCAAAATACATTTAGAAAATATACAAAAAATATACTTTGTATATTCAGTTATCTAAAAATGTTAATTTAATTTACATTTTTAAAATATCCTAACTCTTGTATATCTCTTGCTGTGGAGGAGAGGACATAAGACTATATGATGGAAAAGATATAGGTTTGGGTCCTAGCTGGCCTTGACACAATGCAACTTGTTGTTGTTCAGTCGTTTTCAGTCACGTCTAATTCTTCATGACCCCATTTTGGGGTTTTCTTGGCAGAGATACTGAAGTGATTTGCCATTTCCTTCTCCAGCTCATTTTACAGCTGAGGAACTGAAGTAAACAGGGTTAAATTGTTTGCTTAGGGTCACACAGCTAGTAAGTGTTTGAGGCCATATTTGAACTCAGTAAGATGAGTCTTCCTGAATCCAGGCCCAACATTCTATCCACTGAGCCACCTAGCTGCCCTAAAATTGATTAATGTGTTGTTCAGTTCGGTCCAAATCTGAATGTTCCCATATACTATGTGTCGGATTTCCTTGGCAAAGATACTGGAGTGGATTGCCATCTCCTTCTCCAGTGGATTACGGCAAACAAAAGTTAAATGATTTGCCCAGGATCACATAGCTAATAATTGTCTGAGGTCACATTTGAACTCAGGTCTTCCAGACTCTAGGCCCAGCTCTCTATCCACTGAGCCACATATTTACTTGCAGCTATCTGATTTTAAGTAAATCATTCAATCTCTCTGATCTGATTCCTCATCTGTAAAATAGGGACAATTTTACTTGCTTTGCCTCAGAGGGTTGTTGTCAGGAAGCTGCTTTGTAGGCTTTCAAATTGCTATGGAAATGTGAACTATTATTATATAAGGGCTAAACAAATACAATTCTGATATAAATTCACTGATGGCAGAGACTGCCTCTAACTAAAACTATTACAGCCTATTTGTTAATGTCACAGTTCATGACAAATGTTCCCAACCATATACTCTATGCCTCTTCTTTTTTTACTAATGTAGAGAAAATTCCAAATGCCTTGAGTGGGATTCTAAAGTCTCAAATATCAGCAAATTCACATGCATACTCCTTTTTGATTAATGCTAGTAGTTCTGAATTAAGAGCCAAACCCAGGTTTTGAATTTTTTAAACACACATCTTGTGGAAAAACAAATATAAATTCAAACAAATATAAATTCAACTTTGCTGAGATTGATCAGAAATAATAATAATCTCAATTTCTTTTTCTAGGCCCCATTTTCCCTTTTTTTAAAAAAAAACAGGAAGGAGCATTATATGAGTTTATCTACAAAATCCTTTGTGGTTTTGACATTTCTATGTTGAGTAAATTAAGTTTTAAAAGACACTGATTAAGAACTTACTTTGTGCCAACCACTGTGCTAAGGGCTGGAGATACACAAAGTAAAAGATGAAGAGTCCTATTCTTGAGGAGCTCACACTCTAACTGGGAAGACAGCACATAAAAGAAAATTCTGCTGCAGAGCAGATAGAAAGACTGAGAAGTCCTAAGACTGCAGCAGTGAAGGAAGAGGGAAATGGGTTGGGAGTGGGGGCAGAAGAGTGTGATTGCATGGTGAGGGGTCCTTAGGTTATTTACGTAGTTAAGCTAACAATGCTGGGAGACTGCAACTCATAGAGGCAGGGGAAGTGGCAAGGAGAAAGCAGTGGTAGAGCACATGGAAAGGTTTCTATAATGGTTTCTCATTGGAAGGAATGGAATCGTTGTTGCTAACCAATAATTAAAAGTCCATTTGATACAGGCAATAATTGATTTATTACAAAACAAAAGCACATGCATGTGGGAACTCATTATTCTAAGGATTTCAGGGAGGGGGATAAAAGCAGGGAAGCTAATAGAAAGGAGGGCAGATTAGGGAGGCAGTGACAGTAACAAAGTATTTTGATGAGGTACAGGATAAAAAAGAGAGAAGGATAAATAGGGGAAATAGGATGGAAGGAAATACACAATTAGTAATTAAAACTGTGAAAAAAATGTTACAATAAGTTTCTCTGATAAAGGTCTTATTTCTCAAATATATAGAGAATGAAGTCAAATTTATAAGAATGTAAGTCATTCCCCAATTGATAAGTAAATGATCAAAGGATATGAAGAAACAGGAAGAGTTGAGACATTAATGCACTGTTGGTGAAGTTTGTGAACTGATCCAGCCATTCTGGAGAATGATTTGGAACATGCCAAAAGGGCTATAAAACTGTGCATACCAATTGACCCAGTAATACCACTACTAGGTCTGCATCTATAAAACCAAGCACAAGCAGCTTTCCAGAGGACTGCTGCTGTGAACAGCTTTCAAGGTTCTGACTACACAGTATATAGCAAACTCTCTATTTATTCAGTAACAAATCAAAGCAAAACATTCACAGAAAAAAAAGGTACAGCAAAATCAAGGTACAGCATTCACCATGTCACAATTCAAAAACTTAACACTAAAATGGCCACATAGTTTTCAACAGATTGGTCACATAGTTTTGAAGAAAGTACATTCATTTAGTCAATCACAAATTCCTTAATTCAATCACAAAGTATAAAAGCTGAAGTCCTCCACCCATGGGGTATAATTAAGTTACAATTTCATCAGTCACCACTCATTACCCTCTTAAGGGGTAGTGGAAAGTATAAGGGCTATCCACCCCTAAGTCACAAGTAAGTTACAACTTCATTAGTCACTACTCAGTACCCACAGAGAGGTCTTTTCATCTTAACTTGAAGGAGGCTCTCAGTTTCCACGGCTCCTCTTCCATGGTCCCAGCTCCTACCCGAATCCACCAAACTGTTCAAAGGCAGGCAGCTCCCAGTTCCTTGTCCAGCTCTCCATGCAGTTCCTGATCCACAATGAAGCTCACAGTGTCCAGTCTATCTCAAATCTCTCAAAGTCTCTGTTCCTGGGAAGACAAGGCTTAACAAAGCCACAATAACATTCATACCCATTAACAAAGCCACTACAATATTCATTCAAAGTATCAGCCCCACAGTCATGCTTCCTCAGTCTTTGGCAGCTCCAGCTGGCCCTTGGAAGTCTTCAGAAGCTCCCAAAAGAAGTTGGTAGCCTCTCAGCCTAGTTCTCAGGAGCTCTCAGCAAAAGTTCCCAGAAGAAAAGTCTCAGGAGATGCTCCATTCTCAAAATCAAAATCACTTTCTCCTGTTCTCAAAATCAAAATTACTTTCTCCAGTTCTCAACATCAAAATCACTTTCTCCAGCCTCCACATGGCTTGCTCCAAGAAATCTGTCTCAGTTCTCAATTTTCATTTCTCTTCTCAGTTCTTCTCAACTCTCTGTTCAGTCTTCAGTCCAGCAATAGCAACCCAGCCTCCAGATGCTCAATAAGAGAAATTCTCCCTCTCTCTCTTTGGCAGTAGCTGCTTTGCCTCCATGATGCTTGTCCCAAGAAGTTCTGATTCTCCCAGCTGGGGCCCTTCCCTATATATGGTATTATCTCCTCCCTGTTCAGCCCCCTCCTGCCACATCAGCAACAGAGGGTCATACCCTCTGTTTCTTTACAGAGGCTTAATTTGAAATTAAATGCTAAGTACCTGTTTGCTTGGCAATACAAAGGGTTCTTCAAATTTCGTTACTATTACAGCATCCCAAAGAGATTTTAAAAAGGGGAGGGGGAACCTGTGTGTACAAAAATATTTATAGCAACTCTTTTTATGGTGTCAAAAACTGGAAATTAAGACAGTGGTTGTACAAGTTGTGTTATATGATTGTGATAGAGTACTATTAGGCTAAAAGAAATGATGAGCAGGATGCTTTCAGAAAAATATGGAAAGACTTAAATGAACTGATGAAAAGTGAAGTAAACAGAACCAGGAAAAGATTGTACAGAGTAATAGCAATACTGAAAGTTACGAGAAAAAGCCAAAAATCAAACTGATTTCACCCACTATAAATTTATGGTACAGAACTTCAAGTGATTCATTCCTGCTCATGACTATCCACTAAATCTACCTGTATAAACTAATTCCCCACAATGACTGTTTCAAGATATTTCTTCTCTCCTTCCACCGCCAATTAGAATCCTCTTGAAATTAGAGCAGATCAACTAGTTTCCTCTTTCACTGAAAAGATGCCAACTATCTTCCATGAATTGGCTCAGTTTCTTCTTAAATCTTCTCAGCATCATTACCTTCTCTCACCTCTTTACTCCTGTAACAGATGAGATAGTTCTAATCTTCACCAAGTCTAATCTCTCTTTACTTAAGCTCTTGATCCCATTTTCTCTTGCTTCCTCCAAGACCTGGCTAGAGTTGTAGCATTTTTCCTCTTTTTTCTTTCCCCTAAGTCCTTCCCAACTTCTCAGAAATATATTAAGTAGTTCCTACACAAGGCATAACTCATTTTACTGTATGCAAGTCTATTGGCACCATTTTTCTAATAGCATGTGCTTATATCATGTCTATCACATTTTGGTAATTCTTGCAATATGTCAAACTTTTTCATTATTATTATCTGTTATGGTGATCAGCGATGAGTGATCTTTGACATAACTATTTTAATTGTTTTGGAGTGCCATGAACCGTGCCCATATAAGATGATGGTATAATTAACTTAATTGACAAAGGCTGTGCATATTCTGATTACTCCACTAAAAGTCTATTCTCCATCTCTCTCCCTTTCTTCTGGTTTCCCTATTTATTCCCTGAGACACAACAATATTGAAATTAAGCCAACTAATAAACCTATAATAGTCTCTAAGTGTTCAAGTGAAAGGAAGAGTCAATTGATGCAACAAACTTCATTATTGACTTATATTAACAAATGGCCCCAACGACCCCAACCTTCATCAACAACCATCCTGATCATCACTCATCGACATCAAGACAAGATCCTCCACTAGGAAAAAGATTACAACTTGCTGAAGGCTCAGATGATAATGAGCATTTTTAACAATAAAGTATTTTAAAGTAAAGTATATGCATTGTAGTTTTTAGGTATAGTACTGTTGCACATTTAATAGACTATAAAGTAAATAAAGTATAAATATAATTTGTATATGCACTAGGTAACCAAAAACTTTGTGTGACTTGCTTTATTGCGATATTTGCTTTATTGTGTTAATCTGAAACTGAACCCACAAGATCTCTGAGGTACATTCGTACATAAAAAAGCCTTCCCATGCATCTTTTATCATGTTTTTATCCTACTGACAAATATTCTTACAAAGTTGTTTATACTAAGTATTTAACACCTAAAACATACGTTTAACTGTAAAAAATTCATAAGGGTAACTTCCAGGCCATGAAAGATATATACTCAAAGGATAAGAACAAACAATCTTCAAAAACAGAAACAATCACTTGAAAAAGGCTTAAGTTCATTGGCAATTAAAACAATGCAATTAAAACATCTTCGTGGTAGCACATCAATTCATTAAATTGGAAAAAAGAAACGAAGTTCAGTGCTGTAGCAGTTAGAGACAAACAGGTACATTCTTTAGTGACAGAACTAAAAACCTATAGAAATGCTTTTGGAGAATAGTCTAACAAAATAGTGTAAGTTACCAAAAAAAAAATAGCCTTTGACCCAATAATCTCACTGTTGGAATTATACTTTAAAAGTATTATCAAAATGAAAAAAAAAAGAGAGAAAGATCTATGTGCTCAAGAATTTTCAGAACATCTATATTAAATGCTGTTCCAAAAAAAAAAAACAAAACTGGAAGCAATGTAACGTCCAACAAGAGGGTAATGTGACAGAATATCATAATTTAATTATGACTGGTATGTATGAGGAATATAAAAAAATCTGGAAAGACATTTATAAAGTAACACAAAGTAGAAAATAGCAGAACCAGAATTGTGCACAGAGACCATATTTTAAAAAAGAAGAGGAAATGAACAGGAATATCAAAGGATTTTGATGGATGGCAAATGATATTTTACATGTTTAGATCAGTTTATATGTACTTATTGAGGAAATTTAATCAGCTGCATTTTTATTAAGTTTTTAATACATAATTCAATTAAAAATAATTTGTATCTGATGCTGCTACTCATGCTCTACCCACTTTTTATAACCTATCTAATAGGCTTCTCTTCTACCATGATACTAAAATTGTTTTCTTTAATATTACCAAGGACCCACAATCAGCAATACAATAGTCCTTTGATTCAAATTTCATTTCTCTTGATTTCTCTGGAACTTATGAATTTTAACATTTTTGGCCAAAATATAATAAGTTCATGGAATAGTTAACTACTCTTTCCCATATGATACTCTTTCTCCTCTTGGCTTCAGAGATACCACATTCTCCTAGTCCTCCTTCTGTCTCTTTTATTGATTTCTTATCCTCTTCCAAGCTTTTTCTCTGTGGATGTACTCCCAGGTCTTGTTTTTTTCTCTCTTCTCTCTCTCTCTCTCTCTCTCTCTCTCTCTCTCTCTCTCTCTCTCTCTCTCTCTCTCTCTCTCCTCTCCCTTGGCAATTCATTCACTTAATGAACTAGAGCTGGAAGGCCATCTACTCCAACACATCTTCACTTTACACATGAAGTAACTGAGGTCTAAAATGGCTTCAATCAACACAATCTCCAGATATTTCCTGAATCTGTCTCTTCTTGTCCCTAACACATGCAAACTATAGCTGGATAAAGTAGTTTTCCTAGAATAAATTAAATGTACAGCTTTGATCAAACTTCACATGTCACTTTGTTCTATAACTTTTAGGTACATTTATTATGTAATATAATTATATCAGAGCGTCTCATATAGTATTGGTGTCTTATCACTCATTTAAATATTAAGTTTTATCATGAATGGAACATATCTTACAGTACTAGTTTAACACAGGTTTCTTGAATTGTACCATAAGATATGATTAAAAGCTCCCTATGCAGCATACATGGTACACAGAGAATTAAAAAAAAAAATTACATTCAGTCTGGCAAGTGTTCGTACTTTTCTACAAAACTGGATTAACTATTCTGCCATTGTGGTATTTTGTTTCCTTCTCTTTCATGGAAGTCTTAAATAAAAATTTGAATTCTCTAGTCATTATGATTCAAGAAACCTAGAAATTCAGTTATGTTTGCCAAAATAAATCTGCCAAGTGCTTTTATTACATTCTCTGACAAACTGCAGGCAGTTTAAAAAAAAAAAAAGGATGCCATTCAATAGAATTCCCTAACAGCTTTGATTAAGCTGGAAAAAGCTTTCCAAAACCCATTTTCTCCAGATACCATCTCTATCCTACAACAAGAACAGTGCAAATATTACTATAGAATTTTGTCCTTTCCATTGTTCTTTGTCAGACTCTGCCATTTTCTAGTCATTCAACTAATGTAATTTTAATCTATTAAATTTTTAAAAGGAAAGTTTGAAAGATGAAAAATTCTAGAAGAATCTTGTTTCTACCTAATTGATAGTTCTTTCTAGAAGTTTTTTTTTAAAAAATAGGAAAAATGTCCTCATTCAGAATTCTATTTCAGTTGGAAAATGGGGGTCAGAAGCATTTTAAAGGAAGTTCAGAATGTCATTCCAGGAGAACATTTGAAATGTTTTATAAAGAACAAAAGAATCAAATAATCTCAAAGTTATTTAAAAAAAAAAACACCTCAGAAGTTAACTGGTCCAATCTGTACCTAAAGAAGAATTTGCCTATACTCTGATCAGCACATAGTCATCTATCTAGTCCTTGCTTTAAGATCTTCACTGAGCGAGAACTCATTATTCTGCAGGTAGTCCATCCCGCTTTTGGATAGCATTTATTGCAAGGAAGTTTTTCCTTGCATTAAGCCAAAATGTATTACATCAAGCCTAACTGTATTGCTTTGCAATTTTTCCCCAGTGCTACCCTCTGAGACTAAGGTGAAAAAGAAAATCTCTTTTGAATACTTAAGAGATCTTTATATTCTCATATATCTTCTCTCATTTAACCTAAACATCCCTACTTCCTTCAACTAATCACCATATGGCATAGACCCAAAAACCTTCTCTATCCTGGTTGTTATCCTCTGGCTTATTTTTTTTTCTGGCTTATTAATCAATGAAAACAAGATTTTTACTCCCCTGCTCCTAGAAATTACACTTCTCTTATCTTTCTTGACTGATATATCATGATTGACTTACATTAAGCTTATAGTCTGTTAAAATTTCCTCATTCTCTATCAGACCATTGCTGTCTAATTGTGACTTTTCTATCTTATATTTGCCAAACTTGTTTTCTAAAACCAAGTGTAGGACTTTACCTTTATGCCTTTTAAAATTTATCTATTAGATATGGCCCCAAATACTGGCCTTTTTAAATCCAGAATCCTTTAGCTTTGTGCCTTCTGCAAACTTGATTATCATTCCACCAGTGCCTTTTGGTAAGTCACTGATAAAATTGTTAAATGCAAAAAGTTAAGCACAGATCCTTTGGGTACTTCCCTAGAGACCTCCTTCCAAATTGACACTGAACCATTAATGACTATTTTGGAGGGTCTACTCAGTTCAGAATCCACATAATTAAAACTCTCATCTAGGCCACATTTCTTCATCTTTTCTACAAGAGTGGCATGAGAGACTTTGTTGTACAATTTGCTAAACCTAATTCAAGTATATCTCAAACACTTCCCTATCAGTTTAACAATCTTATTAAAATAAGTTTAGTCTCATATGACCTGTTCCTAATGAAGATATTTCTGGCTTTTTGTGATCACTACTGACTTTTCTCTATGCTCAAAAACCACCTCCTTACTACAGCATCCTAGAATTTGACCAGAAATCAAAATTAAACTTACAGGTGAATAATGTGCAGTGTTGAATCTCTTCCCTTTTATTAAAAAGTGGGACTTTGCCCATCTCCTATCCTGTTGTACCTATCCCATTTTCTAAGATTTCTCAGAGACCACTGACAATATCTCAGCAATCATACCTACCAGTTCTTTTAGTAGAAAAGACATGATATAAAAGGTAGAACACTAGACTTGTACTAAAAAAGAGTTGGGTTAGAAAACTGTCTCAGATATTTATTAGTTGTATGACCTTGTAGAGGTCATTTAATATTTCTGAACCTCAGTTCCCTCATCTCCAAATGGGATAAAAGCACATATTTCATAAAATTATTGTAATGAGGAAATGTGAGTTTAGTGCTTCACAAACCTCAAAGTACTATATAAGCATTAGTTTATTGTTATTACAATAGGAGGTAGCTCATCTAGGCACGAGCAGATGAACTTAGCAAGGGTAGCCAAGTGCTGTTCTCCTTATCTTGGGTATCAATTCACTATTAACCATTTTCCCCATCCCTTAAATCCATAGATGATTCTCCTTGTTAGAGAAAACAGAAGCAAAACCAGAGAGTTGAACAGCTGTCTTCTTTCTATCATTAGTTATCATTAATCAAGAATTTATTAAGCATTTACTATGGGCCAGATAATGCTAGGTGCTGGGGATATAAAGATAAAACAAAAAAGTTCCTACCTTCAAGGAGCTTACATTCCATTCAGGGAGACAATCATGTACAGTAAGGCATATAAAAAATACGGAATGGATATAAAGTGCATTGGCAGCTATCAAGGATCACAAAAAGTTAGTAAAAAAGTTAGTGCTTGAGTTGAGCCCTGAAGGAAACTAGGAATTCTAAGGCTACAGTGAAAAGAGACAGCATTTCTGGCATGAGGGACAGTAGATGCAAAAGCAAAGAGGTAGGAGATAAAGTGTTGTATATGAAAAACAGGAATGCCAGTTTGGCTGAACTGAGTACTTGAAAAAAAGTGATATATAATAAGAATCAGAAGGTATGTTCAGGGGGGCAGTCAACATGGGGCATAGAAGCAGCAAAATGCTGCAGCTCTCCTGGTAACCACCTCAAATACCTATAACATGTGACTCTAAACAAATCTTAGAGTATCATGACTCATAAAATGAGAGAGAAACAAGGCCCCCACTAAAGGCCGCCTGGCAGGCAGACAGGAAGGGGTTCATCGCAGCATGCTTGAAGCCCAGAGGAGCAGCACTGCATGAACCTGTGGCTGGAGCCCTAGGGCTGCCAGAACAAGCTGTGGCTGGAGTGTGAATCACCGGCAGCTGTGGAGTTTTCCAGAACACCAACCCATGAGAAACAAGGACTAAGTGAAAGGTCAGTGGAACTCGGATAAATTCAAGGGAAAGGGTCTGGCCAGCTGCCCTAGGGCTAGAAGCAGTTTGAAGTGGAGGCCTTGCAGCCACCTCCACACTGCTTCAGAAGCTCCGAGTCTGCAGATCGCAGGGGGGCCCAGTGATCATTCAGAAGCTAAGTGCTCTTGCCTTGAGCTGCCTGGATCAGATTGTGGTGTTGGGTGGTGGTCCTGAGGTGCGTTTTCAGTGAGCCAAAGCTGGTGGGAGCTGCAGAAACAGTGGCCTCCTAATAGCTTTGGCAACCGCAAAACCACCAGCAATTTGGGACAGAGCTCTCCCCTCTGAAAGCAGGGAACTGAACCTAAAAGTCAAGTAATTGACTGGCAACATGAGTAGGCAAAGGAAGCAAAGCAAAGCAAACCCAGCAATGCAACTTTAGATTCCTTTTTTGGGGGACAAAAAGGATCAAAGCACAGAATGGGAGGAAGACAACACAGTCAGAACTCCCGCACCAAAAGCTTCCAAGAAAAATGTAGACTGCTTACAAGCCACAGAGCAGCTTAAGAAGGATTTTGAAAACCAAATAAGAGAAGTGGAAGAAAAATTGGGAAGAGAAATGAGAATGATGCAAGAAAATAATGAAAAGAAAGTCAACAACCTGAATGAAGAAATTAACGTCTTAAAAAATAGATTAACTCAAATGGCAAAAGAGACCCAAAAAGCCAATAAGGAGAAGAATGCCTTAAAAAGTCAAATTTGCCAGAACGAAAAGGAATCTCAAAAGCTTTCTGAAGGGAATAACTCCTTCAGAATTAGGATGGAGCAAATGGAAGCAAATGACTTTATAA
>CM053581.1:205545379-205577660 GCA_028627135.1 Pseudochirops cupreus | reverse complement strand
AGTTTATGTAGCATGTAGAAATATTAAGGACAGTTAAATAGTCTGAGTAATGGATTATACTAGCCCATACTCACTCTACTTCTGGTCATTTTCCTACTTCTTTTAGGCTCTTGTTTGTTTACTCTCTTTGCTAGATTTGTGTCTTTTAGGCTCAGCACCCTCCACTTGCAGATGACAGCTCAGGCTGGATATCAACCACTGTAATTACCCAACACCCTTTGGATCTGGTGTCTGCTAAGTTCCAGACATTGGCTACAGCCCCCTGCCCCTTGACTGATGGACCCCCCCCTCCCTTTGAGACAGGGGCAGCTCTACAACCTTTTTCAGCATGGAGCAGCTTGGGAAGCTGAGACCTTCATCCCTTGTCCTCAAATGAATTTGTGTCTTATCCGTCAAGGGGGAATGATAAGATCTGGAATGCTTTGTTATAACATCAGTTTGCAACAAGCCTGTGCAATTAAGTTGTAAAAGTCACACTTTCCTTCAGCCATAAACTCTGCCTCTCCCCTGCCCCCAGCCTCAAAGTCTTTTCCCAAGCTAGCAGTAAGTCTGCTTAGATAGTTTCCCATGAATCAATCACCCAAGTATTTTTAGAGAAATACATAACTCCTTTGTTCTTAGTGGCCAGCTGCACTTAGAAACCTTGGAACAACACTATCAGAGAGATGACTCCCTCCCAAGGTGGGACCTCCTGAAATCCCTAATCAGTCTAGCTTCCAGACTTGGCATCTCTTGAAACAACCAAGCCTATCCTCCCAATAAGCCATATTAGATCTATGTCACCCATCTTTGACCAGAAGTTACCTAGTGACGTGTCAAGGCAAAACCCACATCTCTCACTCCCCTCCCCTCTGATTTCTCCCAGTGAATTATGGGCAATTCACCTGCGCAGTTGATATAAAAAATGCATGTCCCTTTAAGCACTGGTCACTCCCTAACCCCTCCCAAACTCCTCCCTAACCCCTTCCAAACTCCACCCCCCACTCACCTGGCTAGCATAAATTAGCCCTTCTGCCTTGGTCCTATGGCCTCCCCCCCCCCTGACATTTTTCAGGGGTTGGACTGCCTGCTTCTTGCGAGATTCTAATAAAGAGACCTTTCTCTACTATCACCTTGAGACGTCTCCAAGTAATTGATTTAAGGATCTCTGTATCCCACACAGTGCCAACATGGAAGATGGTCTGAGCCAAGATTTGAGTGCACCAGGAATAGACACAGCTCATCTCCCAGAGAATCCAATCATTGTCCATGTGGTGGTGTGGGCCCTAGGGTGGGGACAAGTGGGCCCTACGGCCCTAAGAGGGGCCATACCAACAGCATAAAGGTTGTTATGCAATACACTTTATAGACAGGTAAGGAACTCATGGTGAGTTATAGAAGGAAGCAACCCTTCTTCAGCCATGTTGGTCTTCAGGGCAAAGCCCCATCTTGCTGCTAGTTGAGGTTCTGAATGAAGGGAAGGAAAGGAAGTCATTTTAATTTAAAGTATTAAGCATTTTTTATAATTAACCACCACAGTGTGATTTAAATGTCTGATTATTTTTAATCAAATTTTGTTTATTTTGGTCCTCCCTAATTCATATTAACTATTTTCATATTATAACAGTCAATTCACTAAATAGAAAAAATCTTGCCCAAGACACACAGTTAGTAATAATACAATATTGGCAATTGGGAATATTTTGAGCAAAGAGGTGAACTGACTTCTAAGATTCCATCCCAAGTTGTTTTGGAGCTCTTTTATATTTTAGTGCTTTGGGGGAATTACTGAATAGACACCTAAGTGGTATATCAGATTTTTACTTTACTTTCCTTCAGAATATAGCCCACAGCATAATCCTATTCATGTTTCTATTAGCTATTAATAGGATTCTACAACATAAGTTTTAAAAATATAATTATTTTTCTGATTTAAGAGGCAAGGTGGGTAAAAAGCTGGCCTTGGAGTCAGGAAGATATGGGTTAAAGCTTTGCCTTCAATGAATGTTTCAATTCGTGTAACCTTTTAGCGCTAACTGGACTCTCTGACTACACCCAGAGAACTGATAATAACTTTCTTTTATGGAGAAAGTTTGCTCTTTGAGAGTTCTCTACCAACTTAATCATGGATCTCGCCTTTTAGTTTATTTTATTATCTTTTTGTAAATGGCCAACTGTCTCCAAAGTCCTCTTCCAATGCCTTATCATGGCATAGAATTGACCCTGGACTTTCAACACCTGGCAAGCTCTGGTAGTTCTTAAGAAACTGGGAAAACCAAATATAGTTCCACAGATAAATTATATGTCTACAGAACCAGCCTGGTTAAGTGGTAGGAACTTTGATCCCTCAAGAATTGGTTACTAGGTAAAGATTTTTTTTGGGGGGGGGGCGCTGCAACTTATAAAGACTTGCACTCAAACAATGTGTATGGGTGGAAGTAGTACCCATGCTCGTGGAACTTTACAAAAAGGAAGTTGTTAAGATGGGGCTGATTTAGGTCACAAATTCCTGGCCACTAAGATCAAACAAGACATTTCATCCCAGAAGTAACAGTTCCATTTCACTCTGTAAAACAGGGGATGACAAAGCATGGACTATTTCTTCTTCTCCTCCTCCTCCTTTTCTCCTCCTCCTCTCTTCCTCCTCCTCCTTCTTTGCCTTCTTCTTCTAAAAACCAGTTGAGTGGAAAATGATATTCACAACCCTGGTCTCTCTCCAGAAAACTACTCCTTCATGTCATAGCTCACACTTATATGGTGTTTTAAGCTTTACAAAGTATTTTCCTCCTAATTCTGTAAGGTTGATAGGTAACAACCAAAGGGCATTATCTGACCATTTTGCAGAGTCAAGTGTTAAACATAGATTTTGTGATCTTATCTTACTAATGTAAAACATGAATTCTTCATGTTCCAACACCCTTACTGTGAGGTGTAGTCGATAAAGTGTTGGTCTCAGAGTCAGCAAGCCTGTCTCAGACACACAGCGACTATGTGATTCAGGACAAATCACTTAACCTCTCTGTGCTCCATGCAACTCTTAAAACTACAGACTGAAGAAAAGGTATTGACCTGCATTGACAATAAGTTTTCACATTTAGGGGTTACCTACACAAAAGAAATCACAGATCCAGCGCCTTAACCTTGTGTAAACTGTTCATGCAAATTCATTCAAGGTTTCCTAAATTTTTCTGAAACTATCCCTTTCCTAATTTCTTCATTTTCAGTTCCAGAATCATACAATGACTAATTTGATACAGACATAAGAAATAATCATGCTTCATTATCAAATTTTAGTGGGATAAAATCCAAGAATTGTAGCTTTTTAAAATCAGAAATAATTTCAATAAAATACAAGCACAATTTATTCACAATTATGAAATGTGTTGACTAAATAAAATATGCTTCTCCTTTTCCTCCAGAGAATACTCTTTCAGTATTGTTTTACTATATACATCCTCGCAATATCTCCCTTTATAGATGGATCAAGATTTTCTAGCAACCTTTTAATTTCCCAATAGCTGGTCTTCTCAGTTTGGATTCCACACACATCATGCCCCACAGAAATGGGTACCTCTGCCAGGCCCTTTCAGCTTCCTTTTGTGTATAGTTGTCCCTGATCAGATCATAAATTCCTTGAGGGCAGGGACTGCCTTTTTAAAATTTGTAACCCCAAAGATTAAAACAGTGCCTTGAACATAGTAGGAACTTAATAAATGCTTACTGCCATTAGCCTGCACGAATACTGACACAAAAAGTTTTAATAAAATATTGGGTAAAAGGTTACAGCAACCTACTACATGAGAACCTTCTCAAGGTTATATTAATTAAGAGGAAACTGGTCAATATTAGTAGCACTGTGTTACCTCTATATAAGGGGCTCTTTGAGCAAATGTCTGGGTAAACCAGCCAGCCTCTAAAAAGGAACCCAGAAGACCTGGGTTCTTATCTCAACTCCTACACTTACTTACTGTGTGATCTTAAGCAAGTCACTCCCCCTTCTTGAGCCTGAGTTTCCACTTCTTTAGACTGAGGTGTAGTGGACCGGGAGATCTTTAAGATCTTTCTAATTTTTAAACTTCATTAATTCTCTGATTTTGATCTCCCTTAGTGCTGGGCCAGGGCGCGGCTTTGTTCGGGCTTGTCCAAATCTGAGTCCTACCCCTCCCCACCCAGTTTCTGAACTCCGGGTTCCAGCCCAAACTCACCAGCATCAGGAAGACCTGAAGGCTCCACATCCCTTGAGGGAATGGAGAACAGCCACCAAGACAGCGTCCAGGATGGATGATGGTGCAGTGTAGTCTCCCTACTAAAGCAGCCTTAGCCTTATGTGCCTGATCTCCCTTAAACTGCTTCCTCCGCCCTCTCCCGCCTCTTGTCTCACGCCCAGTGCTCCTTCATCCGTGACCTGGGTGCAGCCCTACTGATTGTTCGATCCTCGTGTAAGCTGCTCTCTTCACTGCAGCTCTTATTCTGCTACGTGACTACAGCAAAGTAAATAGGTGTTGCGATATTTTTTTTCTTGGAAGTGGGGTGGGAAACGAGTCCATCAAATGTAGCGTGCCCTTTTGCCTAAAAATGTGGGGTGCTTACTTTTTAGGGAAACATTCAGTATGTGCTTCAGGTACATAATCATTTCAATATAAAATCTAGTGCCTTTGTGAAAGACAGAGGAAAAAAATTTTCTCCCAAATCTAAAAGAAATTATTACATTTGCCAGACTTTTAGTTCAGTGGCAGGTGTATTTTCAAGGCTATTCCCAAGCCTATTAGCTCCTCTAACACTTAATCCTCCTTAAACAAAGCTTCTGAGAAAGAGTCCCAAGAGTAAAGTACTATAACTTTGCATTTCCAAAGTACTAAGACAGTTAAAGGAGGAAAATAAAGATACCTCTACCAACCATTTGAATGGTGTCTCACATTAGCCTAATGCAAAGACTGCTGTGGTGGGATCAAATATTTTAGTTTACTTGTCAAATTACTTGCTCTCCATAAGCATAGTTCCCCCATCTTTAAATGAGAGATTTAGGCTAGATCAGAGATTCATAATCTTTTTATGTTTCATGGATTCTTTTGGCAGTCTGGTGAAGCCTATGGACCACATCTCATAATGTTTTTAAGCATAAAACTATATATAGGATTACAAAGGAAATTAATCATTATGAAATAGTTTTTAATTTTAAATTCAAATTTTAAAATTTAAAATTATAAAATTGTATTTTTTAAACAGTTCATGTACCTTAGGTTAAGAAATGTGGGACTAGATGATCTCCAAGGTTCCTTCCAGCTCAAATCTTCAGTGATTCCACGTTTAAAACAAGACTCCTTGTGTGGCAGAAGGAGCATTGAACTAAGAGAAAACTAAGAGAAAGACCTTACTTTAGTTCTAGCTCTGCAACTATTCATCTGTGTGACCTTGAGAGAGTCATTTCCCTTCTCTTGACCTCAGTTTCCTCATCTGTAAAATGAATGGCTTGGATTAGATGATCTCTGGAGCTCTGTCCAACTCTGACATTCTGGAATTTGTTTAAAGCTCCACTTAACTCTTTTTTCAATTGCTGGGGGATGTTAGTGAGCAGACTCTTCTATCCACCAGAAGTGCACATTTCTTAAACAAACACATAGATTAGCTATAAGTAATCTTAATTCTAGTTGTACTTCTACCTGCAAATTACAAATCTGTTTTCATAGTTAATAATTCTTTGGTTGAAATAGAAGTTTAGATGATCATATTTACATTAACATAGATAAAGCACTCAAAATTTAAGAGAGTCAGCTGGGTATAGTGAAAATGGCACTGACATCTTGGCGTTAGAAAACACCCAGGTTTGAGTCTGACCTCTGCCACTAAATATCTGTATAATCGCTGGGCAAATTATTTAAACTTTCTGAGCCTCAGTTTCCTCATCTGCAAAATAGGATCAACAATACATGCAAGTACTTCCCTCATAGTATTGCCTAAAGATAAAATGAAACAATGTAAAGCCTCCTGCAAAGCTTTAGGGACTTCATAGGCTGTTTTCCAACTAGCTCACTTTACAGATGAGAAAACTGAGACCTGAGTCATTTGTTATATTTCAGACTGAGTTTCCTTAATGAATCCAAATTAGGTATTATTGCACTCCTAAAAAAATAGATGTACTTTAAAAAATATTACTTCATCAGCCACAAGGTGGCAACTCTTATAAAACAAGATTTTGCAGAGATCATAAATAACAGATCAGGGAAAAGTTTCATAGGATTAGAGATTCTGATCTAGAAAGGACTTTAAAGACATAATTCAACTTCTTCATTTTACACACGAAGAAACTGAGGCCCAGAGAAATGAAGTTATTTCCTCCATTGTAACAAAAGTAGTCAATAACATACCTGGAATTTGAACCCAGGTATTCTGATTCTAGTGTTTTTTTTTCTCACTTTATCATTTAGGACATGAAAAATACTTTAATGGTTAAAAAGATATTTTAAAATGAATTACCTATCAGAGGCTTTAATTTCAAGTTGAATCTTTTTTTTCCTCCCTTGGATGTTTAGTATTGTACACAAAGTGAAAATGAGATGAATAAAAGGATTACTAAGGAAGAGTAAAGATCCAGGTGGTTAGATAAAAGCCTGTTTCCATAGTGCACTCAGCACAGCTTCATGACTTTTTCCCAACAAGGCTAAACAACCCAGTATCAGAGCTAATAGAATTGAGGATCTTGAAGAATCTTTTTTAAGGGCCTGAACTCCTTTGTCAGTCTGGTGAAACCTGTGGAACCCTCTCAGAATGGTGGTTTTGAATGCATAAAATAAAATACACAGGATTACAAAGAAAATTAATTGTACCAAAATAGCAACTTTTAAAAATGTTCATAGATGGTAAGATTAAGAAGCTCTTGTCTTAGTTGCTAGTTATCTGAAATTATGTATTAGCAGATCTGGAATGCCACATCAAGGCAGAGAATGAATTTAGGGTGACTGAAAGTACTGAATTCAAACAAAATATTGAAATTAGTCATTTAAAATTAAGAACCTGCCTTGTGCAACATGCTGGGTCTAGAGTAAAGATAAAGTTTAGATAAGATCCATGCCTTTATAGAGGTTATAGCATAATAGGGAATAGGACAGATAAACATATAATTTTAATATATCATCTGATAAGTACATTTGAGTTATGAAACAAAAAGTTATGTGAGCTCTTAGAGATGAGGGATTGTGAGGATGCATACTAGAGAATCAAGGAAGGCTTCATAAAAGAGATGGACCTTTAATTCAGTTTTAAAGGGTGGGTAGGAATTCATCATGCAATGGAGTCGATATTGGGTAGGGAGGAAAATAAAAACCGATATGAGATGATGGAATAGAATAGGGAAAAGTCAAGGGGCAGGTGATGAGAACCAGGGTCAGGTCTGAAAGAATGAAGGAATGGTGAAGTCACAAAAGTGTAATAAGACAGATGACTCCATTGCAATATCTTGAAAGTGGGACCTACTCTGAGTGACCATGAGGTACACAGTGTGGATGGACTGGTGAGTAGACAAAATGGACTCAAAACGGAAGTCACTGAATTTGAGGTCAAGGAAGCTATGAAGTCAGGATTTCAAAGGGTAATCAACACAGATACTGAAGTTTTAAGGCTGGATAACGGGACTAGATTAAGTGTAGACCTGTGGACCAGCGGCTTAACTCATGAGAAAAAGACAAAAATATGCTGCATGTAAACACTAACAAAAAGGATGAAAAAAAGCAGAATAATGTGTCAGTCAAAAAAATGGGTATTCCTTTGCATTTCTATGTCATTCCAATTAATAAATACCTTTGTATTTGATCAGAAATAATTTTTTTTATGCAAGAGCTTAAATTAGTGCTCTTTGAAATGCAAAGTAATAGTCGCCACCTTGTGGATGACAAAATAGCAACACCCAAAAAAAGAAACCACAAAACCAAATATTCATATAGATAGATAGATAGATGTGTGCATATATCTATACATGTATGTGTATGAGTATATATGTACATACACACATACATTTTAAACTCAGCTTGATCACCCACTGGCCGAACTTGGCTCTTTATAATGTTTGCCTGGTTCCAAAAACCAAATCTACCCTCACAGGTTGAAGATTTTCCGTAATCATGAATATTTGAAGCAATGTATTTTAGGCTTTGAATATAGTCACCAAAGAGAAGAGTCTGAAGAAGGGCAGATCAAGATTCATAATTGGAACAAACTCCCAAAGTGACAATTTTGAAGGTGATTATACCCCTTCAGACACACACACACACACACACACACATATGGGTGGTATATATATATGTGTGTGTATACATAGATACATATACACACCCACACATATATATTCTGGTTTGTCTCTATTGAGAGAAGCCTCGTGACTTAATAGACAGTTTGTTATTAGAAGACTTGGGTTCAAATTCTCTTTTTGACACATATTGGCTCTCTTATGACTCATATAGGACCCTGAACAATTTACTTAATCTCTTTGGGCCTTAGGCTGGTTTCTAAAACTGGGATTTCTCACCTGAAGTTTCTCACACCAATGAAATGAGGTTTGGAGATTAGACATAAAACAAGAGACTGACAGATTGATACATGTTAGTTGTGTGACAAGGTGCAAGTCACCTTTAAGCTTCAGGAAGGTGCCTAAAACAAAGCTTTGATCAGGCTGCAATCTTCCTTGCTAGAGGAAGCATCCCTACCAATGAAATAAGATTATTTACTCACACACAAAACTTCGTTATTACTTTTCCAGCAATTTCAAAGACGTAATTTCATTGTGGTTCATTGTGCAGAGCACAAATCCTCTACATTGTATGTTAAGAGGCTGCTCCCTCCCCCTCCCAGAAAAAAAAAACAACATCACAGTTTGGTCAACTTACTGGTAGTGCATTTACCTTTACTCATCAGTCTGTCTTTCGGCCACGGGCCAGTCCACCATTTACTATATGGGTGGCATAGTAGATAGTGAGCTGCTCTTAAGAGTCAGGAAGTTGAGAGAAAGAATCCTGACTCACACTTACTAGGTGTATGGCCCTGGGCAAGTCACTTAACTGTTGTTTGCCTTAGTTTCCTTATCTGTAAAATGGGGATAATAACAGCACTTAACTTACAGGGCTTTTGTGAGGATATAATGAAATAACATATATAAAGCATTCTGCAAAGTTTCAAGCATTATATAATAGTGATATTATGATATTATTGGACCCATGCCTAAAGCCTTCTTACTTTTTGTAGGACCCTCCAGAGACTATTTGCTGGCATAGCCTTGGATAATCTGGAGTGACCTCCACACATGATGTGACATTACAGAAGGGCTGTAGGAAAGGATATTCCCCATCTGCCCTTGGGGGAAAATACACATTGATAAAGAAATTTAATAAGTTATATTAAGAACATGACAAAAAATGTCCATTCCCTTTGACCCAAAGGTCTCATTGCTTGGCATACACACCAAGGATATGAAAGAGGGGGGGGAAAGGCCCCAAACACACCTAAATATTTGTAACAGCACTCTTGGTAGTAGCAAAGAAATGGAAACAAAGTAGAGACCTAAATATTGGGGAATAGCTAAACAAATTATGGTACACATAATGGAATGTTACTGCTCCAAAATAATAAATATGAATACAGAAAAACAGAGATGCACAGGAAATTTTATACGAACTGATAAAAGAAAGCAGAAACAGGAAAACAATATATACACAACTGTTACAATATAATAGAAAGAACTTTGACAAACAATTGAAATGACTGCTATGTAATCGTAACGATCAGTCTCGGCTCCAAAGAAGGAGAAATATACAACTGCCTCCATTCTCTGTGGAGTATGTATGGGGAAGTATGTGCGCCTTACACTCAGTGGATAATGCTGGTTAGTTTTTCCGGGCTGATTTTTCATCTTTGCCATGATAGTTCTCCAGGGTGGAAAGTGAGAGAAATATATAGTGAAATGGGACAACAAAAGATCTCAAGGTATTTTTTTAAAAAGAAACTCCATAAATTTAGTATTTGGAATGCCAAATAATCTCCTCAAGATATTCTTTGACTTACCAGCTAGAAAGAAATACACTGAAGCAGGGAAAATACCATATAAAATAAACCAAAAAACCCACCATGGATAAGCATGATTTTCTGTTTATTTAAAAGCAGAGCCCCAGAGTCACATATATTGTTTATTTTATTCACTCTCATTAGCAAAGGCAAGCATATAACAGTTACAACAGCAAATAATCCAAGCACATTGAGTGTTTTCATGCCATTAGATAGTGCTCTGCACAACTGTTCCTTAACAAGAAGCACTGCTTCTGTTATTTTCTAGGAATGTATCTCTGATAGTTATACACATTGTAAGTTCAGAGTTAATAAATAGGTACATAAGGAAAATTAAGATATTAATAAATAATAAACAAGGAAAATTAATATCCATGGAAATTCTTATGTCTTGCAATTTGGAACAACATGCTCAAAAACTATCATAAATTTTCTTCCTTCAAGCTATCATACAGCCCCATCTTTCCGTGGGTCATTATGCCACCAAGTGTCACAGCTGTTCCATTATATGTCATTCTCAATTTGTTTTTGGAGCTCCCAACCCTCCAGATCATATTTTCATGGCATATATTGGGTAGCTATCTAATGATAGTGCGATCATCTTATTGTACAGAAGTCTGCTTAAGCCTATTACCTTGATATTCAGAATTTAATCTCTTAGAAACTTCTTGAAACATCTTAAAAGGC
Source organism: Pseudochirops cupreus (assembly GCA_028627135.1). Taxonomy (NCBI): domain Eukaryota; kingdom Metazoa; phylum Chordata; class Mammalia; order Diprotodontia; family Pseudocheiridae; genus Pseudochirops; species Pseudochirops cupreus. The sequence continues at coordinate 205,566,947 of CM053581.1, read as the reverse complement.
AACTGAATATAGTTTCTTCAACCTAAAATCTCAGTTGTTATCGCTAGTACTACGGTACGGTACTGAGCTGTCAGGTGGCTTTTTTTCTTTCATTTTTCAGGTCTCAGTTTACTTCAACAATAAAGACAATGCTTCCAAACAAACAAATAAATAAATAAATGTTAACTGATTATTGGTGTCTTTTGTAACTTATTCCTGAGCTATTACAGTTTTCATTAACCTAAGTTTGTTGCTTATATCGGGCAGCAATTTGGACAGTCTAAGTGACATCAGGCCAGGTCCTACAATTACAGAAACCATTCCCTAAAAATGTGTTATTTCTTGAAGTAAGTACACTAGAAGAAACAGACCCAGGGCACTGGAAGGTATTCTGATAAAATATAGGAATTAACTACTGTACTTCCCAAGGATGTTAATATACATAATGGGAAGGATCTTAACTCACCTGGGGATCTAACACAATATGATACATGTGTCAGAGGAAACATCTATAATTTGTCCCATCATAAATCAGTGAACTGGCATTTTACCTGTTGGGACAATTTTGCTATCAACCTTGGAGAGAAAAAAAGAGAAAAAGGCTATTTACCTGGGCATCTTAGCATATCAAAGTGTTATGGAAAATCAAAGCAATCTGAAGGGTGAAAATGCAAAGGTATGTAAAACCTATCCCTTTTCCAACTTCAAAAATGCTGTTTTGGTATATTAATATTACCCTCCTCCCATTATATATTTCTTTTTTAAAAAGCAGAATTTCTCAATGAAGTAAGCTGGAAATAGATGGGTTTGCAGAAACAGATTTTTAGTCATTGATAAATAGCAGCACAAGTGCATAAACTAAGTAAGATAAGTTAAAAATCTGCATTCAAACTAATCCAGGCTTTCAAAATTGCCAGCCAAATACTTCATTAGTGGGAAAGGTGGCAACTCAATTTTAGTCACTAAGTTTGCAAGCAGCCTTGATTGTAGCATGCTTGCTGAGATTTCATAGTTATGACACCACACAGTAAAGTACTACATGCCTCCAGCAAAGAACATAAAGCAACACTTCAAAAACTGAGCAAAAAATGATGACAGTTTAGTCCTATAAGTTGCAACTTTATATACAGAAAACTCTTTTTAGGCTACTGAACTATATATATACACAGATGGGACAAATCTATGAGAAGCAATGCCAGAGAAGGATGCATGGCATAAAGCTGCACATTTGTATACAGAACCTTACATGTGAACAGCATTAAAGGCAGGCAATCCATGACATTTTCCATGTATTGTGCATATACTAGTGCAAAAGCTACCACAATTACGTTTGGTGTTTATGAATGTTAGAAGTAGGACTTAGTAGTATATGTACAACATTATTTTTTCTTTTTTGGACAAAATAGATAACAGGAATTATTAGATGAAAAGGGAGAGCTTCTCTAACCAGTTAATAAGAAGAATAAAGGTTTTAAAAAGAGGAACCTGAGAAAGTGCTTGCAATAAAAGAAAAATGTATCCTCAAAATAAAATTTTAGGTTGGTTAAATCATACTTTTAAAGTAATCTTAAATTTTAATATTGGCACATTATTTTTGTTATAAATATATGGAGTCCTTAGAAATTTCCATTTGTCACTTACACAATGACTTAAATGACATTGAACCTATAGGAAAGGTTCAGAAACCATCAAAAGGAAGTCTTTGTAATTAGTGTTCACAGCGCAAGCTCCCAATCAACTTTTATCATAATCTTGACAGATAAAAGGCTAAAAAGGAGAAAAATATGTTAAAATAGATTAACCATTAAATGACTGAAATAGTCATAAAAGTAAACTATTTTTGAAGGAGTAAACAACCAAGAAATTTGAAGCATATGAAAATGAACAATAAGCTGAAGAACACAACTAGAAGTACAAATATGTGTTATTAATTACAGTTCACACAGGGACAAGCGGAACAAGCTGAGTGTCTTATGGGAAGAGCTGGAGGTACCAGGAGTAGGCTTCTGAATAGCCTACTTCCTCTAGCCCACCCACTCCCTCAGCTGTCCTCCCTTTCCCTTTTCACCAAAAATATAATTGTGCTCTTGCAATCCAAACAGGACAGTACTGTGCTTGTCTTTAATAAATTATATCGAAAAAGTTCTGTAGGATCCAGCTTTCAGACCTGTAAGTTAATGTCTGCCACATTCAGTGTAGCTCCATGTTGATTTATTGCACTACTGGCACTGCAATTTCAAATTCTAAAAGTATTTTCCTCATGATGTCTCCCTTCAAAGATAATCTGACTTCCCAGAAATTTCTGGTATACCAAATGTTTCATCCCAACCCTCTACTAAAGTGAAATCATATTCAAACAATTTTCAGCTATAAAAAAGTTGTGAAATATGTACATTTAGAAACTGGTTTTATTTTAAACCAAATTTTAAAGTTATCAGAAAAAAAATCTTTCCACCAGTCCTCAGTTTAACACACTTGCTTCCCATGTTAGCCTGTTAAAAGTATTAAAACATTGGAATCCATAGACTTTTAAGAGAAAGCAATTTAGTGATAAATGACTTAGCTCAAAATAGAAACTCCATATTCCATAACCCTGAGCACAAACTGAAGCGCTCTCTTAGAGCATGAAATGAAGCTGACCCTATTGCTTATGTGACTAATGCAAAGGGAAGTGAGAGAAGGAATGCAAAGAAAAGTCTTTACTATCTAACTTCTATAATCCAACACCATTTAAAATAGTGTATTACTTATGTGCAAGAGAAATCAGGAGAGAGAATAACACTCTATCCATTCTGCATAGTTAAATCTGGGCTAGCTGGCTATTCCAGAAACTTAGCTGGCTCTTCTCCAGGAAAAAAGAATTCAGTCTTGCTCATTCAACATGGCACTTACCAAATCCTCTGAAGTAAGAGAGTTTATTTTTACCAAGAGGGTTCTCATTATCAGCCTAAGATTATTAATATAGAAAAAAGTTCATTAAAAGACACTTCTGAGATGACACTGTTGGCACAGGAGGAAAAAAGTACAAGCCACTGAAATGTCAAGTAAACATAAACTTCCTACAGATGTTCCCATTTAATAAGATTTAAGTCACAGTCTTGTTCATCAGAAGGCGTATTAATATGTAGCTCTCTGGGTGACCTTTATAATTTAGTTATCTATTTAAAATAAAACTACTTGAACATATAGGAGGCTTGCTTCCCTCCATTAGTTTTGAGTTCTCTCCCAGCTGTGGTTTTATTGGTAGGCCCGTAGTTACTTGTATTTCCATTTCTCTTAGGATTTGGACGTGTAGGTGCTTTCAAGGGCTTAAGATGCTCAACTGGGGAAAGGAGCACCTGGGACCGCTTGGGAATTCTAATGTTGCCACTAGCCAGAATCTTAGAACTACCGTCACTGCATGGCAATTCCAGAAGTTGCTGCTTTGAACCTTCATTTGGTTTCTTCTTCTTTTCCTTCATTCTCATTTCATAGTTTTGCTTCTGGGGACAAGACCTGCTACTAATTGCATCAATAGTTTTGGGAGAACTCTGGAATACATAATATGATGGGTGGGCTTCTTCACAATGAACTTCTCTCTTGCGAAGATGAACTGCCTGGGTAGGGGGAAACTTTGTAAACCCTTCAGGATGAGTTAACATCCTACTAGAGAAAGTATTTTGAAACAGCCTACTTTTCCCAGGGCTCTTTGCAGTCCATAAGGTACCAGGAGCAGTCTGAGGCCTTGCTTTGACTAGCTTTATTTTTTCATTTTGTACAGTCTGCATTTGTAGCCACTCTAGCTGAACAAGTCTATCAATATACTTCCCAAGAGACTCTATGGTATGTGGGAGGAGCTCATTTTTGTACTCTGCCCTTGTTGATGAAGCCATATTATTTAAATCCCAGGAGTTAAAAGGGGGTGGAAGAAAGTCAGGATAGTAATATTCAGCTTGTTCAGAGCCTTGATCAGCATGAGGATCAAAACAAACTGGATCAATTTCTTCAGCTCTAAGGTTAAGTTCCGGTGGTGTAAAAGGAGAAGGTGGAATAGGAACTCTTTCAGAATCAGAAAGATCACTTGCACTGTCCTCATCAGCATCTTCTTTAATAATACTCAATGACTGAAAGTCAAGAAATAATTTGCCCATTGAAGGCTCTGGAAATCTGGAACCAATAGAAGTAGCTTCAGCAACAGATCCTGGAATATCTCCTTCCGTATAATGACTTGCTTTAAGTTCATCGTTAGTCCTTTGGGAGATATCTATAATACTGCTTTTCAGCTGGGAAGGAATGAGGGGTAATTGAGATTTACTCAGTTTTTTTTCTAAGGGATCCTTCTTCTTTGAACCTTTTGCTCTATTCAGAGGTGGGCCAACATTCACACTGCTGTGGAAAAGAAAACAGCTATCATTCTTAGAATATATCATACAAAGACAAAAACTTATCTGGTTATTATTAAAAGACAAAACAAAATAGGAATTCTTTAGTTTTACTTTTCAATTATTATACGGTATTAGAAAATTTAAGGTCCCCCTAAACTCCTTTGCAGAAAGGGTAAAGTGACCTAGAATAATTAAATTTTCCATGTACTGATGGAGGACATATAGTACAATCACACCTTTTTTATATATAAAATAAGTTTTCTCCCCAAAAAGAAGTACCCAAAGTGCGTATATTAATTCAATTTCACTTCATCTATTAAATTTTAAGATGGTATTTGTATGGGGAGATGGAGGAGACCTGCTTCAATTAATCCAATTCCCTAAATATCTTCATTATTATAGCTTTAGAGAAATTTTGTATGCTTTATAAACATTTGAAAAAACTTCTGTCAAAACCCTAATTCTGTGATGTTTGTGATAAACAGTGCTTAATAACATTAACAAGTAAAATCCACAGCTTAAGTTTGTATGCCCATCTTTAATTTAAATGTAAATAATATGCAAAGTGCATGTCTCACAGAACTTAATCATCGATGAAAGCTGTAGTGATTGTGAAGTACTAAAAATTCTTTATATTTAAAATGTAGCAAAAACACAAATCACCTAAACGCCTATTAAGATATATTTTCAGAGAATGCTTTCAATTTAGAGATACATTCAAAAAAATTTTGATTAACTGAATGAAAAATCAGTATCTCACAAGAAGCAGCCAACCTTCTAGAGAATGGAAGGAATAAGGACAATACTATACTTTAAAAGTTTAATGAATAAAATGTATTTAATGAATAGTACAAGTACTATTAGTAACATTACATCAAACTCATTCTTACAAAATTTTACTTTTTTTGGTTTATTTGCTCACATAAGTTACAGGAAAAGAACTTTCATTGGGACTACATATCAAAATTTGTACAAAGCTTAATTATTAATTAAGTATCTAGGATCGTACTGAGATAATGAAAATACTGGTTGGTTCAAAAAAGCATAAAAAGAATGGCATGCAATTTGATTTTTGGTAGTTACATAAAAATGGGGAATATGTGGCAAGCCTGATATCCAGGAACCTTTCTAGGTAAGGACTGTCATTTTATAAACTAAAATACCCTTGATTCATAAAAAAATGTAACTTGTTTCAAAAATAAATCTAAAATTATAATAATCATCGGATTATAGATTTAGAACTAGAAGAGACCTCAGAGGTCATTTTGTTCAAACCTTACCTAAATAAGAATTCTCTTTACAATATAGCCAAAATGTGCCTTTTCCCAAAATTTCCCCTTCTTCCCCTTCCTCTCTTCTCTTTGCCCTTTTATTCTTCAACTTATCTTGCATTTACATGTCTGTGTAAATATTATTTCCCTCAAGTAAAACAAAGTCCCTCCCCCAAACCCCAGTTCCTTGTGGGAAGGAACTGATTCATTTTTGTCTTTGTCCAACATGGTGCCTTACATATAGGCTAATAAGTGCATGTTGAATTGTTAAAATTAAAGAAAATAAGAGCGATTAAGTGATCTGCTTTAAGTCAAAGTCATACAAGATAATCTGCAGAAAGCCTTAGAATTCGGAAATTAGCATGTCTATGAGTATGGTATAGTAGAAAAGACACAGAATTTGGAGTCAAGAGTTCTGGGCTCTGATCCTACGTCCTAGGACTCTATTAATACAGGTGTGCAGATGAAAAAATATACTCTTTACAAAAAACAGTTTCAGAATTTGAAACTAATTTTTAGGCACATGTACCACATGTTACGAACAAATTTGTGAAGTAATGGAATTATACAAAAAACACTTTACCTGTTTTTCTGACTAGACTCATTCATCCTATTCCCTTTCTTGTAAAAACTCCGTGACTGAACATCATCTAGGTTGTTGTGAGATGTCTGTGAAATAGGCATACATAGTAAGAATCATTGTGAAAATGTAAAAACTGATCATGAAATCTGAGCAAGCTCTTTCTACAAACATCACATTACCTTTTCTGTAGTGCTGGTGATATTCTTACTCAATCTGCTCGAAGACGGTGTCAGCTGAGGAAATTTTTTCTTTATTCCTTTTATATTTGGAAGGGAGGTTCCACTGTTGGAACTAGAAATAACAGAACACCTCTTTTAAGTTACAATTAATATTATTTCTTGCAAATGAATCTAACATTAGTATTGGGCTGTTTAAAAGCAAACAAGATTTTAAAAGCAAAAAAAAGCTCAACAGAAAACTGTTAAATGGTTGCTCTAATATTTACCATACTCTAAACATACACACTTTTTTTGTACCTATAATCACATCTACAGGATATAAGATCATGATGCTATATGATGCTACAATTGCTTTAAATGACATCTCTACAGCATACATACATACATACATACATACATACAAATATATTCTTTTGGTGATAGTAAACTGGGGTAATAAAGACATACAATGTGGTAACTGACTCTAATAACCCACTGTATCTGGAAAGACCCAGATACATTTCACTTTGTTCCAACTTGCTGACAACTTGACTTTGCTACTCTAAAGCTACCCTTACATTACCCCCAGCCCCAGCACCTACCCCATTCTTTCCATTCCTGGAACAATCAAATAATTAACTCTGCCACTTTTCTTGGAAGAGATATGTCAGTCTACTCTTCCCTATACCCCCAATCCCCTCTATGGCCCCACTCACCTCAGCTTTTCAGACCAAAATGACTCAACCTGGTCACTATTCTCTTAATTAGTGTCATCTCCCTCAAACAATTAGTGTAAACTCCTTTCCTAGAGAACAAGATGGCCTTTGCTTTTGTATTTGTGTCCTCAGCACTTAACACTGAGACAAACTAAGGACAAACAACAATTTAACACAGTGCTTAACACACTGTAAGCACTTAATAAAAGCTTTTCTCCCGCATTCATTCACATATTCCCACATGAAAAAGTGAAGTGAAAATTGTTTTTGTTTTTTTAAGCATCCAGGACAGGTACAGTAATGTTTTTAAAACTACCTTAGCCAAAAGAAACCTAGGGCCTTAAAGTAATTACTGGTTGACTGCACAAAACCAAAGGAAAGCTCTTTAAAATTCAATCAATGAAAATGTCCTTAAGTTGTATTCAAATTAAAATAGAAAACATCCTCTCTTTTCAAGGAAGAAAAAGGTCTCTAGAAAAGACAAATGGAAATTTACACAAAGATCATCTAATTTCTTTAATGAAAACAACTTAAAATTCCTCATCAAATGAGTGGAAAATTATTCTTTGGAGGACTGAGGTACAAATATTCTATGACTGTATTATATGTAAATCAATGAATTAAAATTAAATCTCACTATGAAACCCTAGAGCCACAAACATCACCAGTGGGTCATGTGATATCTATTAAATCAAGAAGTATGCATTAAAATAGCCTCATCGATGGGGGGCTAGTTTCTCAATAAACCTCAAACAAAACGTTTCTTTCCTCAAAGTGTATACATTGCCATTTACATATACATATAAACGCACACATATAGACATAAACAGTAGGTATATACATATATTAATATAATTCACTTATAGCTCCAATAAATCACAATCACTTTACTAAGAAAAATATTTACTAACATAAAGAAGGGAAAAAAATAGGTTTCCTTACGTTACCATTCTCTGGCGTGTTTCATAAGTCTGGTTTTCCTTTTTCTGTTTCCCTCTGGGCAGTAATAAGGGGCAGTCTTTCATGCCTGGTCCCATAACTGCTCCCAAGAGAGTACGTTTGCACCTTTTTCATGTCACCTTTCGCTGTAAAGCCAAAGGCTCCAGCTCTTTGTACATTTACGTTAAAAGGTGAAATAAGAAAAATTCATCAGGTCCTAAAAACGAAGTAAAACAAACATGCACCCTTCTCTGTCACGTGGCTTTAAAAACCACCCAACTAATTCTAGTTGTTAAATTGCATCCCACGCTCCACAGCTTAAGGTCAGTCACATTATTCATAACACAATATATTAATTAAACCTTGTCTTCCTATCACCAGCTAGTAAATGACAGCAAAATAGAAACACAGCAGTGTTTCCCCTCCCCGCCTCCGGGAATTCGTCAATCTCTTAGGCCAGCAAAGCATTATGGGTGATGTGCAGAAATGACGCTTCACCTTAAGCAGAACTGCTCCAGCCTTCAGGTAGAAATGGTTCATCCTTCATGTCTGTAGTTAATATGTCCCATGGGACCATTATGGCGAAGCAATTCCTAAAATAAGCTTCCGCCACCAAATGAAATAATTCCCCAAGGACTGACTAGCTTAAAAAAAAAAATCCAGGTATTTGCAGTAGTAATTCAATCATCTTTTTAGCTTTTATTTTTACAGATATCGCATACACATATAGGCATACATATATAGGCACACATCTGTATTTGCAAATTAAATGTGTATGTATATTACCTACTGAATATTAACACTGTTCTGTCAAACCGACAGATCGATAAGAACTTCCTTTTCACAAGCACAGAAATACGTGACTAAGCAGCCAGACTTACTTCCCTTCTAGGTATCAGCCTTCTTCCCGGCAGCTTGCTACCGCAACTGCTGCCGCCGAGCTAGGCTGCAGCAGAAGCAAACCGGAAAAAAAAAGAAAGAAAGAAAAACTCGGGGGAGGTACCACTGCGAGACGCTGCGGAGGGAGTGGCTGAAGAGGCTAGTCAGAAACCTTGAAGGAAGGAAGAGAAAAAATTCGGGGAGTGGTTGGCGAAGACAACCTTTTAGTTTTTTGACCCAGTTTGAGGCTGGTGGAATTGGGGATTCCGGTAAGCGAGTTTGGCGTCACGGAAGGGGTGGGGCAGGGGCTCGGCTCCTAGGGAGCACCCTCTCAAATTGCAGCGGTGTATGCAGCACAGCTAATGTGGGGCTGGTGGGTGGGGCAGGGGAATTTACCCTTCCCGTAACCTTTTTTTTTCACCTTCTTCAGTTTAGGAGTAGGAGGAAGACCCTACCTTCCCCCCTATCCCCTCTACCCCAAACCCCTGTGGCTATTCCTACAAGTTACTGATACTGAATCGGGAAGTAATAGCATTCCCTTTTGAAACATCTTTTTAATTGCAGCAAACGGAAAAGGATTCCGGTGCTTGTGGCAGCGAGAGATAGAAGGGAGTCCCCAGTGGCTTCAGCTCTAGCTGCTTTGTGCAACGCTATCGTGACAGCTCTGGTTATTGCAAGAGCTTGGATAAAGGTTTTGCCAGACGTGCTGGAAACTGCCTGATTCTGAGACAGAGAGGGAGGGTAGGAGGGAAGGAGAGAAGCTTGGACTCAAGATCGCTCATCTCAATCTCTCCAGCAACTCCCGGACATGTCTGAAGGACCGGGTTCCCTTGTCCTGGCCCCTTCTCCTTGTTTGCGTCAGTCCGTACCCCGGACTGCTCTGAGAAGCCCTAGCAGCCTCAGCGACTTGGACCGGCGCATGTCTCAGGTGCGGAGGCCAAGCAATCCCTTCTCGGCTCCAAGGCCCCAGGTCCACCAACAGCAGCGGGTTTCCTCCAGCTGCGACCCTTGTTTGAGGCCCATTATTCACCGCCGGGCCCGCTCGCTCCCCAGCTCCCCTGAGCGCAGGAAGAAGGCGTCGGGGAATGCGGGGGCCCAGTGCAGACCCGGCTGCAGTCGACAGCATCGGGTGCGATTTGCAGATGCTTTGGGTCTGGAGCTGACCCAGGTGAAGGTTTTCAACGCCGGGGAAGACCCGTCGGTCCCACTGCATGTCCTCTCGAGGCTGTCCATCAACTCCGACCTCTGCTGCAGTAGCCAGGACTTGGAGTTCACCATCCAGTGCCTGGTTCCGGACTTTCCGCAACCAGCAGACCGCAGCGACTTCTCCATCCGGCTGCAAGGCCAGCGGGTCTGCCTGGAGCGAGTCACCAGCTCAGACTTGGGCGTAAGCGGCACCATCCGGGTTCTTAACGTAGCCTTCGAGAAGCAGGTGAATGTACGCTACACCTACAATTGCTGGCGAACCCAGCAGGAAGCAGGAGGCCGCTGGCGCAGCAGTGATGGGGATTCAGATGTGTTCACTTTCTGCTTTCCTGTACCCCCTTATCTTCTGGGGCTCACTTCCGTAGTCCAATTTGCAATTAGATACCGAGTCGAGGGTAATGAGTACTGGGACAATAATGAAGGTCAAAACTACAGTCTCAGGTGCCAGACCCATCCTCTCAAAATGCCCCAGGAATGTGAGGAGAGCTGGATCCACTTTATTTGAGTTAGGGTCAAGGCGAATTTGGGGGGGGGGGGAAGGGAGAGGGAGAAGCTTACTTTCAGGAAGAGTACTTGAGAGGTTATTTTAAAAGCTTTGGAATTTTTGTCAACCCTGTCAACATCTTGGAACATTTTCAGCACATTTTTCTGCATAAGTCAATACTTAACACGGCCTGTTTTATATGGGAACCGTGCTAGCAGAAATTACAAGGAAATGTTAAAATAAGAATGAAGGAAGGGCCATAATAACGTTTGTCCCTTTTTCTTGGACTTCATGGTGTACTCATCCAAAATCTAAACCATTTAGCTATTGGAATGGAGCTGCATTGTCTGTCTGCAAGGCCTACTTTCAGCAGAGTTTCCTTTATCCTAAAGCTAGAAACAAACTTGTTCTAGTAAAGTGTTAAAGCATGTGTATGTGTTCTAGCAAATTAACTTTTTAGTCTAGGAGACCAATTCCTACTGTGTAATATGGTATTTATGAATGTACTAGTCTGGCAAGCACTTCCTGTGGAGATTAGGTTTTGCTAAGTATTTTTGGAAAGGTCGTTTCTCTTCTAGATTTGTATGAAGGACTGACTTTTGCATGTGACCTACACGTGTCCATAGAACTTAGGAATTGATAGCATTTGTGATCTTGATGTGTTTTCCTGTAGACAAATGCCTTCCCAAGAATAAGGACATTTACCATTTTAATGAGCTTAAAAAGAATGAGTAGTGTTGAGTGTGTTGTGCCAGCTGTAAACAGTATGTACCACTTTGTGAGTATGAAGAACATTACAGTATCTCATGGTATTCTGGACAGGTCTCCAGTCAAATATGAGATCATATTTATTTGTCAATCCATGGTTTACATCTCTGTAAGAGTAGAGGACTATTAATAGTACAGAAATGTAAACTGAATCACATAATCATTCACGTGTTGTGGTTTCCCTACCCATGTGGGTCTATATTATACATGGACAAGAGCCAACAGTAGAATAGATTTAAAACATAATCACTTCTGCCAAAATACAAATGTTCTTGCAGTTGGCTTTCCTACCTAAAATATTTCCATTATAGAAGTCTAATAATTATTTGTCTGCATTAATATGTGTGTTTTATTACAATGTTCTATTTAGGTTTGAAACTACTTGAATGTTTAAGAAATCTTGCCTTAAATTATTGTGTTTAGTTAACCCTAAATTGAGAATACAGTTTCAGGTAAAAGAGGCTTTTACTATTCCATTTATGAAGTTAAAATGATTTCTCATATTTGTTCAGATATCAAGATTATATTAGTCATCTTTCAGAGTGAAGATGGCACATAAAGTTATAAGACATTCATTCATCAACAGCAAAAAGACTGGTGGTAATAAATCTACAGATATTTGTACTTTTTTTTTTTAAGCTGTTTAAACTGTGTGTCTGGCAGTATTAGACACCTGTAAATTTTAGCTGTAATCTCTTGTGCCTTCAGAAAATAGAGAATTCTAAATTCCAAATCTTTTTTTAGTTTTCTCTAATTTTGTAATTTTGAAAATATTTAATGTATCTCCCCCTCTCCTACCCGAGGACAGCATGGATAGGACACTATTTAGTAAAACCATACCACAATTATACAAGAATTCATTAGTACAATAATGACTTCTTATGGTGCTGAGTGGTATTTCTGACAGCTAGTATAGCAGATCAGGTGTCAAAAAATTCACTAGAATTTCAGATGGAAAATATTGTAACCAACACTGTGATTTAAGTTTTTGAATATCAGTTGGGATTTGTTAAATCAGTCATTTTAAGGTTGTTTTTGCATTTGAATCTACTGTTTTGCTTAAACTTATGTTTAAGAATCCAAGAGAACAGCAGGCACTATCTCTGTAACCTCTTAATTTTAGGTCACTCAGTTGTCTGTATGGAAATTGAGCCATAGCTGGTTCTTAAAAATTGTGCTGTACATTGTCATGCAAGAGAGAGACAAGCCCAGTTGCATTTCCTGTTTTACTGCCCAACTAAGCCAAAGGCCTCTGTGGTCCTGGCTTCTGTGCACTTATCCCCTGCCAGATGGGGGAGCACAAGAAGAGGTTGGGTGTATTTTGTATTATATCAGTGACTGGCTGCTAAATTTTTTGGAGTGTAGCTAAAGAACCACACTATAGCTAAAATTCACACTGTCATAAGGTGTTCTATATATGGAAAGATAGGAAAAATCTTAGTACATCTTACTTAAATAGTACATCTTTAGGGTTTGATGAGATAAGCTCAAGGTACCTTTAAAATTATCAAGATTTAGAAGTTTTAAAACATGGAATCCATGAGTAATTGAAAGATCAAATATGGCTAACTAACCAACAGGGAAGCAGTGAAACACCCAAAGCTCTTTTTAGAACATAAATCAAGACTAAACGTCAACTGTGTTGTTTAAATATCATATTGAATAATTTGGATAATTAGTGGGTTTTCTCTTTGATCATTTTTAATATGATCTTTTTTTTTATTTTTGCACCTATTTTTCCACTTATTAAAAGTTTTAATATATGCACATGTTGGTTGTTATTTCTAGCAGTACTGGATATTTTTTTTTTACCACCTTTGTATAACTTTGGTTTAAATAATTTCACACAAGTTTTTCTCTCTTAAAATGCTTAATGCTGTTTTAGCAAACTGTTGGTTTTATCCTAAAATTTCAACAGCCTCCTTATAAGTAGTAGTGTAATCTAGTGTAAAGGAGGAATTTTTATGTATTGCAGTGATAATTCTAAATTTTCGAAAGAACATTAAGCACTAAACCCTTTTCATATGTCTTCTATTATTTGTCAAAGCATGGATGATGGTCATGGATTCAGAAAAAAAAGCAAACAAACCATTTTTATATATACCTTTATAAAATTACAAAATAGCCATGAATAAGAATGTAAGTATCACTTTGTCTTATTTCTGACTTAGGAAACTTAAAAATTACATTGTTACCAGAAGGTGTGGAATTAATTTTGAAACTAGTGTTTCATTATCTCAAAATTCATTAAATACATAGCACATCTCTCAATTTTACTGCAAATGAAAATGTATTTAAATTATAATTAATTAAGTTACTTTCATATGTATAATGTTTAGTGTATTAAAGTGAAATTCTTTTGGCACTTCCAATATGTAGGTGTCAATGGTCCATACTTTTTTCTAAGAAATTATTTGGCTATGTACATTATTTATAATTAGTTCTTGGGGAAATAATCATAAATATTTCATTTAAAATCAGGTTTTTTTTTTTTAATTTGGAACTAGAATTAGTATTAGGGGAAAATACAGTATCATTATTTAAGTCATTAAGAAATCTCTCTGGTAGACAGAGTAAAGTGATCCAGTGCTGTGTTATGTTTTTGAGTCATAATCTCATTGAGAATCTACTGGATATACCTTTTGGAATGATAATGAATAACTTTAAAAAATCTGAAATAGTTTGAGGTTTTTATTTAAAAATTCATTATTAACACTTTTGGTGTGTGTATGAAGGTTTAGTGTTTACTGAAATATTTTAGAGACCTTAGTCTGATAATTAAAGTGAAATACTAATTGAATGGGTTCATCAAAAATTATTATTGCCCATGTATAAATTATAGGAATATGGAATTCTAAAATTATAAGAGTCTTTAGTGATCTAATCCAATTCCTTCATTTTTGCTGCATTCTTGAAATGTAAAATGACTTTCCCTAGGGCATCTTGCTAGTCATTGGCAGAAAAAGACTAGCCTCCATTCTTGTCTCTTGACTACCTCTAAATCAGATTCTCTTTCTACTACCTCATACTACATCTCCAATGCTACACTGTGGAAAAAACAAACACTATTTTCATGTCTCAGTGGATAATCTATAGTGGCAGTGAATCTAGTTACGACTCATTTTCTACAATAACCAGTCCATCACAACAAAAACTCCGTGGCCCTAGATAGTGTGCTATAGAAAGAATTGAGTTTGCTCATTTCTTTTGGCTAGCCATTATTTAAAAAGGGGGAAAAAAAAGTTTACAGATACTAGGTAACTTTAGGTTAAGATTAATTGAGTTTATTTTCAGACATTTATAGACTATTGTGAAATAAATACCTATATTATTCTGCTTCAAACTTTCAAAACTAGTTCTTTGTCCTAAAAACTACCTACTTTCCCCAACTTAGAAGACTACCAAGTACTTTTAAAAGCACAACTTGTCCTTTTAAGTAATTCCTTATTAAAAAGAAATTCTGTTCAAGGATTCAATTTATAAAAATTTATAAAGTTCTGTTAAATTAAGAGCACTGTGCAAAGAGCTAAGAAATAATTCACTTGAAATATATAGTAGGGGACAGAGTAAATACAGGGTATCCCAAAAGTCTTAATGTAGTTTTGTGAAAGCTTAAAACTAAAGGAGACACCCTGTATATAAATAACTACTATCGATGCATTCAAAAAGACAGGTGTTATGTGAGGAAAGTTATCTACTTAGGATTCTCAGGGGAAGCTTTATGGAGGAGGTGGCATTTGAGCTGAACTTTAAAAGCTGAATGGGATTTCTCTGGTAATTAAGGGCAGGAGTGGGTAAGAGGATTCTATTTAAAGCAGGTACTCATAGTCTTTTTTGAGTTAGGAACTCCTCTGGCAGTGTGGTCAAACTCTTTGGAATCTTAGAATAATGTTTTTAAATGCATAAAATAAAATGCGAAAGATTACAAAAGAAAGAAATCATATTGAAATACAGTTATGAAAATATTTTTTTTAAATTAATAGATTTCAGATTAAAAACCCTTGTTAAAAAGGGAACTGCTTTTTAAAGGCAAGTTTGGCCTTTCTTTGAGATCTCATCCCTACAGCTATTTCTCCAGAAGTGTAAAGCTTTTGCTGAAGCATGGAATTTTGCAACTGAGGAAACAGGCCCAAATAAAATGTCTTGGTGGACTTCACACAAGTAGTGAATAGCAGTAATTACTCTTCCCTACTATATTTTACTATCCTGTCCAACAAATTGTAACAATACTTTAAATTTGAGGAGTGCTGAGTTTCAATGGGTTAGAGAGAGGCAACTTTTTAAAGCATCTGAACCTTACTCTACATCTTATAGTCAAGATAATTAACTTCTTGGGCAGTGGTGACATCTACTGGCTTTTTAATATTTTTCCCTTTAAGATAGGTGAGGTTCTTGGGATACTCCTGTGTTGATTACTGTGCTGATTATTTTAAGCCCCTGAACACTGGAGGGCCTCCTCAGTAATCCATTGTCTCTCAAGAGTTCAGTCAAACTATACACAGTGGAAAAACCAAATGGATGAACAATTCCAATTACCCAGGTTATAAATATAGTTCATTGAGTTAGTATATAAATCTTAGATGCAGCAGATGGATGAGCTGGGCCCAGAGTTGAATAGGAGAGTGGTCTATGTCATTTAGAAATAGGCACAGTACTTTTTATTATCACAAATCTTATCCCCATAGAAAGCCATCATTTTTAATGTCACTATTCTCTTGGTGATTCTAGATGGTGGTAAATCATTTGACATGACCAAATATTCACAGTAGCAGACAACTAGGGGAAAAAATGAAGAGATTGGATAGAAATAATCTGTAACATGTTACTGTGACTTTACTGTGGCTAAAATATGTTTCAGGTGGGCATATTAATGTCTTGTTGGGAGAACTGTGATTGATCTAAATATTTTGGAAAGTGATTTTTAATTATTCAAGAAAAGTGACTAAAAATGTCTGTACCCTTTGACCCAGATTCCATCGTAAGATTATGACAAAAATAAAGGCTATATTACACCAAAACATTTACAGCAGCATTTCCCCCCCCCCTTTTTTTTTGGCGGGGGAGGGGGGCAGGGGAGAGCAATAGCAAAGCACTGGAAACAAAAGGAAATGCTCATATTGGGAAATGGCTAAACAAACTGTGATACATTAATGTAATGGATATTACTGCTTTAGAAGAAATGATGACTATGATGAATAGAGAGAAGCATGGGAATGATACAAAGGGAAATAAGCAAAATCAATCAAGAAACTTACACAATGATTACATGATGGAAATGGAAATGGCAACAATACAATTGGCACACTATACAGTAAACTTACATTGACCAAGTTGGCCTTAAGGAAGAGATATGAGAAGACACCACTTCTTGTTTCTTTCCAGGGGTGAAGTGTTGTCTATGGATGTGAAACATTATACATAACTGCAGAGTTTTTCAATATGTTGGTTAGTTTTGCTACATTATTTTTCTTCCTTTTTCCTCATTATTTTGTCACATTTTGTTTGTTTATAAATAATAGTTATATTATTATTTATCTTATTCCTGAGGGATGATCTAAGAGATGATGACCTGGAAGTGGTGGGAGGAGAAATATAGTGGGAGATGGAGGTGATGTAAAATCAAAATATATACAAATCTGTTTAAATACACCAAAATTCACTTAAATAAGCTAGGAATAACAGCCTATAAACTCTCTAGGCATAACAGCTAGGGACTGACCAATTAAAACTATGACTATGACTACAGGAAAACTTCAGATTGTTTTGATTTCATCAATGTTTACCGACCATCTATATTAACCTTATAAGGTTTTTAATGCTGAAGGAAAAAGCATCTCCAATCAGTAAACATCTCTCAGCAAACATACTAACAGATTTGACAACATTAATCACGTGTAAAATTTACATGGAAGAATTTGCCATCCTTGACATTAAAGGTCAAGTCTGAGCAACCAGAACTTTTCAAACTACAGACTAATCAGGATTTTGTTGCTGTATTAGAAAATGGCACCGTTTTCTACTGGCACCTATGGCCTTCAGCATTGAGGGGCAGAGCATATTGTAAGGATTTGTGGAAGGGCGTGGACAAGAATGGCAGAGGATGAAGTGAGGGGCAAAGGTAGTATCTGTACGGATGGAATGCCCGTCACCCCAGTGATGAGGATCACTTATCAGAGGCATCTGAGGCATTGTATGGGATTATCTGAAGGGAGGTGTAGAATTAAAGCATCATCTGGTGGTTCCTTGGATCGTTTTTTGTCCTTAGGTGGTTTGGTCTGTGGTGTTCTGGATGTTGCATTTACTTTGGTGGCATCTAAGGAAAAGCCTTAGTAAGGAGTTGGGTCCATTTAATCGAAGCAGATCGGGGCCGGACAAGGTCAGTCATCGCCTCCTCTTCATGTTCCAGAGGAGGAAGCTGGATGCCTGCCTGCCCAGACTCCCACAGAGACTAAGGGGCCGAGACCTGATTTGAACGGCCTCGAAGCTCTCCTGGGGCTTCGCGCCAGTCCAGGCGGGCAGGTGGCTGCCACAGACACCGCTCTGAGGCGGCGGAGAGCACTAGCACGACGGGTTCTAGACCAGGCTGGCGAGCGAAGCCGCAGCCCCTGGGGGCCCGCTCTGGGTGCCAGAGGAGCCTGAAAGCTCAGTGGGAAATAAGGCGTGCAAGAGCTCGGGGGCTTGGACCGCGGGGCGAGGAGGGAAAGAAGAGCTGCCCACCCGGGAGGCGGTGGGTGGAGGGAAGGAGATGGAGCCGCCCTCGACCCCTCCCTCCCCCGCGGGTCCGGAGAGGGGGCGGGGGGACGTCGCGACTCAGAAAGAGGCCGGAGGGAGGCGGGAGGAGCCGCGCCGAGGGCGAAGGTGATTGGAGGAAGCGTTTCGCGCCTTTTTCTCAGGAGTGAAGCAGCCTCCTGAGGTAGCGGGAGAGGAGAGCTGGGAATAGCCTCGGAGGCCGCAGCCACGTTTCTATCCCGGCTGGGACGACGCATCTGGGCCGCAGTCTGTTAGCGGGTCCGCTTTCCACCTCCCCACCAACTACCGGGGTGTGGGGTCGTGGGGGAGCCCGAAAAATCTCATCTTGTGGACAAGACAGGGAGACCGGCTTCTCCAACGGCCGAGGCCGCGCTAACGGCACTCTTTGGGGAGGAGGGCTCAGGCTGGCCCTCTCTGGGCCCGGGGATGGAGGCAGGTCCGGGGCCCCAGGTGGCCCCCTTACCTGAGGTGGGCCACTTCAACACCGGCGTCTTCATTATCGAGGTTGATGCATGCCTCCGTGGTGGGAGCTTTTCCTTCCCGTGATCGGGGCCAGAGGCGCCCGACGCTCGGCAGGACCGAGGGGGCAGCGGGAGTCTTCCTGGGGCAGCGTCAATCCCCTCAGTGGCACTTTAAAACCTGAATTAGATGGATCATTTTTGGGCCCCGTCGGGAGAAGCCGGTGCCTTCCGCTCAGGTTCCCTAATCCAAGCATGGAGGGAGGGATTGGGTCGGCCGAGGGCCTACCATGCAATCTTGAGATGATTAACGGTGAAGGGATCTTCAGAGTAACTGCGTTTTCCGTCCCGTTTGTAGAGGAGAATCTTAGGATCATAGAAGGGGCCTTAATACCCTGACCAACCTTACTCGTTTTACAAATGAGAAAACTGAGACCCAGAGAGGTAAAAGTGACTTGCCCATGGTCACACAGGTAATAAGTACGGATGGCAGGATTCAAACCCAAGTCTTTTGACACCAAATCCAAGGTTCTACATCTCACTGAGGTCCCGATTTCCTAACAATGACAGCCCAATTTTGCCCTCCTCAGGAGTTGGATGCCTAAACCAAGGAAAAACAAGATTGTCAAATAATGACAAAGCCAATCATTTGACTAGAAATTATAAGACTTCCACGTTGCAGCACTTGAAAGTAAATTTATTGTTGTCTTCAACAAATTACCTTTTCTTAGGCCTGATTTTATCTTCAAAAGTAGTAATGACTGAAAAAGTTAAGGTTATTATATTACATCTCTCCTGTTTAATATCTTGTTTAAAGTTGAGAATTTTTGTTGAGTGGCCTCTAACACCTAGTTTGGTACCAGGAGCTCTTAGCTGCTCCCTTTTTTTGGCTAATTTGCTTGGGGAAAAAAATTTTCCCCCTCCTTTCCATATCTATCTTTCTAAAGGTTTAACTCTCATTTTGTCTACTGATCTTTCTATATGTTTATTACTATTACAAAGTAAACTATTACAGTTTCATATTTTTTATATTTAGTTTGAACAGAGGAGGTGAATGAATCTTATCCTTGCCTCCAAATTAGGATCCTTATACCTCAGAGAAGGAATATAGCATAGAAATGGAAATGTTAGAGCAGTAGGAGCCAGGAACTGATTTTAGTTAAGATAGCTGTGTGACATTATACAATTCACTTTACTTCTTTGGCCTCAGTTTTCCAGCTTATAAAATGAGGGGGTCAGATAATCTCCAGGGCCCTTTCATCTCTAAAATTCTTATACTACTTGGTCCAAGTAAATATGAGTGATTTGATTAGTAAAAAAAAATTGAAACTAATGAAATTTTAAAGAAAAGCAAAATTGTTTTTGGTTTTGGTATGAACCATTCAATAGTGTCTACCAAATTCTAATATGTTATAATAGACCATAATCATTTATAGTATAATTATGAAAATAGTTGTATTTATACTTTCTTCCAAATATTTATCTGCAGTTTAGTTAACTGAAGTTGCCAAAATGCCAGTAAGACCTGAACTTCAGGTATGTTGTTATAGGTTCCAATGAGATTGTTATGTTTAAAGTTAAAACTATAATTAAGGAAGTTTTATGTTTTTATATATTTATATACTTAGAATAAAGACAGATTTGTATAAATTACTATAAAGAGTTAAATATTTTAATATGTTTAAATATGCCATTTTCAAGTACTTTGCTTTTCTTTATGTGATGTTCTTGAAAATTATGTTAAATCAATTTACAAACTTGCTATTTAGAAGCCTTTTAAATTGCAAAAAAAATCCGTGATTGTTACTACAAATATGGATTCTTGTACATCAAATTTTTTTCAAACAGGATACATTTCCATATATTTGAACTTAATGAAATTTGTTCAATTAATGAGTCATAGCTAACATTTTTTAAAATTAATTTTTAAAAAGAACATAGCATGGGACAAAAATACCACCACCTAACATTGCTCAGCAAATATTTACATTAAAGTTAATTTTAAAACATAAAGTATCCTGACAATTTTTCAGCTCTTCCACTTAAATTCCCATCAGTATTCTTTCCCTCTTTGCCATTCATTCTCATTCACCTTTTCTTCTTACATAGTTTTAGTTAATATGAAGATAATGTTAGACAGCCAGTAAACCTTGATGAAATAAAAACAAATGAAATTTTTCTGTGGTCATAGTTTTAATTGAATTAATTAATACTTTAATTGGCTTAACTAATATCACTTCATTCTCTAAAACCAGATTTTTTTTTTACCTTTGCCTTAAATTGATTAGTTTCAACATAAAGTTGACTTAGCAACTTGAGAAGGAAAAAAAAACCAAACTTAAATTAGGACTAACAAATCTTTATCCCCTCCTCCATGAAGAAGTTTTATTATTGGAAAAATTATTTAACATCTTTATCTACCTCTAATATTTGATATTATAAATCTTGAAATAGTACATAAATATGGCTGGATTGTTATTATCCTTAGTAGAACCAATGGTAATATTTAAAAATTCTTGTGAAATTTTCATAGGAAAATGTTTCTAAACCTTTGAGTACAAAGGGTAATTGATTTGGTTTTAATTTGTAATTTAAACATGTCATAGTACCAATTTATTTCTTTAGCAGTTGGAAAAATGCATAGATGAAGCTTTAAGAAAAAATGACTTCAAACCTTTAGAACAGTTTCTACAGATGGAAAATTATGAAGATATCACACTTAAATGCAGCAAACAGTTTTTCAGCAAATTGGACAGCCTTATGTGCAAGGTAAAATTTCAGTTCTAAAAAAAAAAAAGACTGGATGTCATGCCACTGTTAACAAGTGACTATTTTATTTAAATGTTCCTGCCAGAAAGAAATTTGCCATTATAAAAATCAAAGTGTTTTGTTTAAAAGTAGCTCTTTTTTTAAAATTTATTTTATTAAATTTTTTTTGAGTTACATATTTTCTCCCCGTCTTTCCCCCGCCCACCACCCCAAAACAGCCATCCCAGTGTTTCCCCCCTCCCCC
>CM053581.1:205513391-205544879 GCA_028627135.1 Pseudochirops cupreus | reverse complement strand
AGGTGCAAAACCTCTGCCTTTCACTTTTCCGCTCTGGAGGCCTTTCGCCAGACTGCTTATCTCCCCCTTTCACAATCCCCACTCGCAGCTGCTGCTAATCAGCTCACCTGAGAGGCTCCTCAGCTCCTCCCGTCCAGCCACCCCTGGGGCACAGCCGCGGCTTCAGGGCAGGCTGGTTTTGGTTCTCAGTGCTGATATGGTTCCTCATAGCCTAGCTGACTTTAGTGGGAAGTATCTTTTTGTGCGTTTTGGAGTTCTTGGATTGGTTTAGAGACCTGTTTTATGGGTATTTTGGGGTGTCTATGTGAGAGCTGCGATATGTTGCTGCTGCTACACCACCCTCTTGGCTCCACCCCCATAAATAATTACTTTTTGAGGCTGGCTGTATAACCAGTTATAAATCCATGTAAGTTTATTGTCTTCCAAGCTAAATTTCCATTTTTTTCCAAAGATGTACCTTAAGAGACTTTATAAAATACTTTGTTAAAATTTAGGCAAACTATATCTAAAGCATTCTCCAATCTACTAGCTTAGTAACCTTGTCAAAAAAGGGAATAAGGTTAGTGTGGACTGATATATTCTTGATAACTCATGCTGGTTGTTATTACTACTTTTGTCCTCAGTGTTCACTAGTCATCTACATAATAGTTTGGAATTTTTCTCAGGAATCAAATTCATTGGCCTACATTTTACAAAGTATATTCTTTTTTCTTTTTAAGGGATGACAGTTGCTCTTCCCAAGTCCTATATAACATTTCTTTTTTCTTTATTTTCCAAATAAAGCAGTAGTTCAGCAATCATATCTACCATTTCTTTCAATACCCAAGTTCACGTAGGTCCAATTACTTGATGTTATCAAGGGCAGGTAAGTGTCCTTGTATTTATTTTCCTTATCTAGATAGTTAGATAGTGAAATGCATGGACTTGGAGTCAGGAAGATCTGAGTTTCAGCCTTGCTTCAGTTACTGGCTGTGTGTAGTGCCATTATACTGTGTCACCCTGGACAAATCATTTAATTTCTTTCCTTCTCAGTAAAATGGGGATAATACTAGCACCTACTTCACAGGGTTGTAAAGATCAAATGTAAAAATACACATAACGTGCTGTGTAGATAGTAAAGTGCTATAAATGCTAGTTGTTAGCATTATTGCTCTGTCCTTTCTAGTCCAAAGGACCAGAAAGCATAGCCTTTTCTGCTATTGTATATATATCTTTATACTGTTCACCCAGACTGGTAATCCTGTCTTTCATTGATCCTATTCTTTTCCCCAGTATAGTAGGAAAAAACAAATAAACTAAGCAATCAACCAGTCTTTTTTTTGTTGTATTTACATTTTCCATCCTGAGCCCCTTTTGATGTTATTCTTATGTAATACAGTGTTGTATTCCTTTCTTGTTACCTGCCTTTTTGTTCCCATTTATCTTTGTGTCAGTAATCCTTAATTTGTATCTGAAGATGGATTTTGGGGAATCTGTGAACATGGATGAGGAAAAATTACATCTTTATTTTCACTAACTTCTAATTGAAATTCATCATCTCTTTCAATTATGAATGTCATTAACAAAACAATATTTGAAAAAGGGAAACAATAAGTTTTTACCAGATTGCCAAAGACCTCTGTGACATAAAAAGATATATCTATATCTCTATAGATGTAGATATAGCTTTAACATACATAATACATACATACATACATACATACCTATTTGTTATTGAGTCATTTCAGTTTTTGGCAAAGATACTGAAGTAGTTTGCCATTTCCTTCTCCAGTTCATTTTACAAATGAAGAACGGAGGCAAATAGGGTTGAGTGACTTTCCTACCATCACACAGCTGTTAAGTGATTGAGGCCGAATTTGAACTCAGGGCCTCATGACCCCTCCAGGGCCAGCTGTCTAACCTTTTAAAATATAAGTTGACTGGTGAGTTCTTTGCACAGGTACATTAGTTTCTTTGGACAATTCCCTTCTTTCTTTCATTATATTTGCTTCACTTTATGTTTTTAGAACTTGATTCTTGTTTTCCATCCCTATTTGGACTACTTCCCCTGTAGAATAGAATCTTTCCTGTCTTTGTCTGAACCTTCTGAAATCGACTCTTATCAAATTAAGGGTTTATGGCAGACCATTTCCTGACTTTCTTCTCCCTCTCTGTCACTTCCTCTCCTGAGGTTCCCATCACCCACCCCAGTAACCCAAATTAAACCCCAGTTAAGCCCAAATTAGAATTCCCTCTTATTAGTTTCTCCACTTTTTGAAAGATGAAATTATCATTAAGGCAAATTTAAAAGTTAATTGTTCCACTTGTGGCAAAAAAAAGATCTTCAACAGATTTCTGGAAAGTTTCCCATTACTACTACATCATGCCTTTTCTGTGCCAGGCTTGCAATCTATTTCTTAAAGTTAGCTTTACTTATCTTTTTTCTGTCTCAGGGATTTTCTGATATATATGCATGTGTGTGTGTGTGTGTGTGTGTGTGTGTGTGTGTGTGTGTGTACACATATATATGACAAAATAACTGCTTTTTGTCACTCTATTAATCTTCACCCAGATGCCTTCTACCACGTTTCCTGGACAAATATGCTTCCTTTAATATATAGGAATACCCCACTGTTCCTTTTTTTTAAAAATGTGCTCTTTTGTAAAACATAGTTCCATATTAGTCACAGTTGTGAAAGAAATAGATTAAAAGAAAAATAAAGTGAGAAAAATATACATTGATCTGCACTGAGTCCATTAGTTCTTTAATCTGAATGTGGATAGCATTTTCCTTAGTGAGTCTTTTGTACTTGTCTTGGATTGTTGTGTTGCTGAGAAGAGCTGAGTCATTAATAGTTGATCATTACACAGTGTTGCTGATATTGTGTACAATGTTTTCCTGATTCTGCTCATTTCACTTTGCATCAGCTCGTATAAGTCTTTCTAGGTTTTTCTAAAATCTGTCTTTTCATCATTTCTTATTGCACAATAGTATTCCATTATATTCATATACCACAGCTTGTTCAACCATTCTCCAGTTGATGGGCATCCCTTTTGTAAAATCAAGCACAAGCCGCTCTCCAGAGTACTGCTGCTATGAACAGCATTAAGGGTCTGATCACGTAGTATAGTGAACTGTATTTATTCAGCAGTAAACTAAGGCAAAACATTCACAGAAACCAAAGTACAGCATTCACAATGATATAAAATAACAACTTATCACTAAAGTGGCCACATAATTTAAAACAGAAGATATCATTCAGTGAGGAGCAATCCTCCTTAAGGGACACAAAGTTACAAATGTCAAAGTTTTCCCACACCTAGGTCACATTGTTTTAATCTCTCAGTCAAAAAGTCTTCTTCCTTCTTGACTGGAGATTGGTTTCCAATCGTCCTTAACTCAGTCATCCTTAAGGGGTACAATGTACAAAGTACAAAGTTCTCCCACCCCTAGGCCACAGTAAATCATGATCTTCTCAGTCAGCACTAAGTACCCAAGGAGAGGTCTTTTCATCTTGGCTCAAGGCTGGCTCCTAAATTCCATGGTTCCTCTTCCATGGGTCCAGCTCTTGCCTGAATCTACCCAACGGTCACCTGGATTCATAGGCAGGTAGTTCCTCTTCCAGCTCCCATTCCATATTGAAGCTCACAGTATCCAGTCCAACTCAAATCCTTCGCAGTTTCTGTTTCTGGGAATACAAAGCTTAACAGGGCCAAAACAACATTCACATACACTGCTGGCACCATCATCAATTCACTCTCTGCCTGTAAAATCAATACAGACCCACAAACAAGGTCTGAGAACTCAACACAAATCATCAGCATAGTCCCAGGACCTCTGAAACTCTCCTTCAAGACTTCTGTAAACAGACAACAAGAAAATCCTCTTTCAGGGCTTCCAGTAAGGTCCCAGGGCTTCTGTACAAAGTATTACAAACACAAATCAATACAGACAGAACAGACAGAGTGCCAGCCACCACGAGTGCTCCCTTCTCAGTTCTGCTCTCTCCCAGCTTGTGCTTCTGCTTTAATATGGTCATTAGCTCCTCTCTGTTATACCTGCCTCTTTACATCCTTCCTGTTCCTGTCTTTGGCAAGTTCTTCCCACTGGGTTTCACAAGTTCTGTTTCTCAACAAAAACTTGACATAATCATGGGCAATGCTCAACTGAAACAAGGTGCTAAGTACTTGTTTGCTTGCTATTACACCCTCAGTTTCCAGTGTTTTGCCATTATGAAAAGGTGGCAATGTATTTTCACATATAGGTCCTTTTCCCTTTTTTTATAATCTCTTTGGGATACAGACAGACCTAGTGGTAATATATTGCTGGATCAATTGCTGGTTACTCTTTGAGCATAGTTCTAAATTGCACTTCAGAATGGTTGAACCAGTTCACAACTCCACCAACAATTGCATTAGTGTCCCAAATTTCCCACATCCTGTCTAACATTTATCATTTTTGTTTTTTGTCATATTGGCCAATCTTTTAGGTATGAGGTGGTACTTCAGAGCTGTTTTAGTGATTTAGAGCACTTCTTCATATGCCCGTAGATAGCTTTGATTTCTTTGTCTGAAAACTACCTGTTTCATATTCTTTGGCCATTTATCAATTGGGGAATAGCCTGTATTCTTATAAATTTGACTCAGTTCCCCGTATATTTGAGAAATGAGCCCTTTATCGGAGACACTTGCCATAAATATTGTTTCCCAGTTTTCTCTTTCCTTCTAATTTTGGTTTTATTGATTTTGTTTGTATGGAAGCTTTTTATTTCAATTTAGTCAAAATTTTCTATTTTACATTTTGTAATGCTTTCTAGCTCTTGTTTGGTCATGAATTCTTCCCTTCCCTATAGATCTGACAGGTAGACTATTCCTTGTTCTTCTAATTTGCTATGGTGTCACCCTTTATGTCTAAATCATACACCCATTTTGACCTTATGTTGGTATATAGTGTGAGATACTGGTCCATACCAGGGGAACCTCTAACCTTGAGGCCATGTGTGGCCTACTAGGTCCTTGTGTGAGGCCTTTTGACTCAGTCCAAGTTTTACGAACAAATGCTTTTATTAAGGGTTCTGTTCTGTGAAGGTTGGACTCAGTCAAAGGTCCACCCTTGAGGGCCACAGGGTCCTTACCCCTAGACCTAGTTTGTATCCTATTTGTTTTCTGGTTTTCCCAGCATCTTTTGTCAGATTGTAAGTTCTTATCCTTGAATTTGGGGTCTGGGTTTATCAAACACTAGGTTACTGTGGTCATTGACTACTGTGTTTTGTATGCCAAATTTATTCCACTAATCCACCACTCTTTTTCTTAGCCAGTACCAAATAGTTTTGATGATTATTGCTGTACAATATAGTTTGACATCTGGTATTGTTAGGCTACCTTCCTTTGTATTTTTTTCATTAATTCCCTTGATATTCTTTACCTTTTATTCTTCCTGATGAATTTTGTTGGTATTTTTTTTCTAGCCCTATCAAATAATTTTTTTGTAGTTTAACTGGCATAGCACTGAATAAGTTTAAATTAGTTTAGGCAAAACTGTCACTAGCCATGAGCAGTTGACATTTTTTCCATTTGTTTAGATCTAACTTTATTTGTGTGAAAAGTTTTTTTGATTGTGTTCGTATAGTTCCTGAGCTTGTCTTGCCAGGTAGATTCCCAAGCATTTTACATTTTGTAAAAATTTCCCTTCTTTACTTAATCTCTTCCTCTCCTGCTTCCCTGTTGGGTAAGATAGATTTCCATATTCAGTTGATTGTGCATATTATTCCCTCTTTGAGCCAATACTGATGAGAGTATGGTTCAAGTAATGCCAATCGCCCACCCCTCCCATTTTCCCCTCCACTGTAATAGGTTTTTCATTCCTCTTCATGCGAAATAATTTACCCTATTCTACATCTCCCTTCCTTCTGCATCCAATGTACTTCTCTTTCTCATCCCTCAATTAATTTTTTTATGTCATTTCCTCAAATTTACCTTATACAAGCCATAACCTCTGTCTGTGTGTATACACAGACACTATTTAATCTAGCTGTACTATTTAGTGATACTGTTTTTAAGAATTACAAGTATTTTCTTCCCATTTAGTGATGTAAACAGTTTAGCTCTATTGAATCCCTTATATTTTCTTTTCCCTTTTTACCTGTTTATGCTTCTCTTGGGTCTGGATATGAGAGATCAGATTTTTGGTTTAATTCTGACCTTCTCCTTATCAAAGTTTGAAATCCTTCTATTTCATTGAATATCCATTTTTTTGCTTGATGTATTGAACTTAATTTCACTGGGTAAGTGATTCTTGCCTTCAGAATATCATGTTCCATGACCTCTGATCTTTTAATGTTGGACCTGCTAAATCCTTTATAATCCTGATTGTGGCTTCCTGATATTTGAATTGTTCCTTTCTGGCCACTTGTAGTATTTTTTCTTGACCTGATGGTTCTGTAATTTGACTATAATGTTCCTTGGAGTTTTAATTTTGGGATCTTTTTCTTGAGGTAATTCGTGAATTCTTTCAATGCCTCTTTTGCCCTCTGGTTCCACCTACCATTCCTTTTTACCTACCCTTTTTCTTTTGGTATACACAATCAGTACTACATCATAGTCATGGATGTAGTCCTCCTGCCAAGTCTCAGTAATATCTATGTTATTACATTCCTCTGCTTCACCAATCATCCCAATCCCCACTTAATTCTAGTGCTCTTCCCTTTGTTGATAATTTGTAATTCTTTCTGTATATCGCTTGTTGATAGATAATTGTTTTCATATTTTCTTCCCCATTAGACTGTGAGCTTCTTGAAAGCAGGGAATGTCTTTTATCTTTCTTTGTTTCCCCGGTGCTTAGCACAATGCCTGGCAAATAGTAAGTGCTTAATAAATAGGCAATGAGGTGGCACAATGGATAAGAGTGCCAGGCAAGTTACTTAACCCTCATTTTGCCTCAGTTTTCTCATTTGCAAAATGAACTGGAGAAGAAAATGGCAAACTATTCCAGTATCTTTGCCAGGAAAACCCCAAATAGGTTGCAAAGAATGACTGAACAACAATAAATGTTTATTGACTCACTCCAGTGACTTACTATTATAACCTCTAGGATAAATTGAAACTCCTCTGTTTTGATTTTAAAGCCCTGTACAACCTGGCTCCAATCTATATTTCTAGCCTCATTGGACATCACCTCCCCCTAACACACACACACACACACACACAATACACACACACACACACAAAACACACACACACACACACACACACACACACACACACACACACACTGTAATCCATTCAAATTGGCCTTGTCATTGTTCCTCATACTGGACGTTCCCTCTCATTTCCATTCCTTTGCACTGATTATCTCAGGTATCTGAAATGCACTACATCCTAACCTCTGCCTCATATAGTCCCTCTCTTCCCTTTAAGACACAGTTCATATATCATATTCTACATAAAACCTATCCTGATTCTCCCAATCCCTACTGTCTTTCCTCCCAAACTAGTTTATATTGGATTACTTTGTATATATTTCTGTTTATTAGCTTTACATTTATGTTTTATATGTTTCTTTTTATTTGTATTTTCCATTAGAATATAAGTTCCTTTATGAGTAAGAATTTCTTTTTTTTCTCTTTGCTTTCCATCAGACTATTCCTCTGGACCAGGGGTAGGGAACCTGTGGTCAGTTGTGCAAGTTAAGTCATATATAAGATATGTTTTATATTTCCATATTAGCCATGTTTCAGAAAAAAATAAGAAAAATAAAGTGAGAAAATTATACTTCAGTTTGTTCTGAGTTCATGAGTTCTTTCTGGAGATGGATCACATTTTTTCATCATGAGTCCTTTGGAATTATATTGAATCATTGTATTGATCAGAGTAACCAAGTCTTTCATTGTAGATCATCAATACAATATTACTATTACTATGTACAGAGACCTCACAGTTCTTTTCACTTCACTTTGCATTAGTTCATGTAGGTCTTTATTTTTCTTAAACTTCCCCCCTCCCCCAATCATTTCTTACAGCACAATACTACTCCATCACAATCACATGCCACAACTTGTTCAAGCATTTCCCAGTTGATGAGCATTCTCCTGATTTTGAATTCGTTGCCATCACAAAAAGATCTGCTACGAGTATTTTTGTACATATAGATCCTTTCCTTTTTTCTTTATCTCTTTGGGACACTGACCTAGTAGTGATGTTACTCAGTCAAAGAATTTTGTACCCCTTTGGACCTGGTTCCAAATTGTTCTCCAGAATAGTTGGAGCAGATTACTACTTCACTAGCAGTTCATTTGTGTACCTATTTTCCCCTCAACCCTTCCAACATTTGTTATTTCTGATAAGTGTGAGGCATTATCTAAGAATTGTTTTAATTTTCCTTTCTGTAATAAATAAACAAAAGACCTCCCTTTCTCATAGCATACCAACTGAAAAATAACTGTCTTATCCCCATTAATCAGGGAGCCATTACAAACACTAATGCCTTTTTTCCTTAGAACATTCCTCTGTAAAGTCTTCTCCTCCTTGCATCTTTTTCCTCAGTCCTTTTTCTTAGATTGAGTCCTCCAGATAAAAGGCCTTCTCCTCTTCTTTTAGCTAGAGATCATCTTCTTTACATGTCCTCAGTTACACCAAAATTTCCCTTCTGCAGATTCATTCCCTGGACTTCTCCATATGTCCAAAACCCTGTAGTTCATCTTTACAATTTATTTCTCCTTTCTAGCCTCAAGTCTCTCCCCCAAATCCTTTTAGGGACTTGATCTTTTCCTTTGGAATCTAGAAATAAAAATTAATAAGTACCCAGGAAAGTTTAGATAGAATAATAATGAGCAGACGCAGTCAGCATAGTTTTATGTCTTCATTGAACAGTACTAGTTATTCAAAATTGGGGAGTATCAGGGCAAGAATAGCAGTCAAGCACCTTAAGATAATAGTTTACTATAAGTTAATGACTGTGAATGGACCAGATAATTTTATGTTTTAAAAGGTCTCATAATAGACCCAAGACTTCATGTGACAATAAAAGTATGAAAGAACTAATTTATGTCAATAAAAACTTTAAAATTTGGTTTCCCATGGATAACATGAAAAGGTTGACATACTTAAACATAAGATGGCACCTGTAGGCTTAAAAATAGTGCCATTAGGTGAATTCAAAACTAATAGAATGATCATAAACAAAGAGTAAGGATTAATATATCAGTATCAAACTGGAGAGAAGTTCTTAGTGGATCTAATGGACAGGGATGTTGATTGTAATTGTAATTCACATTTATATAGGACTTTAATGTTACAGAGCATTTTCCTCACAGTAACTTTCCATTTTGTTTTCAGAGGCTGAAGTAGGTAGTACAAGTACTGTCATTTCTGCTATAAGGTGATATATGTGTCCAATAAAACCACAGGGCCTGAGAAAAATTGAATTGAGGCACAACACTCAAAGACTTCATTAGTGACACACAAAAATAGGAATTTTAATAAAAATAATAATGCAATTTTATATATATTAGGTGGTTAAGAAATAGATACTATAATAAGTAATTGCAGTGTTTGTGATCTCAGGCTGTCAGAAACCTTAGTCTGCTGCTCCACTTGTACCTTAATTCCCTAGGGGACATGTCTGGCAAAGTCTCTAGAAAGTTGAACAGACTTAAACTAGGGACCTGGTAGGGGTTAGGAGTAATGGTTAGGATATGGGAATCTGAAGGGTTACGGCTTGTGACATATAAAGTAGTAGTTTTCTGCATTCTTGCTATTTCTCCCCAGGATAAATTCCGTATAAGCAAAATTCAGAAGTACTCAAATTGTTCCCAATATATCAGTTCTGTTGAGGGAAATTCACATTTTCAAAATAAGCCTTATAGCAGAAATATATATATTATTATTATCTCAATTTTATAGAAACTCAGAGAGCTAAGTGACTTGACCAGTCAGATATCTAGTAAGTGTTGGCACTAGGGCTTGGCTTCATGTCCTCTTGGCTTCAAGTCCACTGTACTTACCCCTGTACTATACTACTTCCCAGGGATCTGTATTTGACCCTGAATTGCTCAACATTTTCATCAATAACTTAAGTGAAGGTATGTTATGATAAACAAGTTAGTAAATAACACAAAGCTGAAGAGGAATAGTTAATATATTGGATGAGAATAGGATCCTGAAAGTTCTGGACAAGCTATAACAATGGAATGAATCTCACTAAAATTCAATATAGGTAAATATAAAGTCTTACAGTTTAAAAAATCAGCTATATAAATACAGTATGGGAATTGTGTGACTGGACTAATTTCAGATGAAAGAGAATCAGGAACTTTAGTGGATGGCAAACTCAGTATGATTCAGAAGTATGATGTGGAAGGAAGCCTTAGTCTTCACTTTAATAGAAAGAAGATTCAAAGTAAGGAAGCTGCTGGTAACACCCTATCTGGAGTACTGTATTCAGTTCACATTGGCATATTTTAGGAAGAGCATTGATGGTGAATGTCCTGAAGAAGATGACTGCAATGTTAAGTAGACTAGAAACCACAGTATACCGTTTGACATTGAAAGACCTGGGAAATCTTAAACATGGAAAAGAGGAGACTTGGGTAGGGCATGTTAAATTATCTTCAGGTATTTGAAAGACTGCAGTATTTCAGAAGGATTAGACTTTTCATGGAGTTAGAGGACAGAATCAGCAACATTGAATAGAAGTTTCATAGAGACACATTGCAATTCTATATGAGTTAAAATAACAACAACAAAAAACCTCCAAATAAATTAGAGTTATCCAAAAGAGGAATGGACTAGCAGTAAGTTAGTCATCAATAGGGGGCTTCAAGGAGAAGATAGACTGTTTGAGTAAGTTGTTGAGGGAAGGAGTTTCCTGTTATTTCATAGGTAACACACAGGAGGCACTGGAGTTCTCAGTCTCCAGCCTCTAATGCAGTGGTTCTCAACCTTCCTAATGCCACAACCCTTTAATACAGTTCTTCATGTTGTGGTGACCCCCAACCATAAAATTATTTTTGTTGCTACTTCATAACTGTAATTTTGCTACTCTTGAATCATAATGTAAATATGTGATATGCAGGATGTATTTTCATTGTTTCAAATTGAACATAGCCCACAGGTTGAGAACCACAGCTCTAACAGGTTCACTTTTGATCTGACTAGACAGGCAGACAGCTTCAGAGGGGTTAATAATCAGCTTTTTTCTAGTCTAGTCTTCTCAGAGTTGCTGGGAGAATCAGTTCCTACAGCAGGGGCCAGTGAGAAGGGAAGGGGGCAACTACCCCTACATCTCAATGGGTTAATCAAGACAGACACACTTGTGTACTCCCTAAATCCCCTCAAGCCTCAATGGGGACCATTTGAGGCACACACAGATTCTGCTATGGGTTCCCCATGATTTTTCCGCCATGGGGTTCCCCATGTTTTTCTCCTCCTCACTGACCAGTGCCTACCTACTTTATAGGGCAACAGACAAAGAAGGCATCTTGCCAACATTAAACTCACAAGTTAACTTTAGCAATATTATCATTCCCTGCAAGTGTAGTAAATATTACATTACGTCATCCCTTATCTCATGGCACAGCCCTCAGTAGGACTGTCTGTCACTACAATTCTGTGAATTACTATCTAGAATCCTTAGGAGTTATTATCAGATACCTGGAAAGTAGACATTCCCATGGCCATAGATACTGAGAAACTAACTCTAAGAATGATAACCAAATCCTCTTTACATACTCCTGTTCAGGTAGGGATTTTACTAGTTTATAGTCACAAAACAACAATAGCAACAAAAAACAACTATCAGGTTGCTTCCAATAATGAGATTCTGTGACACTTCTCTTAACACTGAACTTTTTCCTCCCCTCCCCTCTCACCCTTTTTTGGTGTGGTTTTCCTTGTGATATATGTCCACAGGGGAACTCTGAGGCTGTTTCTGTATAATAACTAGTTGAAGGAGAGGTAGAAGGAATCAAACAGCTAGTGGTTTAGTATAGAAAAAATCCAAGTAATTTTTTGACTTATCTTTGATGAAATTATCAGTAAATTTAGTTGACAAGTTCAACACAAAAGACAAACTAATTATTTATCTAGGCACAGCTTAATATTGTTCACCATTGTTTATGTTCTCATGATAAGAATTAGGAATATTATAAGAAAGTTGGATGAATAGGAATGGAAAACAATTAACATTAATAAATATGTGTGAATCCATATCTAAATTTGTATGTTAAATGATTGTATGCAAATCCAGTTGTTGTTGTTTAAAATATTTCTGTAAGCCTTACATTTTTTGTATTATTTTCCAAATGCTCTGAACAGATTCTAGTAACAGAAAGTCAAAATTCACCTACCAAAAAAGAAATTCTTTTTAGTGTTAATGAAAAACCTAACAGGAAACAACAATTTTCTGTAAATCAAAAAGATATCACTCATAATACTAATCAACAGGACAGTAGAAATACTCATTTTCAGGTAAGAATGATAGAAATACAAATGTTCATAAAACTGCCATTGATCACATTACCATTGTGTATTAGATTAGAAATAATATTCTTTCGAAATTATGTTTTAATATGTCTTAATTAGTACACAAGCATTTCAGTGTTTTCAAATCTCAATAAAATGAAAGGCTCTTGCTAAAGATTTTGCAATTTTTACACTATATTTTCATTTGTTTTTATGAAGTAAGTCTTTAATGTATATTACATTTGTAAACAATGTAAAATTAGAGTGCTAACCATAATTGTGGAAAAAAGTTGTTTTGGTATTCAAATAGATGATTTATATATAGTGCCAGAATAGTGATGGCTTACAAAAGTTATTGACTTTATCTCCTTTGTTGTAGTTTGTCCTTTTATTCATGAAAAGGACCATGACATCAGGAAGGTGATGCCATGACTTGCAAGTGAATTGGATTTAAGTGAGGGAGGGCTGTGCAAAGTCAGTAGTCTCACTTTCTCCCTCAGAACCATCTGGGTCTGGTGGCAAGATATAGATCAGAATGACTGGAGGTAGCCCTCTGTTGTAATCCTATTTGAAAGCAATATAACATATAAGCTGTAACTCATAGCCCCCATGCTGTGGGCTGACATGGACCAAGCTACCCAATGATCTCAATATTTTTTCTTGGTATATAAAACTCTCAGTTTTAATTTATTTAGTTTATTTCAAGCACAAGGGTTATAAATACAAATGACAGTCCCTGCCTTCAAATAGCTTATATGCTTTTTTTACATTAATATGTATTTATGGAATAAAACAAGCATTTCCAAAACATAGAGCAATAAAAAAGATGATTGTACATAAAACTGCAACTCTATTAAGCATAAGTTGCTATTCTTTTCAAATATTCAACAAAATTATTATGTAAATTTCTTTTTTTTCTCCTTTTTTCTACCCTCCCTCCACTACTTCCTAGAAAAGGCTACCATTTGATACAAATGTGTATCCTATGTCCTTTATAGTTAATTTGGGTATTTATAATAATCAAAATAACTTATTCACTAAAAGTTGTTCTTAAAATAACATTGCTGTTACTGTGTACAGTATTCTCTTAGTTCTGCTTATTTCACTCTTCATTATTTCATGCAAGTTTTTCCATGTTTTCCTAAGATGATTGAGCTCATCCTTTCTTACAGCACAATAGTATTCCATCACTATCATATACCACAATTTGTTCAACCATTCCTTAATTGATGGGCAATTTCCAGTTCTTTGCTACCACAAAGAGAGCTGCTATAATCATTTTAGAACACATAGGTTCCTTTCCTTTTTCCTTAATCATCTTTGGAAATAGACAATATAGTGTTATTGCTGGTTCAGAGGGTATAGGCAATTTAATAACTCTTTAGGCATAATTCCAGATTGCTCTCCTAACTTGTTGGATCAGTGTCCCAATTTTTCCACGTTCTCTTCAACATTTGTCACTTTCCCCTTCAATCATATTAGCTGATCTGGTAGGTGTAAAATGATATGTCTAGGTTGTCTTAATTTGCATTTCTCTAATCAATAATGATTTAAGCATTTTTCACATAACTAGAAATTGTTTTGATTTCATTATTTTTTAAAATTAAATTAAATTTTTTTCCATTAGTAAACATTTTTTATCTTCATTACTACCATTACTGGGGGCAAAAAAAGGAAAAGAAAATCCTCGTAACAAATAAGTGTGACGAGATATTCCACATATTCTGATACCTCTAAGTATTTTATGTCACCAAAAGCTTTT
Organism: Pseudochirops cupreus; assembly: GCA_028627135.1. Taxonomy (NCBI): domain Eukaryota; kingdom Metazoa; phylum Chordata; class Mammalia; order Diprotodontia; family Pseudocheiridae; genus Pseudochirops; species Pseudochirops cupreus. The sequence goes on along the minus strand of CM053581.1, from coordinate 205,530,679 downwards.
TCCATGATCCATTGAAAAGTGATAGGGAACCCCCTAAGTCCCTTAGAGCATAAACTCAAATTAATAGAATCCCACTGTTCAGGTAAAGGCCATCTTCTATTTATCTTCCTTTGCCATTGGTATTTGACAGTATCCTTTGCCCAGGTTCGACACTGAAAACCATTGACTGCCCACAGATAGCTAGGTGTAGGGTTGGGGAACCTGTGGCCTTGAGACCACATGTGGCCTTCTAGGTCCTCAAATGCAGCCCTTTGACGGAATCCAAACTTCACAGAACAAATCCTTTTATTAGAGATTTGAGAACCTAGAGGGCCACATGTGGATTCAAGGCTGCAGGTTTTCACCATGCCTCCAGGGTGTCTTGAAGTAATGACATCATATACTGATCCATAGTCACTGATTACAACTCAGCAATCATTTTTAAACACCTGTTATGTATCAGATAGTGTTCTAATTACAAATTCAAGAAAAAAACAGCCTCAAAGAACTAATATTATAGTTGAGAAAAACAACATATATACATATATATCAGTAAGTAAATATAAATATATACCAAATAAATACAAAGTAATTTTAGAAGGGTACTAAAAGTTGCAAATGTCTCTTATAAGTGATGGCATTTAAGTTTTGAAAAGTAGTAATGAAGAGGTAAAAACATTTTAGACTTGCAAAACAGCTCACTTCAAGGTACTGAGGTGGGAGACTGACATGTATTATAACAAGTAGGCTAGTTTGGCTAGAATATAAAGTACATGACAGGAAATTATTTGTAATCAGCCTGAAAAAATAGTTAGGGCTTTAAATTTCAAACAAGGGATTTGAGACCACTCTCAAAAAGGTTGAGAGCCTCTATGATAAATAATGTGTCTGGGGATTCACCATATTACACTCATGCATTAGGAACACATTTGTTCTCATACTGTGTTTATTCCTCAGGCAGCCTTTCCATCCCTCACACATTTGAATCATCAGAGTCATACTTCTTAGATCCACCATTTTCTTTGATGCTCTCTGTCTGCATTGTTCTCTACTATCTTTCTATAAGCTTCTACATAGGAGGTGTGGATTGGCAGAGTATTCAAAGTACTGAGCCCCAGCATGCAACCTGCAGCACTTAGAGCAGGTTGGAGTTAGGCTCAGTCAATAGTGATACTCCAAAGACATTTGCTGAACATATTTGTGTCATGTCACTATTCTCTCTAACACCTACAACTTTCCTAAGGAAAGAGTTCACTCTTATTAGCGTTAGAGTTAGGAACTTTAAACCCCAGAGTAGCCTCCATCCTCAACCTTTTCTTCTTTTCCTGATGGCAGTCCGGTGGAATTCAGCTTCTGAAGATGCAGTTCTGGACTCCTCTTTCGAGTAGACTTCTCATACAGTTTTATATCTATCTGTTCATGATTGTGGCAAAAGAGAGGCAGATAGATCTGTGGTAGATAGATTGCTGGCCCTGAAATCAGGAAAACTCATCTTCCCGAGTTCAAATCTGGCCTCCAACACTTACTAACTGTGTGACCCAGGGCAAGTCACTTAACCCTATTGGCCTGAGTTCCTCATCTGTAAAATGAACTGGAGAAGTAAATGTCAAACTACTCCGTTATCTTTGGCAGGAAAACCCCAAATGGGGTCACAAAGAGTTGTACACAACCAAAAAATGATTGAACCACAACAAAAGCAAAAGACAACTCTTTGACTGTACTCTGCAGTGAACTTCCTTGACTTGAGGTCCAAATTCCTTTTTCCCCTGTGAGAGGTTCTGATCTTCCAACAGACTTTTGGTCTCAGTGGCCTAGAGGTGAAGAGATATCTTGGGCTGTTTTGATAATCATGGGACCTACAGAGGGAATTTTTTGTGTCACTTATGACCTCATTTTATCCACTATCTTTGCCTCTTTTCCGGACCAGAAGAAAGTGTTAATTAATTAAGACACTATTCTTTTTTTTTGCCCACATTGATAGTGCAACCATATTATTGTTATATGACAACCATATGGTTTTGTCATTTAGCAACCCCCTCATCCCTTGTATCTTCTAACATCCATCTATTCCACTAGAACTGCTTTTTTTTTGTCACCCACTGCAGCAGTATTTCAACTATTAACAAAGTCAGAGGGTTCCTCTACCTCTTATGCAAGCATTTATTTAAGCACTGTAACTTTAGAACATACATTTCTGTGGAGCTCATAAGACCAAAAGCAGGTCTGCTCCATTATTCTTCTGTATTTTTCTGCATCAGTCTCCTACCCCTGAATGACTTCTGTGGAATGTCCTAGCCAGGATTTTAAGGATGTAGGAGTGACCATCTGCAAAAAAATTAAGTCTTTTGTGTAATGCATCAGTATCTCCATGTAGTCAAGGAGATTGAGACAAGGAAAGGAAATTAATATATTGGAGTTCGAAGAAAATTTCCCAATATCATGTCTACCCTGCAAGAGACTGTGCCTTGAAGGTGAAAGCAAAAAGCAGAAATATAGGGCTAATGGATCTGAGTAGAGACAGGTGACCATCTCAAGAAAAGCACAGATGTGGAACTTAGGAAATTAAGGGAGTTGAGCTCACACCAAGAACCACAATTTCCCCTGATAAATATTAGGAGATTTACTAAGAAATAGATGTTGGAATGCAGGGCTTGGGACAACTCAGGGGCTATTATTACTGATTAGATCTGTAAGCTTCTGGTACCTGTTGGTGAAACCAACATTGAAGATTTTTCTCCTGTGCTTTCAAGGAAAGAGTGCCCTTTCCTTCATTCATCTGCCCTAATTTCTGCTTTTACTTATCCTCATATTCTCTTGGCTGCAATTTAAATGGTTATTACCTTTAATCTTTGGGGGTTTTGTCATGCTTCTGGGAGTTGGCTTTTAAAGATATCTATTTTATCAATCATTTGTATTTGAATGGATACAGAAGATTGGGTTTAGAGAATGAAAATCTGGAAGGGATAACAACCCACAGTACTAGGGTTTATTTCTATAAAATCCAAGTTAGCACTTTCAGACTGGGATTTTTAACTCCAAGAACCAACCAAATAGTGGATTGGAGGGAGAATGAGAATCCTTGGGAACACATCATCCTAGTGCCCATTAGCTGGTAGCCATGATGATGGGTAAAAGCTAACAGCAGCCATTTTTTTTTCCTTTCCCCTGAAATCTCTCATTGAACTTGTAAGGAAAAGCTATACTTCCAAAGGGAATTGGGTAAGGAAACTTTATCCTTGAGAAGGTGGGTAGCATAGCATAGCAATTCAGTGTATGACAGGCAGCTCAGCCTGCCTTGCTCACTTAGTGTTGGCCATTGGTTATATTTGTATTAATACTGTTAGGATGAGAGCCTTCCCCATGACTATTTTTGCAGTTTCCACTAAATCTCTGACTGCTGAAAAAAAGATGTGGGCATTTGGTGGCTAATTACTGGCGGTGTTGTTGCCCTTCCCAACAGATTTTTTTCATGTCATCTTTCCTTACAAATGAGAAAAGGATAATAGGGGAAAAGGAATATGCTTAGCACCAGTTCTCTTTGTGTAATGCAATCTGCTTCCATCTCCCTGGTTTTCTCTTTCCCATGCCTAGATCCCAATCATAGGCTCTTAATCAATCAATCAGTATTTATTAAGCACCTACTTCCTGTTAAGCATTGTGCTAAACATTGGAATACAAAAAGAGGCAAAGGACAGTTCCTGCCATCAAGTTTATAGTCTAATGGGGGAGACAACATGCAAACAAATATAAACAAAGTAAGCTATATATAGGATATGTAGGAATTAATTAATGAAGGGAAGACATCAGAATTAAGGGGTTTTGGGAAGGCTTCCAGTAAAAGATGGTATTTTAGTTGGGACTAAATAAGAAGCCAAAGGAGGTCAGTAGGTGAAGTGAAAGAGGAAGAGTGTTTCAGGCATGGTAAACAGCTAGGAGTAAATACCTAGAGCTGAGAGATGGAGTGTTTTGTTCATGAACAGCCAGGAAACCAGTGTCACTAGATCAAAGAGTCATGTTGAGGAGTAAGATTAAGGGAGAAGACTAGAAAGATTGAAGGGGGCTTAGAATGTAAAACAACATTTTGTATTTTATCTCTTCAAGTCCCTTTTCATGTCCTTTTTCATGATCTACCCTCAGAGGTAAGAGTATGTTTTTCTTATGAATATTCCCTCCCTTAATTTACTTTTCTTATTATTCTTAACTCTCTGTTGAGTTGAATGTATTTGTACACCACTCTTTGTATATGTGTGTGTGTTTATGTGTTTATTCTACTTTGATGAAAGTTCAGATGAAAGTGAAATTCAAGTGATACCCACAACCTCACCCCCTTCTTCCATCTCTCTGTATTCTTGTGTGTATCTCAGTTATGTGAGATAGTAAGTTTCCTGACCCTTTCCCCCTTTCTTTCATAGTCTTGCTCTACTCCTAGGTATTGTATACATAATCTGTTTCACTGATCCACCACTCAATTTCTTAGCCAGTATCAGATTGTTTTGATGATTACTGCTTTGTAATACAATTTGAAATCTGGCACTATGAGGCTGCCTTCCTTCACATTTTTGTTTTCATTGATTCCCTGTATATTCTTGACCTTTTGTTCTTTCAGATGAATTTATTCTAGCTCTACAAAAGTAATTCTTTGGTAGTTTGATTGGTATGGCATTGAATAGGTAAATTAGCTTAGGCAGTAATTGTCTTCATATAGTCCCTGGATTTGTCTTAGCAGGTAGACTCCCAAATATTTTATGTCTGTATTATTTTAAATGGAATTTCTCTTTCTATCTCTTCCTGCTACATTTTGTTGCTAATATATGGAAATGTTGATGATTTGTGTAGGTTTATTTTATGTCCTGCAACTTTGCTAAAGTTGTTGTTTCAACTAGGTTTTCAGTTGATTCTCTGGGGTTCTCTAAGTATAGCATCATTATCATCTGCAAAGAGTGATAGTTTTGTTTCTTCATTGCCTGTTTTTATTCCTTTGATTTCTTTTTCTTGTCTTACTGCCATAGCTAGCATTTCTAATACAATATTGAATTAAAGTGGTGATATTAGACATCCTTTCTTTACCACTGATCTTATTGTCAAGGCTTCAAGTTTATCCCCATTATAGAAAATGCTTGATCTTTGTTTTAGATAGATACTACTTATCATTCTAAGAAAGACTCCATTTACTTATATGCTTCTAGTTTTTTAATAGGAATGTATATTGTATTTCATCAGAAGCTTTTTCTGTATCTATTGATATAATCATATGATTTTTTTTGCTTTTGTTATTGATATGGTCAATTATGCTGATAGTTTTCCTAATATTGAGCCAAACCTACATTCCTCTTATAAATCTCACTTTAGTCATAAGTGTATTATCTTTGTGATATATTGTTTTAGTGGTCATGCTAGTATTTTATTTAAAAATTTTATATCAGTATTTGTCAAGGGAATAAATCTATAGTTTTTTTCCTCTGTTTTTGCTCTCCTGGGCTTATGTATCAAGGCTATATTTGTTTCATAAAGGGAATTTGGTAGATGCCTTCTTTACCTATTCTTTCAGATGGTTCAGATGGGATTAATTGTTCTTAAGTATTTAGTAGAATTCACTTGTAAATGTATCTGATCCTAGAGATTTTTTCTTAAGAAGCTCATTGATTAATTTCTTTTTCTAAGATAGGGTTATTTAAATATCCTATTTCCTCTTTTGTTAATTTGGGTAATTTACATTTTTGGAAAACTTATCCATTTCAATTAGATTATCACTTTTTACTGGCATATAAATGGGCAAAATAATGCCTAACTAATAACTGCTTTAATTTCATCTTCATTGGTGATGCATTTACCCTTTTCATTTTTGATACTGGTAATTTGCCTTTCTTTTTTTAAATCAAATTAACTACTGGTTTTATCTGTTTTATTGTTGTCTTTTTCATATAACCAGAACATAGTTTTATATATTGGTTAATGGCTTTTTACTTTTCATTTTATTCATCTCTCCTTTAATTTTAAAAATTTCCATTTTGGTGTTTAAATAAGAATTTTCAGTTTGTTCTTTTTTTCTAATTTTTTTTGCATGCCCAGTTCATTGATCTGCTCTTTCTCTCTTTTATTGATTTATGCATTTATAAATGTATATTGTTCTTTAACTACTGCTTTGGCTGCATCCTACAAATTTTGGTATATTGTCTCATTGTTGTCATTCTTTTTAATAAAATTATCATTTCTATGGTTTGTTCTTTGGTCCACTCATTCTTTAGGATTATATTAGTTGACAATAAATTTTTAATATATTCTTCTTCAGCTCTTTATTTGATGTAATTTTTATTGAAGTACGGTCTGTGCTTTTAATGATTTTATACCCCTGTAAACTGTTTCAGCAATGGGCTAAACCAGGTTGAGGGTAATCAAGGGGTCTCAATACCATTGGTGAGTTAGGGGGGTGTCTACCCCAAGCATGTGGGAATGGGTGGATGAGAACAATTTGTTCCAACAGCCATGAAGGCAGCTGAAGTAGGCACTATGGAGCACTTAAAGCTTGGTTAGACATCAAAGATGCCAAGATCATCTACTACATCTTGAGCCATCACCAATTGTCTTGACTCTGTCCTGCCACTGGACTGTGATGACTCTAGAGGAAAGAGTGAGGCCAAAGACTTTGTGTAACTGCCTCACTTAAATACAATTTACATATGAATCAAAAGACATCACCCATACCATTTTACCATTATATGTCTCTCAAAGTCCCGTGGTGACAGGCCAGTGATGAAGCAGCAAGTATAGATACACTGAGAGCTGCAGTCACAACCTTGCATGCAGGCAGTTCAGGCCATGAGGTCATTTCTCACTGAAAGTAGTAGTGGCATTTGGCAGCCCCCTGGGTGTCTGAGCAGCCTTTTAAGGATTGCACTGTTCACCTCCTGGTGTGAGAAAGGTGCTAAAGAAGGTGCCCTAAAAATTGTCTGCTTACCCAACTGTGGCCTGATTACCATGGCAGGTGGGGAATCCTACTCTGTGGTTGAAACACAAAAAAAATGTCCGGTGCTCCCACCGTGATGAACCCTGATAAGGTCAAAGAAAAATTTTATGAAGACCTAGAGACCGTTATAATCAGTGTGCCAAAAGAGGACAAGCTTATAATGACTTTAATGCTAGAGTGGCTCAAGACTACCAGACTTGGCAGGGAGTCCTAGGAAGGAATGGAGTTGGGAGGAGCAACAGCAATGGTCACTTACTACTGAAGACTTGTGCATCTCATGACTTTCTCATCACCAACATTGTCTTCCATTTACCTAAACACAATAAAACTTCATGGATGCACCCTTGCAGCAAACATTGGCATCTAATAGACTATGTAATTGTAAGGAGAAGAGACAGGCAAGAGATGAGAGTCAGGAAGGTAATGTGTGGTGCAGAGTGCTGGACTGATCAAAGACATCCTTTACAAGCTAAATATTCACATTCATCAAAAGTGGTGCCCCTAAGGCAAAATGACTACTAGAAGAATTAATGTCAACAAATTAGAGCTCTTCTCTGAGTGGGAACAGTTTGTTGCTGACTTGGAGAGAAAGTTGAGCCAACACACAATTGGCAACAGTGGAGCAGAAAAGCAATGGGCAGCTCTCAGAGATTTGGTGTATAGCACTGCATTTGCTCATCTGGGTCAGAACACTCGCAAATATCCAAGACTGGTTTGATGAAAATGATGTGGAAATTCAGAAGCTGCTAAATGAAAAATGAAAACTCCTCAGGATTTACCAGCAGGATAGTTCATCCATCTCTAAGAAGGCAGCATTCAGTTCCATCTGAAGTAAAGTACAAGCAAAGCTTAGGGAGATGCAGGATTCCTGGCTCAGTAAGAAAGCAGATGAAGTTCAGTTTTATGCTGATAGTAACAATCCAAAGTGCTTTTTTGATGCCTTGAAGGCTATTTATGGGCCAGAGACCTATGGTATATCGCAACTACTCAGTGCTGATGGTGCCACGTTGATTAGTGATAAGGACATGATCCTAGAGAGATGGGCTGAACACTTCCATAGTGGGAAGCCATTGATTGTTTACCTCAGGTTGAAGTCAATCCTTCCCTAGCTGAAGCTCCAACTGAAGAGGAGGTTTTGAATGCCATTAGGCTCCTTTCATGTGGCAAAGCACTTAGTGCTGATTCTATTCCAGCCGAGATTTACAAGGTAGGGAGTCCATTGCTCATACAAAAGCTGACTGAAATTTTCCAGGTTATATGGCAAGAGGGGGTTATACCCCAGGAGTTCAAGGATGCCTCCATTGCCCATCTCCATAAAAGTAAAGGAAATAGGTTGTCTTGTGACAGTCACTGGGGCAGGGGGAAAGGGAGTCTCTGTCTTGGTCATTGCTGGCAAGATTGTTGCCAGAGTCCTCCTTACTAGACTGACTCTTCACCTGGAAGATGGTCATCTACCTACAAGCCAGTGTGGCTTCAGAAAGGGCCAAGGAACAGTTGATATAGTGTTTGCTACCAGACGACTCCAGGAGAAATGCCAAGAGCAGAACAGAGGTCTCTACACAACATTTGTAGATCTGACCAAGACCTTTGATACTCTTAGTTATGAGGGCTTATGGAAAATCATGTCAAAATTTGGTTGCCCAGAGAAGTTCATCAGCATTGTACATTAATTTCATGATGGCATGCTTGCTGAGTTTCTAGATAATAGACAATGCCCTTGTGCCTTTCCAGTTACCAATGGAGTGAAACAATGCTATGTGCTTGCTCCCATGCTTTTTAACATGATTTTTTCAGCCATGTTGTCAAATGCTTTCCGTGAGAATAAACATGGCATCGAGGTCAGCTACTGCACTGATGGTAAATTCTTCAATTTGAAAAGGCTACAAGCCAAGACCAAAGTAGAGGCAGTGTTGGTGCATGATTTTCTATTTACAGATGATTGTTCACTCAGTACAGCCTCTGAAGCTGAGATGCAACAAAGTATGGATTAATTCTCTGCTGCTTGTGCTGATTTTGGCCTAACGACACCAAGAAAACACAGGTGTGCTTCATCAACCACCACCATACCATCCATACATGGAGCCATCAGTTACAGCAAATAGAGAAGTTTTAAATGCTGTGTATAAGTTCACTTACCTTGGTGGTATACTTTCTAGGGATTTACACATTAATAATAAGGTTGATGCATGCATTGCCAGAGCTAGCTCAGTGTTTGGGAGGTTCCAAAGGAAAGTATGGGAGAGAAGAAATATTAGATTGACTACCAAACTGAACATCCACAGAGCCTTTGTGCTGACCTCATTGTTGAATGCCTATGAAACCTGGACAGTCTACCAGCGCCATGCCAGGAAACTGAATCACTTCCATTTGAATTGTAGTTAGGAAGATTCTGAGGATCACCTGGCAGGCTAAGGTATCAGACACTGAGGTCCTTACTCGAACTAAACTGCCAAGGACTGTCATTGTAGTAGCTTTTTATTTTCAGATTATTTTTTGTTATTTGCTCACTTTTTCCAGCCTATTTCTTATATTTGAACTTTATGTCAAAGTTCCTAGCATGGGAGATTTGGGGTGGGGGAAGGACAGTATCCTAAGCTTTAGGCCCTTCACAGTTATTTTCAGAATTTTTTTCTAAAAGTTTGCAAGTTTTTGGTGCTTAGAAGTATTGTGATCTGACAACATGTGAGAGGACATGACACTCTTCTGGTCTGTGCTTTGGTCCTTACCTAGAAAGGGCCCCTGATACCTTGGGGTTGCAGTCAACATTGCTCCTCAGGGTCCAGACTCCCTTGGGATTGGGAATACTTCTCTTCAGGACCCTTGCTGCTCCTTTTGAACTGTCAGCAATACTGCTTCTGATCGTCCCTGATCCCTTTTGTCTGAAAGTGATATTGCTCCTCAGGGCCTGTGTTCCCTCTAAATTGAAAGTGCTCCTCTCCACCCTCAAACTGTGACCCATAAGTGAGTAATGGAGTTGTCAAACAGCCTCCAGTCCTGCATCTAGTGCTAGCACAAGAGTCCCCTGTGATCTCTTTCTGATAAGTTGCCAGATCCTCTTGCCATCTCTGACTTGAGTGCTCCTGAAGCTACTTCTCTTACCACCACCTGGTTCCATCACTTATAATCCATATGGGTTCCAGGCCTGTCCCCACATCACAGATCTCTCCTTTTGACTTCCTAAGTTGTCTTGGAAGAATGTCTCACCCTGACCTTCCATTGGCTCTGCCACTCCACAATTTGATTTGAGGTGTTATTTTAAAGTTGTTTGGAGGTGAATTTTCAGAGAACTCTGATAAATCTTCCTCTATTCTGCCATTTTGACTCTGACTCCTGCTTCCTCTTACTAATTTATCTTTTCTATTCCTTTAATGCTATTTTCACATCAAATATGAGAAATGGATACCTTTCTGTGCTGAACTGACAGTGTCAGGGACCTTGATGGTAAGAGCATCTCCACAAGGGGTACATCAGATGATGGCTATGGAACCTGTGCTATAGATAGGGATGGCCCTTTAGAGGTGCTCCTTTTTCTTGGAGCTCTTGGGTTCAAGGTCCTAGACTGGATCCATATAGATCTGAGAGGAGGTGATGGTTAGGTGGTCACAAGTATTTGACCAGACTAGCACAAGGTACCTCTTGTCTCTCTCTGGGTGCCTTTTTACTTTAGTTAGGCTGACATATATCCCATAGGTGACAGTTGTTTGACTTTTGTTGATAGTGGTGGTAGCAAGAATAGAAGTTCTTTTCTCCACAAGGGTTACTGTGCTATATGATCATTTTAGAAACCAGGATGGAAGCAGGACTGGTAGCAAAATTATCAAGGATGAATTGTAGGCAGCTAACAACTCTTGCAGTAGTGGAAAGGTATTAATAAGGATTTGTACTAGGGTGGTAATAGTGAGAAGAGGAGACAGATATAAGTGATATTGATGTACAATTCACAAGATTTCATAACTGATTAAATATGAAGTAATAGAGAAGGAAGAATCAAAGATATTAGGAATGGGGAGGTGATATTTAGTGGGTTTTGAATGTGGGAAGTTAGATGAATTTGTCATCGTAGACAAGAAGAGTGGTATCAAAAGGAGGTTGGAGGTAGGGAGGAAATAAGCGTAGTTTTAGACGTATTAGTTCTAAGGTGGTGGTAGGAAATTCAGGTATAGATAGATATTATATAGGCAGTTAGAGATATTTATTGGCACTCAGAAGAAAGACCAAAGCTAGAGATTCATTTTTGGAAATCATTTGCATAGAGGTATAGCAGTTCTTGATACCAAGAAAATTAGTGCAAAGAGAGAAGAAAAAAGTACCAAGGACTAACTTTTGATGTCTCTCTTTTTTCTTTTCACATCCAGTTACCAAGTCCTATAAATTCTTCCTTTAATATCTTTCACATCCATCCCCTTTTCTCTAGTCTTCTAGTACCTTCTGTCATAAGCCCTCATTCTCTCATATGTAAATTACTTATTTGACTTTTTAAGGCCTTTGGGGAAAATACAAAAAATATGAGATAGGGTCCCTATCCTCTAGGTACTTAACTTAAATAATGTGAATAATACAGCATAGCATACAATTAAATACCAAATTATATGGTACAAGCTAAAAAGCTTTAGGAATGAAAAGGAATCACAGATCAGTGAAGACTGGAATAGGTAGGCAAAGTTTTATGAAGTAAGTCTTGAGACTGAAAAGATTTAGATAGGGAAGGGCTTTCCATGAATGAAGGCATCCATGTATGAATTAGCTGATCTCCATAACTCAAGTCTCCAAACCTTACCTTCACCTCAGTTCTAGCTTGCATGCCATTACTAATGTGATTTTCATTGACTATTATTGAATAACGTCACAGTCTTGCTCAGAAATTTTCAGTAAGTCCCCACAGAGTTTTAGAGTTTGAACGTATTTCAGTGACCATCTGGCCAAACCTATACCTCAAAGGAATCTCTGACCATATGTTATAATAAGCACCTAACAAGTGTTCAGGCTTAAATTTTACATTTGTGCAATTCTGCTATTTGCACCTACTTCTCCCATCTAGAGCCAAAGAAAAACAGAATTCCTTGCCCATATAAGCATCCTTCAGAATGCTTGAAGAGAACTATCATGTCTACTCCCCCCACTACCACTAAGTCTTCTCATCACCAGACTAGTCATTGCCAGTTCCTTTAACTGATTTTCATATGACATAGTCTAAAAGGCTGTCACCATTCTGTTTGATTCCTCTGAATGTTTTCCAACTTATCATTGTGTATTTTAAACTGTGGTTTCCTGAGCTGAACATAATGTTCCACATGTCACCTGACCATGCAAAATATGTTGGGAGCCGCTTGGGTACCAGCCCCCAAGTGTGTGCAGAGACGTGAGGGAGAATTAACCAGGTGGTGTGGATAGTTCAAGGAAGAACCATGAACTCCATTTAATGATGATTTGAACAAGATTTTTAAAGATCCAAAGAACAAAGATTCAAGTATTCTCATCAATAAGCTTAGTTTGTCACATCCTGCAATATTATTGGCATTATCATAGTTTCATCATTACAATAACCTGCTACATCCTGGAAGTAACCCGGATAAAATTAGGCACCCAAAGTCTTGGGAAAGCCAAAGAGGTCTTTGGAAAGTCAGTTAACATTTTTAAAGGCGTTAACAAAGAGGATGCAAATGAGAGCAGGCTTCCAAGCATCCAGGTTTTGTCTAGGCCAAAGCCACCTCTCCAAAACATCTGCATAAGAACTGACCCCAAAAATCAAATACTTTGGCTTTCTACATTTCCCCCTTTTTTATAGAGAAGTTTTAAGGCATAAAAAAATCAGTGCCTAAAGTTTTAATATTGCATAATTCGCACAATGCAAGATCCAAATATACAACAGACTATTATAATGATTAATATAGGAAGTGGATATATAGAGATTTTTTCAATGTATCAATAATTGTTCTTGTAACTTCTTCTGGGTCAATCCCAGGGATCTCACTATGTTCAATATCTTAATAATTTGATTAGCAGTTGTTTTTTTTAATTTTTATTTCCAAGGTGATATTGAAATTATGCCACACTCCCAATAGCGGACTCTGATCCTGTCCCATGTGGTACTGGGATGAGAAAAATTATATAAGCTAGGGTAACACAAATATATATGTATTTATAATCACATCTAAGTAACAATTGAGTTTTTTAATGCTTTTAACTCATACCTCAGCATAATACTAAAAGACCCTTATCTATATCATGTTGTGTCTTAAAGGCTACAGAAACATTTTTTGATAATACATAAACCTATTATGTAGTTTGGATTGCAAACACAGTGGTTGAAACCATTAACAATATTAGGATAGTGAATTTAGTAACAAAATCTAACAAACCTTTTTCCCCCTTTTTTTAAGACATCAGAAATTTGATGTAATGCATATACTTTTGATGTTTGATACCAAGCATTAGTGAAATTAGTTGGAAAAAGGCAAAATAAAGATACTAGATATACATTGAGCAAAAGTAAAATCAATGCAATTAACAGTTCATACACAGACAGGTGTATCCATAATTACATTGGAAAAGGAGTCTGGTCTTAAGTGTTTCTGACTGTACCAACAGATTGATTTTATGACAAATTGATAATATGTCTTATCTATAGAAGCCAAGGTAACATTCTTTGCCAGTTCATTCACAAATTAAGCACTTTGTATCCCATTTAGCAGAAGAACAGAAGACACAGTAAGAGGGGGACAATTAGTCCTTTGGTTTAAAAAGTCCAAAAATCAGTTCTTATTAGAAAATCAAATATTTCTTGAACTGCATGCTCTTCTGAAGTCTGCGATGTTCTATTAGAAGACTGTATCATCCTGTGAAGATGTGGGACGCCAAGTCATTTCCTCTTGTGTTGTCATCTGGAAGGTGATTTGTGGAACACGCCTGCACCTTCTATGTTGGCATCTTCAGTGGTTATTCATCAGTATCTAAAAAATATAAGCACAACCTTGCCTCTACATACTTAAGGGGCAGGTCTTTTCCATTACTTTATTTGGCAATATGTGTTTTTCAAATTGTTATTCTGGTGGTATATACCCACTTTTAATGATGCTTAAAAATTTTAGGGTATATAAGGCAGTAGGTAATTGCCCTTGTGATATATAGACCCAAATCCAAATCTCCTTTTTTAATTTTGTAAATAGGCGTCACAGAAATATTGAAATGGTTTACCAGTGTAGGCAGGGGCATTACTGGTTTTTATTTCTTTAAGGGTACCTAAGAAATGAAAAACAATGGAAATGGAATGAAAAAACAATTCTTCTCCTACTGAATTATAGCTACAGGTGTAATCATATAAAACTGAAGGACAGTAATTTTGCTCTATCCATATAATGTAGCCTTATTAAGTTAAATGAATGGGAGACTTCAGTTACCAAGAAACAGAAAATGATTAAAATGTTTTTTAAGTTTAAAATTTTTTTGAATGGAAATATAATCATTGTCTGTTGCCTTTTCATTTCTGAGGGATGCTACAGAGAGAGGATTCTTCATTATTTAATTATATGATTGCATAGTATCTTATATCAGGGAAAAATATCACTCTAAAAATGTCAAATCTTGAATAAATGGCAACAAAAAAAATTAAATTAGAGGTTTCTAGTAATACACTGAAAGTCTTCTTTCCCATTTCTCATTCACCTTAAATAGGTATGTAAGTCATTTATGATAAATTGTTAACCTTCAACCTAAAAAGAGATACAATGCTGACATGTGACTCTAAAATTAAAGTTTTAGATTCAAGAAAACTAAACTTTTCTTGTTCAAATTGCTTAGATCACAAATTTAAACTGTGCTTGATATTACTTATCTCACTCTGAATATTAGTATGTGCCAATTCTTATGAATGTAAATATTTGGTAGTAGATATTCTCAATTCTTATTTTGCTTTAAACAGCAAAGATTATCTAGCCTTCAAAGTTATCAAAACAAAAGTGTATGAGAAAAAAAATGTTCACTTGTCACATGGATATGTTGTAAGTTTCTAATGAAGTGATAGCCATTTGCCAAAGACTATTTAGGTTTTAAACTTGTAAGATGAGTAGAGGTATTTGCCTGGCTCGTTCAAAAGTAAATGTGAACTTATTAACATCCTTGCATTTTGAATGCAGAGATAAAAGACTAAGTGTTGGGTAAGCTTTGTATTGTTAATTTGCATTGCCTTGTTGAATGAGCCCAGGCAAAGAGGTAAACATGAGAAATAAAAAGGATTTTTTTCTATTTCTTACCACTTGTTGCAACTGCAGGAATAATTCATATAACTCTTGATTGTTAGAATGTCTTATATTTGCAGTCTCAGTATTTCTTACAGTATAATAACAATATTTGCTATCCGTAAAAACATTAAGAGGTTGAGATTGTTCTCTTAAAAGACATATAATGGCAAAAATAACTCTTTTAGCTATCTGTTTGTTTGAGGCCTTAGTAAAAGCCTTATTCCCTTTGCAAGAGGAGAAAAAGATGTTATTTAAGGTATTATCAATTCCTGATTGGAAATGAATTGTAAGACATTTATTTGTATTATCCACAGATCCTTTTTATTTAGTCGGTAAGATCTGCCTGGAAAGGTCTGCCTTAATCAGCATTTCAATTTGAACTTTAGTATAAAGTTGCTGAATATGAATAGGGGAGAGTCTGAGCTATGTTTTGTTAAGGTTTAGGGGAATTGGGAGTTGGTTTTCCCTTTATAGTAGTGATTTTTGAAAGTCCTTAAAAGTCTCCAAGTTATCTCTTCAAATTACTATTTTTTGAGGCTCAATAATTGTATTTCTCGTTTTATATCCTAAGAAGAGATGTTCTACTGTGTCCTATGGAGATTACAACTAAATTTTATCAAGGGTTATGACCCATATTGAGATAAACTGATCTGCATGTCTTGGGGCATTTGTTGCAAAACCCCTTTTAAGGAGTGGACACATAAAATATCATCCATATAATGTATAATATAGGCATGGGGATATTGATCTCTTATAGGTTTTAATGCCTGTGCAACAAATTTCTGGCACATTGTTGTACTGTTTTTCATCCCTTGACTGACAAACCGTCTTTATGTAATGGGATATTTTTTAAAACAATATTTTAAACTGATTATCAAAAAAAGCCCTTCTTTTGAAATTATAGAGGAAGCAGGGAAGCCTGGTTGAAGGGCTTCCTGTAGTCTACCTTTCCATTTGAAAAGGGTTTGGCTTAAAGGAGACAAACAAAATCACATCTATCCATTATTCCCTTAAGGCTAGCCTTACATGGAGTGTAGGACTAGAGTCCTGATTGACAGACAAAAAGATGAGAGAGCATAAGTACATTTTAGGACCATCCCAGTACAGGGTGGCTGAGTCATACAAATATATGATCCCCATAATGGTTTAATCATTGTATGAGAAAGGAATTTTCTTAATTAGATAAATGATAAATACAATAAAACAAGATAAATATGACAAGGCATTGATTGAAATTATGATCCAGAATATCTAAGTTTTCTTTACCATTAACATTCCATAATATGATATATACCTAGAAAATCTTAAGATAAGAAAAAGTCCAGTTACTCAAGTTAGTGCCTGGAGTTGAGAGTCTCCTCATTAAGGACCATAAAGTAGATTTTGTTAACATAAGGAGAGGTATTCTCAGAGACAAAGCTGGGTCGTTTCAGAAATCATGATCTCTGGATGCCTGTTTTAAATCCTACTCCCAGCTCTATCCTATCTGGGCTCTGAAGTGGCTGACATAGAAAGAGAGCCCTTTTTAGTAAAAATGAGGCAAAGCAGCCTGTTTGATGATATTAAATTATCATCAGAGGTCAGTGAGCATTCTCTATGTTCCTGACTTATTACTCAACAAAACTAATTTAGGTATCACAAAGTGTTGCTTTCTTCATTATAAAATAAGACTGTTTATACTTGCAGTACCTAGCTCCTTAATATGTTACATAAATTTGAATTACTCTGTAAAACCAAATATTTATGAGTATTTTGTAAAATATGATTCCATCCCTATAATTTTTATTGTATCTATATGGCATAAAAATCTATTTAAAAACAGAAAATATTTATGTGAATAACAGAAGTTACAAGTATGTCATTGTTACAAATAAAATTATGAGATATTTTCATTTGGAAAGAGGATGTGCATTCATAACATTTGTTTCTCATCATTTAAGGTGATAACTCCTGTTAAAAGAAAAATGTCTGAAGCGTCAATGGTTATTCCTGGTACAGATAAACTGACTATGAAGACCTTATTAGCCAACATATGTAAGTTGGTAAAATTTACAATATACACTATTAATTATTAGAAATATTTTCAAGTGGATATTGTTAATTTTTCT
>CM053581.1:205464578-205512891 GCA_028627135.1 Pseudochirops cupreus | reverse complement strand
ATGAGGGAGGACATAGGAGAGAATAGATTGGGGGAGGGGTTATACAATGGGATGGCTGTTTTGGGGTGGTGGGTAGGGGAAAGATGGGGAGAAAATTTATAACTCAAAATCTTGTGGAAATGAATGATGTAAACTAAAAGAAATCAAAGTTTAAATTAATTTTAAAAAACCAAATACAGAACTTATGAGTATATCATTGTTCATAAATATCCATATTGATATCATTAATATGTGTTATAGATATAATTACAGTGTTATTTCCATGATACCTCATAGAGAAAACAGCTCATATTTCCCATTTAAGAAGAAAGGTATATAGGGCAATGCTCAGAAAACCATCTGTAACATCTTATTAACTCCCTTTGTCATGCTTCTTTACTTGAGGTGAAGATAATTGATTTATTCTCTAGGATAGCGTTCAAACATTTTATGAAATCAACCTGAACATCCCTCATTAGGGACTAAATTAATGGCAATTTTTATCAACAACTTTTAATATTTTTAAAATTCCAAATAATAATTTCCTAATTTATTGAGATTTTTAATAATTAAAAGCATAAAGGTTGTATTTTAATAGACCCTCTTATCTTATAGCCAATCGCAGCAGCTAAGGCCTCAGAAATGACAGAATTTGATGAGAACATCGATGCGTTAGTAAAACAAAATTCTAGTAGGTACCTTTTTGTTCAATTTAAATGGTTTTTTTGTTTGTTTTTTGTCATTTACCCTCACCCTGCCACCTCCTATTCTTATTCATATTTATATTCCTTTTGGTAGCCCCACCCCCCCAAAAAAAGATGTTTTGTTTTTTTTTTACATGACAACCTATATATTCAGAATTTTGTTAGTCATTGCAAAAAATGCAAAATAAACATGAAACAGAATTTTGATCTGAAAAACACTTAAAATCTCAGTAGGAAAACCTTTTCTAGCTGTTCTACTTCTATCTCTCCCTGAAGAGAAAAAATAATTCATTTTTTATTTAGATGGAGATGAGCATATCATTCCTGATTCACAACCAGTTGGGAAAATAGATAAACCTTTGTAAGTATTAAGAGGACTTGCTAAACTATTAAAATTACCTGGGCATTCTTTTATCAGGGCATAATAGATTAATAGTTAAGCACAAATATTTCTTTTATGCTACAACATGGACTAAAGAACAATCAAATATGAAGCAGAATACAATAATATTATGTGTAAGGAATATAATATTCAGTTCTTATAAAATAAATAACTTAGTAACTTGGAAAGCAGAATTTTACAGTATTTAAGTGTTTGAACTGTTAAAAAGTAATCATGAAAAGCTGCCCTTGTAGCCATTTGTATATTGTGTATATTGTATATAAGGCAGCCTGACTTGGTCAATTCTATAGTTAAACTCATTCTAAAATAAAGATTATCTAATTTTAAATTTATTAGTATCTCTTACTATTTAAATAAAATTAAATATTAATTTTTTTTTGTTTAGCACCATTTAAATGAAATTGTCCTTATAGATTGCCTGGTGTCATGGACAACATTTGCGAAAATAACCTCCACTCAAAATGGACTTGCTGGACACCTATAACAAATATTAAAATTTGTAGTAAAGACAGTGCAAGCACATCACCAGAAGAAACGTTTAATCCAGGTTAAATTTATGTAATAACGTACAATTGTTTCATAATAGTAACTAAAATATTAATGTTATAACTTTAAGTAAATAATGTAACAATATATTTAATTTTTTTTCTTTTTCCCTCCCACTAGATGTTCTTAGTGAAAGAGTAACTAAAAAATCCTCTCTTTCATCAATATCTGATAATATTGCACTAGGAAAAAATATGGTACAAAATCAGAAAAGAAAAGGGGATTTGGAATATAACAAAAAGAAGAAAACAAAAGTGGAAACTTGTGAAACAAACAGAAGACAACCACTAAATAATTCTATCAGTTTAGGTCAGGAAAATATTGAAAAAAACAAGGAAAATGACTGGCATATTGAATCTGAAATCTTTAAATCAGTTCTTCTAAATAGGACTATTGAAAAGTCTCTGATATATACTAAGAAATTGGTTCTGGCAAAAAATTTAAATAATGATTGTTGTGATAAAATCATTTCTTCTGGAACAAACAACAAAAGTAATAGAAAGCCTATGAAAGGAGTAATATCTGAAATTAGATCTTGTGACCTAGAAACAAATAGAAAGGTGAGCTTTCAGAATATTCTGACTGTCATATTACTGTTTTCATTATAATACAGTTTCCAAAAACCTGATTTAATTAATGTAGATTTAGAATTTTTCTTAAATTTGGGCATTTTTCTAAAATTAGTTGTCCATAATCTCACCTTCTCTTTAAGACCTTCCTCTCCCCCAACTGCCTTTTCTTTTGTCAAGTTTTTCCAATATACTTAACTAGAAATAGTGATTTACCCTCCTGAAGTCCCAAAATGTTTTGTAACTTTCTTTTGATATTTATTCATTTTCAGCCATGCATTGCAATTATTTGTGCATGTGTTAACTTCCTTATTAGATAATTTATTTCTTAAAGTTGCACTGACTGTCTCTTTGTTTCTTATTCCATAACCTAACACAGTGACTGATATATATTAAATGCCCCAAAATTGTTTTGAATAAAATAATGAGCTAGGCTCAATATTAAAGGCAGGATTTGTTTGGGTGCAGAGGAAACAATCTTACTGCAAAATTTCCTTATGTCGCCTTCAGAACTATCTTTCCCTCTAGAAAAGTACAAGTCCAGTTCAGGAGACTACTGAGAGGGGTTTGTGTAGGATAATAATAGGAGATAAAGCTGGAAGGATAAATTGGGACCATATTGTAGAGAGTCTATTGTCTTAGTAAGTAGCTATGGCTTTTCCTGTAAACAACAAAGGTGCATTAAATGTTTTGAGTAATAATAATAGTGAGCAAATAAATAAATAAATTATGTATATAGCTGCAATACTACAACAACTCTTTTAAGGTACATTATATTATAAGGGAATGATGTGATCTTTTGAAGTGGTATATTAGAAATATTTATCTGGTAGTCTGCACTGTGGCTTGCTACAATGAGAAACTAGAGGCAGGAAGATCAATTAATTATCAGATTTAGTGGTTCTAGTATGAAGTATGCTAAAATTTATTTTGCAATTTCTTTCTGATTCTTGTTTGAAATTCATTAATATTTTATTTTATTCTTTGCTTTTTGGAGGGGGTAACATAGGGCAATTGGAGTTAAATGACTTGCCCAAGGTCACATGGCTAGTAAGTGTTAATCATCTGAGGCCAGATTTGAACTCAGGTCCTTCTGAGTTCAGGGCCGGTGCTCTATTCACTGTGCCACCTAGCCACCCCCATTAATATTTTAATATTAAAAATTATTTGAATCTATAGAAAGTCAATTTATATGCCACATATTTGGTTATATTTTATAGAGAGATAGATAAATTTTAACCTCCATTACCCAGATTATACAAAATATGGTTTTATTTACTTTTAAAAATTTATTGATAACCTTTTTTTTGGGTCATAGTCATTTTTTAATATTCCCTTCTCAATTCCATCCACTAAGCCTTCCTTTGTAGTAAAAAAAGTGAACAATAAAACAAAGCTAACTTTAAAAATTTGCATTTGATGGCATATACAATATTCTCCATCCAGTCTCCCACCCCTCCAGGGAAAGGAGAGGGGTGAATTTTTCACTTTGTTTTAGTGTTCATTTCATTTTTGTTACGTTTATTAAATATATTATTTTCTAATTCTACTTACTTTACATCAATTCATGTCTTCTCATGATTCTCTGAATTCCACATATCTGTCATTCTTGTGGTATAATATTTCATCATACTCAAGTACCCGAACTCTTCTAATTTTTTTTTAATTCTTCAGTTGTTATTTGTCATTTTTTGTGATACAGTAAATTTCTACATCATTCAAATACTATAGTTTGTTCAATCACTACCCAGTAAATGGATACCTGCTTTGTCTCCAGTTTCCTGTATATGCATGTGTGTTTACACCACACACATGCATGATACAACCAGAAGTACTGCTGTATGTTGCTATATTAGGAAATTCTCTGTCTTTGACTTCCTTAAACTATATTCTCACCACTTAAATAGGTGGATCAGAATGTTCACACAGTTTGGTAATGTTTTGTTACATGTACATACTATCCTAAATTTTTCCATTTGTATATATGATAACCCAAATGTACAATATATTTTCACATTTTAGTTATAAACCTAACTGAATATATCTCCTCCTTTTGATTTTTGCATTGTTTTAATTTAACCTGTATTTTTAATTGAGTAACAGACTTTTAATTCAATTGATGAACTATTTCAGAAAGAAAAAACAAAAGAAAAACAATTTACTGATGCAGCGGAATCATTGATCAATCAAATTAATAAGAGATACAAACAAAAGGATGATTTAAATTCTTCAAGAAAGTTTAGAGAATCTTTATGTGACAGGTATGTTGTTGAAAAAAAACTTATTAGTTGAAATAATTTGTTTATATATACTTTTAAGGGTATTTAAGAATATGTTTTAGTCACCTAGAATGTCCTACAGATAATTAAAAAAAACTTGGTAAGAACAGTTGCTTATTTTGAAAACTATCCAGAAGGGAGAATAAATTTATTAATAGAATCCCATAGAAGATAGGGACTTATGATTTTATCTTGTTCTCTCCATACTTTAGTTACAAATCCCTTTTACAAAATTCCCAGCATATGTAATCATCTAGAATACTTATTACTTCTTGAGTTGATCCATTCCACTTCTGAGCAATTCTAATTATTAGAAATGTGCTTGATATCAAGCCAAAAATTCTGCCTTTATGACTCTTATCCTTTATTCTTAGTTTTTCCTTCCTGGGCCAGGCAAAATATAACCTAATCTTTTTTTTTTCTTTTTAGTATCCTTTAGAGAATTGAAAACAGAAATAATTTTCATTTCTTAGTATCTTTTGCTGATTTTTTTCATCTGTATCACACCCACTAACTCAAGGTGACTATAAAGGCTCTTCCTGGCCTTTCCTCCCTTTTGTCATATTGTCTTGATGATAGCTGCAGTGAGGTAAGTTACTGTCTTTCTCCATTTGAGTATCAGTTCTTTATCCATCCCCCATCTCTCTCCTGAGATAAAGTCATATATCTCCTGCTCCTTCTTGGAGATCTCAAACTAGATATCCTATAGGCATCTCAAATTCAGTATGTACAAAACAATTCCTTATACTTCCCTCTAAACTCATCCTTCTTCTGAATTTCATTATTATTATCTAGGGTACCATCATCTTTCTAGGCATGTAGGCCCACAAACTATCATTATCAAGTCCTCATTCCCCTTGCATATTCGGTCTGTTGAAAAATTGTTTCATTTCTATCTTCACAACATCTTTAGCATCTCCCTTTCTCAACTATCCACAACCTTAGCTTAGGCCTTCATCACCTCTTTGCTGGACTAACCATTCCCCTGCCTCAAGTCTCTCCCCACTCTAATCTGTAGCACTGTAATTTTTCAAAAACATAGGTCTTACAGAAAATGTTTTTGCAAATTGAAAAAATAAAATTTAAAAATAAAACATGGATCTGACAAGATTATTCCCACACTCTTAATGAGCTCCAGTGACACCCTTTTATTTATAGAATCAAATATAAACTCCCATTTAGTATTTAAATATCTTTATGTCATAACCTTTTCTTATCTTTCTATTCTTCAATACACTTCACTCTCTTCTATGTAATCTGATTCAACTACATTGGCCTACTTATAGTTCCTTAATTCCTTGGACATAATACTTCATCTCCTATCTTTGTGTTTTTGCGCTGGTTGTCTCCCATGTGTGGGATGCTCTGCTACCTTACTTTTTTAATAGTAATTTTTCATTCTTTTGAATTTGTTTGATTGCTTCTTGGTGTCTCACAGTCATTAGCTTCCACTTGCCCAATTCTAACTTTTAAGGAATTGTTTACCCCAGTTAGCTTTTGTACTTCCTTTTCCGTTTGACCAATTGTACTTTTATAAGCAGTTTTCTTTTTCCATGCTGTGACAATTTTCATAATTCTCTTATATTACTCTCATTTCTTTTGCCTATTTTTCTTCTGCCTTCTATATGATTTTTAAGGTCCTTTTTGAGCTATTCCATGAGTTCTTTCTGGGATTAAGACCACTTCCCATTTTGCTTTGGGATTTTGCCCATAGGTATTTTGACTTAGTTGTCTTCCGAGTTTGTGTTTTAGTATTCCTTGTCACCATAATAACTTTCTGGGGTCAGATTTTTTTTGTTGTTGTTTTCTGCCCATCTCTTTTGGCCTTTTCCATTTCTTTTAAATTTGAGCTCTGCTCCTTGAGGTGTAAGGGGCACTGTCTCAAGCTTCTTTTCCCTGAGGCTTCAGGCTCTGGCTGTTTACTTGATGCTTCACTGACGTTACCCACAGATGACCCTTGTGCTATGCTGAATGGGTAGGGTGTGGAGTGGCTGTGCTGGTGCTATGCTGAGAGGTAGGATGTGGAGTGGCTGTTGCTGCTGGGGGCTGTAGGCAGCTGGCAGCTTAGCTGGTGCTGAGCTGGGGTCCTAGTGCTGGTGTCTGGCATGTGCTGAGGCCTGTGGGGTGTTTCTGCATTTCCCAAAGGCTACACTGAAGTATGTGGAAGTCTGGCTTCTGGAGGCTGCCTGTTTGCCAGGGGCTGTGCAGAAGCAGGTAGAGGTCTGGCTGCTGGAGGATGCCTATTTGCCTAGGCTATACTGAAGTACGTGGTAGTTCTTGGAGCTGGAATCTACTGCTTTCTCTGGCTATGCTAAGGCACATGGGGGTCTTGACATTTGTCTGCTCCATGACATTGGGCCTCAGCATCTCCTGCTGGTTTACTGATGTAATGGTAATAAAATTTAAAGATCCCCTTGTATTGGCTTGATTTTGGGGTTAAGTGTTAAAACCCAGAGCTTGTGAATCCCACTTGTAGGATGGACTTGTTGATGTGAAGAGAGAGGGCTGAACTGGGAAGAGCTGCTGGCAGTGGTTTTAGAGACAGGCCCAAGCAGAGGAGGCCAGAAGAACTTTTGGGGAGCAGTATCATGGAGGCAGAGAGAGACGAGAATTGCCAGGGGCCAGAATTGCTGAGAGACTGCTGGGGGCCAGTTGGAGCTGCCCAGTACTTTTGAGAACTGCCACCCAGAGCTGCCGAGAACTGAGGAGGCATGGCTGTGATGCCGGTATTTTGTCTGTCTGTTTTGATGTTATTTTGCCAGATTCGTCTGCTGGTGAATGACAATGCTGTTGTTGCAGAGGTCCTGGAATCTTGTTATTGATTCTGAAGTCCTGAAGAAGGATTTTCTTGTTGTATGTATACAGAAATCCTGGAAGAGGATCTTGCAGATGTTTTCAGGGGTCCTGGGACTGTTCTGCAGGCAGAGAGTGAATTGATAAGGACACTGGAAATGTATCTTGTGGCTTTGTTAAGCTTTGTCTCCCCAGGCACAAAGATTGCTGAGAACTTTCCTCAGGTCAAGATGAAGAAAAGACCTCTCCTTGGGTATTAAATGCTGTGATGATATCTTAACCTTGTAGCTTAGGGGTAGATAGCCTTTGTGCTCTCCACTGCCCCTTTTGGGAAGGTGATTGGAGTTAACATGATAATTGTAATTCAGTTGTGATCCAGGGGTGGGAAACTTTTGACTTTTTTTTTTGTGCTTTATGACTGACCAAATTAATGTACTTTGTTTATGATTAGAAACTAATCTCCATTTGAGAAGAGAGACTTTGTGATTGACTAAAGGAATGTACTGCCCAGGGGTGGAGTAGTGCTAGGATTGAATTGAGGACTTACTAAATTATTGAATTACAAATGGTGAATACTGTACTTTGGTTTCTGTAAATGTTTTGCCTTAATTTGTCACTGAATAAAATGGAGAGTTACCATGCTGGTATTCTGAACCTTGGAAGTTGCCTTTGCTTGGCATTATAGCTGAGGTGGGGCTTGCTGCTGGCTTACTTGCACACCTTCTGTTCTGAACTGAGCTCCCATTTTACTTGAGTGAGATAGACCTTTCTTGCCAATCTTCCAGATTTCTTGGGTAAAAGATTGTTTCACCCTCTTTTTTCTTGTTTTACTGCTCCAGGTTTTGTTTTGGGGTACTATTTTATGGTTATTTGGAGGCGAATATGGGAAAGTTTATGACGGTTTATGATGATTTACAACTTACTCCACTATCTTGGCTCCTGGAATTCCTGTCTCTGCCACCTTACTTTTACATCTTAGTTTCCCAGGTTTCTTTTAATACTCATCTTAAATGACACTTTACAATAGCAATTCTTAGTACCCTCCCCAGCCACTAATGACAGACCTTCTCAAGTTACCTTCCATCTATTCTCTCTGTCTCTCTCTGTAAATATACATATACATACATACACACACATAGACATACACACATATTTATGTATGTATATCTCCCGTATATCCCCATGTTGTCTCCCTCATCAGAATGTATATTTATTGTAGGCAGGCACCGATTTAGCCTTTATTTGTATCTCTAGAGCTTTTAACACAATGCTTGGTATATATTAAGCACTTAATAAATGCTTACTAAGTCTCCTCTTCTCCAGACTAAATATCCCCAGTTATTTTAATTGCTCCTCATATAGCGTGATTTTGATTCTTTTGATCATTCTGGTGACTCTTCCCTTGATGAGCTCCAGTTTGTTAATGCCTTTCCTAAAAGAGGGCATTTAGAACTGAACATAATAATCCAGTTGTCATCTCTCTAGGACGAAATACAATAAGATTTTCAATTTTCCCACCTGTTCCCCCTAGGACAATATAGTATATTAATGCAGCCTAATATCACATGATTTTTCAGTTGCAGTGTTACAATGTTGAATTTGAGTTTGAAATCCATTAAAATTGTCAGATCCTTGTCACACAAATTATTGCATGTCACATCTCTACATGCTGTATTTGTACAGTTTAGTTTGTTTTCGAATCCTAGTGAAGGATTTCCCATTTGTTCCTATTACTTTTAGTCTTTTTGGATTTGACCCATTGTTGTACCCAGGCAAGACCTTTTTGAGTCCTGATTCTCTCATCCAATATATTAGCTATCCCTAACTAACATAATTTCATCCCACAAATATAAGTATGTCATCTATGCCTGTATTCAGATCACTAATAAAAAGGTTGAAAGATGGCTTTACAGCATTCCACTAGAATAGAAGTTGATATTACTCTTTTAATTGCCTCTTTTGGGGTCCACTCTTTCATCTCGTTCTAAATCCCCACAACTTTTTCTTCTTTGAAAATGTTTTTTGGTCTCTTTTCCCATTACCCGTGTTTCCTAATATATCCTTCTTCCTGCCCTTTCCAGACAGCCATGCTATATAAGAATAAAAATAGCTCAGCAAAACTAACCAATAGATCAAGCAAAAGCAATATATTGCACATCTCTAGTTCTCCCTTCTTTTCAAAGAAGAAAAAGGAGACGCATTTTCTTTTATCTTCTTCAGGGCCAAGCTTGGTGTGAAACTTCACAGCATTCAGTTTCAATTATTTTGTTTTTATTGTTGTTCACTATATTTCTAAGTTGTAGTCATTTTGAATATAATTTTTCTGATTCTATTTCAGTTTGCATGCTTCTCTGTATTAATAATATTCATCATTTTTATAGTACAGTAATTTTCCTTTGTATTCTTGTACCACAATTTGTTTAGTTATTCTCAAATCAGTGGGCATCTACTTATTTCCAGTTCTCCTACAGTGTTGATATAAACGTTTGAGGGAGAGGGCTACATAAAACCTTTTATTTTATTGATAACCTTCTTGGTATATGTACCTTGTAGTAGAATCCCTGAGGCAGAAGGTGTGAATGTTTTAGATATTTTCTTAGCATAAATACAAACTAGAAGAAATACTGAACTAATTTACAGCTCCACCAGCAATGCATTAATATGTCTGTCTTCCCATAAACCCTCCAATATTGAATATTTCCATCTTTTGTCTTCTGTGCTAGTTTGTTTGATTTGAGGTGAAATATCAGGATTGTTTTGATTTGTATTCTACTTATGTAGTGATACCCTGGACTTAGTATCCTGGAGCAACACTGGCACATTTCCTTGGAACTTTGAGGTATCAAGATACTGTTCTCTAATACCATCAACTTGAGCCCCATTCCAGGTGTTTCCTCTACTTTCAACCTCTAGTTATTAGCCTTATAGCCCCATATAACTGATTAATATCAACTAAGATTTTTTAACAAAGGAATATTTACTTCAAAGATATAGCAAGAACAGAAGTATAAACATTCCTCTTCTCTCCTCCCCCTCAATACCTAGGAGACATATTTTCCTTTATATCATCCCACTCCCTGGGAGAAATGGGCTTAGACTTTATGAAGTTTCTACATAATGTTTATCTCACCAAGTTCTCAACCTTTGGATAAATTTGTGTGTCAGATACCATTGAGCTGAGGCAAGCATGTCACTCAGTACTTTGCCATTGGGCTTCCAGTAAAACCCTGGCTCTTGAACCTCTCTGGTGCCTCATTCTCCTGACCTATAGAGGATCATAGAATCATATCCATCTCCAGTCTCCACCTAAAAACAGGAAAAAATAAACACAATAAAAGTAATAGCAGAGCCATTTATTCATGGCATCATTAGGCAGCCTTCTTGAGAGGCAAAAGTCTGTAACCTCTTCACCTACTTCAGGCTTAGTTCTTTTCTGTTGTCAGTCATTTTGGGAAAAGCCAGGGATCAAAGACACCCAAGTTGGCTAATTATTTTGCATGTACCCCTATTCTGACTGCACAGCTAATCAGTAGTCTATCTCTTCATTATGTGGCTAGCAGATCAGGACTAGCTACAGAATAACTGAGTGTGCTCCAAATTGGGGAGCAGGGTTCTTCCATTTTTATGTCAATAATATCTTTCTGTAAGCATATTCCCAAGCCTCTTCCATTAGTTCTCTACTCTGTTATACTTATTAGTTAGTGAACTGTAACAGTCTTTTATATGTTCTTAATAGTTAACAATTCTTTTGAGAACTATTTACATCCTTTGATATCTTATATACAGCAAATTGCCTTTTTGTCTTTTGTTATTTATGTTGGTTTCCTGTATGTTAAATACCACGTTTTATGGGATACCTTTCCTGATCTCCACAACTGGTAGTAAGTACTTTCCCCTAGAAGAGGAGGGCAATTAGTCCCTTCCTCTTCTAGGGGAAAGTACTTCATCTTTCATCTTAGTACTTTGTACTAGGTGTCCCCTATGGCTGAAATGCTCTTCTTCATATCTACATGTTGGTTTCTCTGGCTTCCCTTAAAACTCAGATTAAATGCCACTTTCTGTAGAAAACCTTGTCTAATTCCCCTTACAGTTATTTGTCTTCATTTTTGAGATTGCTTTTCCTTTAATATATACATTGTGTGTGTGTGTGTGTGTGTGTGTGTGTGTGTGTGTGTGTAGATAGATAGAGAGATAGTATATACCTATTTATTGTCATCCCTATTAGATTGTAAACTCTTTAAGATCAAGGACTTCATTTTCCTTTGTATGCCGAGCATTTAGTGCGATATTTGACAGAAAATAAGTACTTAAATGCTTATTGATCAGTTTTTAAAATTAGTTTATTTTAAACTTAAATAGAAACACTTAAGTAAACAATAAGAAAAGAAAAAGAAACATAAAGTTAAATATTAAAATTTAAATACAAAATAGGAAAATAAAAAAGGATTGCTATATGAACAGCAGAATGTAAGAGAGGATTCAAAAATCTGTATATAAATATTTATATAAAATGCAATAAATTTACTTTTCAAGAAAGTCTATATAATAAATACTACACATTGTGTTCAGAGCAGTCTATCTTTGTTTCTTATAAGTTCTCTTTCATTCTCTACTGTGTACTTTTTACTTTGTTCCTTTCCTCCCTTCCTCCCAATAAGTCTTAGTCTTTCCGCATTTTTCTAAGTCCACCAACTCATCATTTCCTGCATCACATCAATATTCCAACCCTATATTGCTTAGTTATTTAAAATAATCTAAACAATATTGATTAATATGACTGACATATAGTGTAGTTTACTGTTTTTCTCTTTTATTAATTCTATTTTAGCTCTAATTTTGTCTGAGATAATGATTACTATGGCTACTTTTTTTCCCTAATAAATTCTACTCCTGATCTTTATTTTATGTTTGTGTATATCTCTTATTTCCTATCTCTTCCAACTCCTTTATTTTACTTCTACCCACTGCTTTGCCCTCCTATTACTTAACCTACCCTTCTTCTACAGATCCCTCGTATCCTCCCATTCCTGTTAATCTAAAGACCTTTTCATACCACCACCCCCATCCTATTTACCCTCAGCCTTCCTTCTAAAAATCTCTCTCATCCCCTCCCCCTCCTCATCCCCTTAGCTTTTTAATTCTTTCTGAATTGAGATGACTTTTATACTCTTCTAGATTATATATATATATAAAACATATATATGTATGTATGGTTGTATTGTTCCCTCTTAAACCCATTCCCGATGTAGGTAGGGTTTCAGAAGTACCAGCCCTCCTTCCCTAACTGATTCCTCTGTCAGTTTTTCCTCTTGCACCTCATTTGTATAGGATCTTTCTATCTTTTCCTAAACAGTTTTACTTTTCAGAATCCTATTATACTCAGGTCTACCCTAGTCTTTCTTTTGAACTATCTAATTACCAATAACAATCTTAGATATACAGGTTTTACATTTCCTCATATAAAAAGTAAATAGTCTCTCCCTATTGAGTCCCTCATAATTAGTCTTTGATATGTACTTTATATTTCTCTTGGATCTTATATGTCAAACCTTCTGTTAATTTCAGATTCTTTTTTTAAATCCTGAACCTCTGACAATTCATTAAATATCCATTTCTTTTCCTTGAGGATTATGCTTAATTTTGCTGGGTATGATATTTTCAGCTACAACCCATTTTTTTGCTCTTCGATATATAGTGTTACAAGATCTGTGGTCTTTTAGTGTCACCACTTCTAGGTCTTGTGTGATTCTAATTGTGGCACCACCATATTTATGTTGTTTTTTTTTCTTGTTGCTTGTAATATTTTCTCCTTGAGCTTCACTTTTCAGAGTCTGACAATAATATTCTATAGTTTTTCCTTATAAGATCTCATTCAGGTGGTGATTGGTGATATTTTCCTATTTCTACTTTTCCACCTTGTTCTAACATTTCAGGACAGTTTTCTTTAATTTATATAATCTATAATAACATGAAATATATAGAATAAATACAATATACAATTATGTATAATATGTATCAAGATTCTTTTTTTTTTGGTCATAGCCTTTAGGTATTACAATTATTGTTTTTTCTTATCTCTTCTCCAGATCATTTGCTTTTTCTTTTTTTAAAAAATAAATTTGTTTATTTACTTTTAGTTTACAACATTCAATTCCACAGTCCCTTGAGTTTCAAATTTTCTTGCCCTCCTTTCCCCCACTCCCATCATGGTGGCATGCACTCAAATATAGGATCTACAAATATCTTCACATTAATCATCAGTCAGGTTGTAAAGAAGGATTATAACCAATGGAATGATCAATAGGAAAGAGGAAACAAAACAAAACAAGAAAAAGAAACAGAGCAAGTAGTTTGTTTCAAACTGCATTCAGACTCCACAGCTCTTTCTCTGGATGTGGATATCTCTTTCCATCATGAGTCTTTTGGAATTGTCTTATAACCTTAAATTGCTGAGAGGAGCCTCGTCTATTGAAGTTAGGGTGTCACACATATGTTGTGTCTGTGATTGTATACAGATTTCTTCTGGTTCTGCTCTTCTCACTCAGCATCAGTTTATACAAGTCTCTAAGTTATTATAAAGTCTGTCTGCTCTTCATTTCTTATAGCACAGTAGTATTCCATTACATTCATATACCACAACTTGTTCAGCCATTCCCCAATTGATGGGCATCCCCTTGATTTCCAATTCTTTGCCACCACAAAAAGAGCTGCTATAAATATTTTTGTACATACAGGTCCTCCTCCCATTTCTCTGATCTCTTTGGAATATAACACTAGCAGTGGTATTGCTGGGTCAAAGAGTATGTACTTATTTATAGCCCTTTGGGCATAGTTCCAGATTGCTCTCCAGAATGGTTGGATCAGTTCACAATTCCACCAACAATGCATTAGTGTTCCAATTTTTCCACATCCTCTCCAGTATTTATCATTTTCCTATTTTGTCATCTTGGCCAATTTGGCCAGTGACATGTGGTACCTCAGAGTTGTTTTGATTTGCTTTTCTCTAATCAACAGTGATTTAGTGCATTTTTTTCATATGCTTA
The DNA here is from genome assembly GCA_028627135.1 of Pseudochirops cupreus. Lineage (NCBI taxonomy): Eukaryota > Metazoa > Chordata > Mammalia > Diprotodontia > Pseudocheiridae > Pseudochirops > Pseudochirops cupreus. The sequence goes on along the minus strand of CM053581.1, from coordinate 205,498,575 downwards.
TAGATATCTTTAATATCATCTTCTGAGAACTGCCTATTCATACCCTTTGACCATTTGTCAATTGGGGAGTGGCTTGTATTCTTATAGATTTGACTCCATTCCCTGTATATTTTAGAAATGAGGCCTTTATAAGAGACACTGGTTGTAAAATTCTTTCCCAATTTTCTACTTCCTTCTTAATCTTGGTTATATTGACTTTATTTGCATAGAAACTTTTTAATTTAATGTAATCAAAATTATCCATTTTGCATTTTATAATGCTAACTCTTGTTTCATCATAAAATCTTCCCCTCTCCATAGATCTGACAGGTAAAATATTCCTTGTTCTCCCAGATTGCTTACAGTATCAGCCTTTATACCTAGATCATGCACCCATTTCGACTTTATTTAGGTGTATGGTGTTAGATATTGGTCTATGCCCAATTTCTGCTGTACTATGTTCCAGTTTTCCCAGCAGTTTTTGTCAAACAATGCGTTCTTATCCCCAAAACGGGGGTCTTTGGGTTTATCAAATAGTAGATTACTATAGTCATTGGCTGCTGAGTCTCTTGTACCCAGTCTATTCCATTGCAGATCATTTGTTTTTCTTGTGAGATATTTCATATTCTCTTTTATTTTTACATTCTTTATATTTTGTTTTATTATTTCTTGGTCTCATAACTTCACTGACTTCCCCTTGCCCAATTTTAATTTTCAAGGAGTTGCTTTCTTCCTTTAGATTCTGAATCTCCTTTTCTAATTGGTTAACTTTCTTTTCATAATTTTTTCTTGGATTATTCTTATTTTTTCTTTAATTTTTCCTCAATCTCATTTGATTTTTAAAGTCTTTAGGTTCTATGAATTCTTTTTGGCCAAGTGACCATTTAAAATTACTCTTTGGGGTAGGAGATGCTTCTATTTCTTCAGTATCCTCTTCTGAAGATGAACCCCTGTCTTCTCTGTTCCCATAGTAACTTTCTACAATTGGATTCTTTCTCCTTTGCCTGCTCATTTTGGTAAAATTTGTAGCAGCTTATTTTTTGTAATCACCTCTAGTCCTAGGGTATAGGGCATGGTTTTTCTTTCCTCAGATCCTCTGTCAATTCTCCCCTCTGGCCTGGAACTGAAACCAAGAACTTGCCCACCTGTAAGTGCCTACAGCCAGGGGTGTCCCCTCCCCACTGCTTCTGCACTCATCTTTTCTGCTGGTTCCTTCTTGCCCAGAGCTCCATTTCAGCGGCACAGTTGAGTCTGGCAATCCTAATTGGTAGAAGTTCCCTTAAACTTCCCTGGCTTATACATGGATTCCCAGCACTGTCCAGGAAGTAGAAGTTTCTGTGGCTGAGGCTGAGACTACCTTCCAGCCCAGCTACTCTTAGGGCTCAGGCTTGGGGGAACTAGTCCTGGGGTTCATAAGGGACACAAAGTACGAAGATCCAAGTTCTCCATCCCTAACTCACATTATCTTAATCTCTCAGTCAAAAAGTCTCCTTTCTTCTTAATTGGAGATTAGTTTCCAATCATCTTTAACTCAGTCATCCTTAAGAGGTACAATGTACAGAGTACATAGTTCTCCCACCCGTAGGCCACAGAAAATCATGATCTTCTCAGTCAGCATTAAGTCCTTAAGAAGAGGTCTTTTCATCTTGGCTTGAGGCTGTCTCTCAGCTTCCATGGTTCCTCTTCCATGGGCCTACCTCCTGCCTGAATCTACCCAACTATCACCTGGATTCAAAGGCAGGCAGCTCTCAACTCCTTCTCCAGCTTCTCATCCAGTTCTCATTCCATATTGAAGCTCACAGTGTCCAGTCCACCTCAAGTCCTTCACAGTTCCTGTTTCTGAGAAGATAAAGCTTAACAGAGCCAAAACAACATCCATGCATGTTGCTGGCACCCTCATCAATTCACTGTCTGCCTGTGAAATCAACACAGACCCACAAACAAGGTTCAAGAGGTCAACACAAATCATCAATAAAATCCCAGGACCTCTGAAATCCTCCTCCAGGACTTCTGTAAACAGACAACCAGAAAATCCTCTTTCAGGGTTTTCAGTAAGGTCTCGGGGCTTCCATACAAAGTATCACAAACAAAAAACCAACACAGAGAGAACAGACAAGCATAGAGTGTTGGCATACCATAAGTTTTCCCCTTCTCAACTCTGTCACCACAAGAATTCTCTTCTCAGTTCTTCTCAGTTCTGTTCTTTCCTAGCTTGGGCTTCACCTCATATGTGGTTATTAGCTCCTTGATGCAACGGGGGTTCACAAGTTCTGGGGTTCACAAATTCTGTTTCTTAACAAAGAATTGTTATAATCATGGGCAAGGCTTAAAAGAAATTTGAACTGAAGCAATGTGCTAAATAATTAAATAGCTGAAACACGTTGTTAACTACTTCTTTGCTTGCCATTACACCTTGTTGGAAAAGCTTTATGTATATTCATGACAGGGAAGCAAGTCCATATCACACGGACCAGCTTAGCTCAGCATGAGTACTTTTTGTCTAAGATTTCATGATCCCTAAAAATCTTTCTTATTTTCCTTTGGCAGTATCATTAATTCCCTTAAGAATAACCTGAAACTATGATTAAGGTTTGACTAATTTGAGGGGGGTGAGACAACTTTATGAGGTTAAATTTGTTGATTTAGATAACACTGACAGTAAAAACAAGTGCCCTACTCAGTGGGAATATGAAACATTTAATTAGTAGAAACTTAACAAATTTTCATGTATGATATAGTATAACTTCCCTGTTTGAAATCTATATGCTATTGAATAATTATTTTCTTTATATCAACCTTTCTATTGTTGCTAGATTCACTTCTTCATTTTTCTTAATTAATTTAGGCTTACCCCTATACTTAACTGAACAGTACTGCATTTATCTTAGCAGCATAGGGTATTATGTCCAGGTAAATATTTAACATTTACTTGTCTGTGTATATAGTAAATCTAAGCTCCACTATAATGTATTGCCCCTTGAGGTTTTTGTCTTTCTTCCTAGTACTTAGCATAGCTCTTGGTACATAGTAGACACTTAATAGAGCAACTAGAGGCCTGGATAGAGCCCTGGGCCTGGAGACTGGAAGGTTCATTTCCTGAGTTCAAATCTGGCCACGTAACGGCTGTGTGACCCTGGGCAAGTCACTTAACTCTGTTTGCCTCAATTTCCTCATTTGTAAAATGAACTGAAGAAGGAAATGGCAAACCACTCCAGTATCCTTGCTAAGAAAATACCAAAGGGGTTCAAAAAGAGTCAGACACTGAAAAATGACTGAAGACACCTAATAAATGATTGTTAGATTGAAAAAATAAACATAACCACTCATTTCAGGTTTTATAATAATCTATCCAGATAGATGAAGTTTGTGATATGGTATTTAGCCTTTATTTGGGAAGAATGAGGGAGAGCAAGTCACTTGACCTCCTGGTACCCCCATGCAACTCTCCAAAATAGCGGTTCTCAATCTGTGAGTCGCAACCTCTTTGGGGGTTGAACAACCCTTTCACAGGGGTCTCAGGGGTCGCCTAAGACCATCGGAAAACACATTTCTGATGGTCTTAGGACCTGAGACACTGCTCCTCTATCCATCTCCAGGCAGGGACCACCCACATGCAGATACACGCACACATGAGTATTAAAGGGTTGCAGCATTAGGAAGGTTGAGAACCGCTGCTCTAAAAGTTTAAATTGCAGGAACAGAGTAACCTACCTTGGTAGAGATCAGTTCACTATACCACTGAAATCATAGGACTGGACCAAAAAGAAAATCTAGTTTATTACTAGATGACGATTCAGTGGAAGTACTAATAGCTTGCCATACAAATCTAAGAACCAAAATGTACTACGGTTTTGTAATTTCATATAGACTTAGCTATATTTCACCTTCTTTAAGAAATTTGTTTTTCTTATTCTACTGGTTTTAAGTGTTTTTTTTCCAATTTGACAAAAACTTTTTTTTTTTGTTAACAGGAAGAATTCAAATAAATCAGGTCTACTCAGCAAGGTAGGTTTAATTTGCTTATAGAACTGATAGACTGTTTTAATATCATTAATTGTGTTTTTGTTAGAAAAATAGTCAAATATAAGATTAATGATTGATTCTAACATTCTCTTTTTTAAAATTATCGTAGGCCAATGTATAAATAACTGAATAACTTAGTAGCTGATGAGATTATTTGCTTAGATTAGCTTTTTTTCCACCCTAAAATTTGTGAATTACACATTTGAGGGAAAATTTTTTTCTTTCAGATGTATAAATATAATATATTCTACCTACAAATGTAGAGTACCAGTCATTATACCTTTAAGAGTATCATAGTATCAGAAAATGCATAATTTTTCTTTCCTACCCTAAAAGAAGTAATATAGTCATATTGGAAAAAGGAAATTAAATCAAATCAGTCTTTTATTTTAAAAAGAAATACTCATTGACCATGTTACATTCAATAAAGAATAGCCAGCGGATCACATAAAAGTCAATGTTCCAAATATATGCACATATGTATGTGTTTACATACGTATATGTATAGCTTACATTCATGTTACTATAATTCTGTAAATTGATTTTTTAACGAACTACAATTCTCTTATTTCATTTTTACATAAAACCTACTTAATTATGCTTTGTTTTAGATCTAATTGAGTATATTTCTAGTTGTGAGCCTATTAAAATTTACTTGACTAAATTTTCTACATATTTTTCTGTAGCAACGTTAGTAATTGATATTTTTACAGCTCATTTCTCAACAGGATTACAAAATTTGTTAGTTTCATTTGCTTTTTTCCTTCTCTTATAGTTTAAATTTAATATACAAGGCTGTTACTGACAAAGTAGATCCACTTTACTCTTTTTAGAATTATATAATAAACTATAGTGTAATAAAAGGATGTTTGAGTTCATTTATGCTGCTCCTTTGGGCAAGTATCTTACTTTTTCTGAGTCTGTGTTCCCAGTCTAGAAAATGTGGATGATGATAGTTGGCCTCCAACCTTGCATGATTGTTGTGAGGATTGAGTGAAATAAATGAAAGTACATTTTAAGTTGCATTTCTTTCCTTTTCCGTGGATAGGGGAAGGAGAGAATCTGGAATTAAAAAGTAAAATTGACTTGATTTTTTAAAAGAAATAGTATTATTATATTGTTGACTATAAAAGCCTATAGAATGAAAGTTATTATTAGTTACCATGTCAGTTAAAAGGCCATTTATCAGTAAACAATAAAAAGTATAGATTAATTCAATTAAACTCTATGCTCTAATATATTTTTAATGAGCACAAAAGTATAAGCACTCAAATTGACTGTCAAATAACAACTGAAAGCATGTTTTACTGAAATTTGATTCAACTATTTGAACCATATTTCATATGTAAATAGAAGCACAAGAGACAAAATATACGTGTAAGTCCATTTAAACAGGCCATTTTTTTATCAGATATACTAATATAGTTCTTTGAGTAGTGTTTATATAACCCTGACTTCTCTTTTGACCTTCAAATATGTATCTCCAAATGTTTATTGGACTACTCAACATGTTCAAAACTGAACTCATTCTCTTTCCTCCCAAACCATCCCTCTTCCAAACTTCCCTATTATTGTTAAGGGTACCCTCTTCACAGTCTTTAAGTTTTACCACCGTAGTGTCATATTTAACTCACTCTCACTCACCCCACATATCTAATATGTTGTTAGGTTCTATTGTTTCTACTTTCACATCTTTAATATGTACTCCTTTCTTTCCTCTGACACTGGTCCAGGCTCTCATCATTTCAGGCCTGGACTACTGCAGTGGTTTTTTGTTTCGTCTTGTCTCAAGTCTCTTCACTACTATATTCTATGCTCTACTCAGCCACCCAAGTGATCTTCCTGGAGTGCAGAATTGACCATAATACCTTCCCTCCCTTCACCCTGCATTTAGTAAATTCCAGTGGCTTCTTACTTTCTCCAGGATCAAATATAAAATCCTTTGAATTTTAAAATCCGGCCCTTCCTACATTTCTAGTCTTCTTATACTTTGCTCACTCCCATGTACTCTGATTTCAGTGATGCTGGCATCCTTAACGGTTTCTCACAAAAGACACTCTCCAAAGCTGTCCCCTACACCTCTCTCTCCTCATCTCTACCTCTTGGCTTCCTTGGTTTCTTTAGAGTCAGTTCAAAATCTGTCATCTACAAGAACCCTTTTTAAGTCTCTAAGATTACCTTCAATTTATCACTTTTCCGTCTTGTTTGTATTTAGTTATTTGCATGTTGCTTCCCCTGTTGGAATATGAGCTTCCAGAGGGCAGGGGCTCTTTTGCCTTACTTTATATACTCAGAACTTGGTTTAGCACCTGCACATAGTAAGTGTAAGTGCTTAGTAAATCCTTGTTGATTTAATGTGACTGACAGTGAAGAGGGAAGAAGAGTGTAGGATAACACCAGGATTGTACCACTGATCAGAGTAATGAAGTTGGAAAGCAGAGCCAAATTTAGGAGGAAAGACAATAAGCTAAACTTTTGAATATATATAATTTGTGATACTGCTGGGACATCCAGTGGAGATTTCCTGTAGGTTATTTGAAATGTGGATCTTGATCTCAAAGGAGAGGCCCAAGTTTGAGTAAGCATGTAATCAATATAATTATCTAGTAATTTTTTTAAATGTTCTCTTTTTTTGTATGTAGGAAAAAGTCCCAGTTAAGAACTCTAGACAACTGAAGAGGACTACTTCTGTTAATATGATTTCTGAATGTGATTTGTAAGTAATTTTTTCCTAAACATTTTCTACTTACTGCTTAGAGTGACTATATTAATATAGTATTTTCAGCATCAACTATTTTTTTCTTATTTCAACAGGAATGATGTTTATAATTTTAACTTGAATGGAGATGATGACCCTACCATAAGACTTGGTGTAAGATTAGTTCAGTTTGATTAAACTTTTTTTTCCCTCAACTTAGTCCACATTGATGAAAATATATTATAGATATTTAAAGTTTGAATAAGACACAGTCATTGCCCTTATGAAGTTTAGAATTCATTTATGTATAAGTAGGATATAAGTAAGGTATAAGATACAAAGATGCATGTTAAGTGCATTAACAAGATTTAAAACAAAGTGATAAGTAATTCCTGAGAGGGCAAAGTGTTTTTTAACTGTGGGGATTGTGGAAGGCTTCCTACAGTATGTGTTATTTGTCTTGGTCTTTAAAAGATGGATAGGGATGCAGAAATTGAGGAAAGGAATGGAAGACATTCTGAGTATAGGAAAAAAGTCTGAGCAAATGTAGGGAGGTGGGAAAAAACAGGACAAGTTTGGGGCACAGGTGATAGTTCACTTTGTTTGGGATGTACAGTGCTTTTGTTGTTCAGTTATATCTGACTCTTTGTGACCCCATAAACCATGCTATTGCTGGGGTTTTCTTGGCAAAGATGCTTGAGTATTTGCCATTTCCTTTTCTAGTGGATTAAGGCAAGCAGCAGTTGAAAGCTTGCCCAAAAGTCACATAGCTAGTAAGTATCTGAGGCTGGATTTGAATTCAGGTCTTTCTGACTCCAGTTCCAGCACTCTATTGACTGAGCTATCTAGTTGCCCCGTAGTGCAGTGCATAGAGGGGGAAAATAAGAAATAAGTTTGGAAAAGTAGGGTGGAATCAGATTGTGGAGGACCTTGAATAGAGCTGCATTATAAGCAATAGGGAACCACTGAAGAATAATTTATATGATTTATGTATGAGAAAGATTCGTCATTCTGCATATAATATGAAAGACAGATTGAAGGGAGGAAAAGATAGGTATGAGAAGGCTTGTTAGTGGGCAGTTGGTAAATAGAGCCTATGCTGAGGTTATAAAATGAGGAATAGAGAGAATAGGTGGATATGAGAAATATTGCAGACAGAATTAATAGGACTTGGTAACTAATTGGATATGACATGAGAGAGAAGAAATGCTCAAGATAATGCTAAAGTAGTCCCAGTTGTCAGAGTAGTCAAGTCAGAAAGAGAAGCAGGATTAGGCAAAAAAAGCAATAAATTCAGTCTTTGATATATTGAATTTGAGATTCAGTTGGAATATATAATGGAAATTTCCTGTTGTTTCTTTGAGGTGTGGTCCAGAATCTAATAAGAGTGGCCTAGGCTTTAGATACAGCTATACAGTAAACATGTAATCAATATAATTATCTCTTTATCATAGTAAAACTAGCATATACAAAACTTTTCCTATATTACTAAGCTGTTTTTCTATAACATCTGACATTTTTGATATAAGTATATATTAGAAGAGATTATTAATAATCCTAAATTCCTTATTTCATTCTTTAATTTTCTAAGTTTCATTTTCAAGTTGTAATGATATTTCTGTTCTTGGAAGTGGAATAATTGTACATATTTGTTACTGTATTTCTTTATAATAATTAAATTTTTATAAAGGATTTTATCATGACATAACTATATGACTGTGATAACAATTAGCTCTACATACATTTTAAATGTTTCTTATACTACTTTAATCTCTGAAATAACTATGTAGTTTACTTCTTTTTCATACTGCAGTCAGAGGAATTTCAGACTACTATCAAAGAAACTTCTGTAACTAACTCAAAAAAGTTGTAAGTGTTTTGATTAAATGTGTTTTTTAATATGAGCTATGTAATCAGTTACTATTTTTCCTTAAATTTCTCATTTTGCATTATGTTACTCTGATGACATATGATGCACGAGAACAAATATGCTGCTTTTAAAATGACTCATTTAAATGATTGTTTTTATAATAGTTTAGTGAAAGAATTAAATCATCAAATTTTTGAATCAAAAAGGGACTGTTAGAGATGAAATGGTTCCAACTTTGATTTTACAAATTGGGAAGTTGAAGTTTTAAGTGATCTACTTTTGATCGTATAACTTAATTCAGAATAGACATATTTCTTGATTTCCTTTTGCTATTCATTGCCTCTGTCCAATAAACATAAATATGTTTTTAAGTTAACATTTATTTGTTTAAGGTTAGGCTTAAGGAGTCATGATGGAAACGAAGCTTCTCTGAAAGAGAAAGATAAAAAAGTAAGATTCTTAATCATAATTCTTATAATTCTGTTAAAAGCTATTTTTATATTCAGAATTACCAGTTTTCTATTCTTAAAAAGGTCATAGAGAAACATGAATTATAGAATATTCAAATATAATTTTTCATGGTTAGCCCTACTCCTTTTGTGACTTTTCCGTTGTAAGCAATTCAAATTATAGAGATAAGTTATCAGGATAGTTTTGTTGACTGGAATTTCAGCTTTCTATGTTTGGCATTTCATATGAATATAATTTGAAATAAGATGTATTTTTGCTTTTGTATTTTATTAAATTATACCTGTTTTACAGTTAATTGGTAGATCTTCAAAATGATAAATTCATAGAAAAATTTAATCTATGTGTTTGAATTTGAGGTATTTATAACTACAAGTGTCCTTTATGAAAGTATTAAAAGGGAACAGACAGGTTTTTGCACACATTATTATATAGGTCACATCTTTACATTCTCACAATTAACTAAAAGTTTTAAAGAATAGAACGTCATTGTTTCTGTTGCCTATAAAAAATATTTGAGCAGGGTGAGATACTGTCTTAAAGGCTCTCCTCTAACAAAATGTCCCTGTGCAATCATAGTGCAGCATGTCTGTAATCCTTGCCTACTGGAGAGGCTGAAGTTGGTGGACCTGGAGTTCTGAGCTGCAGTAGATTGTTAATCTGTTGTCTGCACTAAATCTAACAATTAAAATGCTAAACTTTTAAGCACAGGGACCACCATGTTGCCTAAAGGAGAGGCACACCAGCCCAAGTTGGAAACAGTGGAGGGCAAAGCTCTCATGCCCTTCAGTAATGGGAATGGACCTTTAAGTAGCCCCAGAACTTCTACCCTGGATGAGATAGAGACTCAGCCTTTAAAAACAAGTGGCAACAATAATAGCAACATGGTGTCTCTGATGAGCAACTTTTAAGATATTTATTAACAAGATAATTTTGTTTAATGACTTTGTAATTATAAATATCAAGTGAAACATACAAGAGGAAGACATACTTTCCAAAGGTTTACTACTATTGAGGCAGGTAGTCAATCTGCTATGTGCTAAGCACTATGCTAAATAGTGGGGATACAAAGAAAGACAAAAAAATATATTGTTCCTGCTATCAAGAAGATCATAGTCTACTGGGGAAGATAATATGCAAACATCTATGTGCAAAGAACATAGATATACAGGATAAATTGGAAATAATTGATAAAGGGAAGGCATTATCATTAAGTGGGATCAGAAGGCTATTTATAGGAGGTAGAATTTCAGCTAAGTCATGGAAGAAGCCAGGAAAGCCAGAAGGCAGAGAAGAGGAGGAGAGAGCATTGTAGGTGTGGGAGACAGCCAGTTTTCTAAGTGAAAATACTTAGAGATACATTGTCTTGTGTAAGGAGCATCAGAGGCTAGTCTCACTGGACATATATTAGAGAGTAAGTATAAGAAGACTATGTAGCAAGGGGCCAAGAATTAAAGGACTTTAAATTCTAGTTGATTTTATATTTGATCCTGGAGGAAATATAAAGACATCTGAGTATATGGGATAGAGACAGGGTGATATAGTCATACCTATACTTTAAGGAAGATAACTCATGCAGCTAAATAGAGAATGGAGTAGGGAAGAGACTTGAGGCAAGTAGACCAGCCAAAAAGCTGTTAGAATAGCCAGGCCTGAAGTGATGAGAGCCTTAAAGGTCCTTTGCAATCTCATTGCTTGATTTAAATTCCCAATACTACTGCACAAGTGGCAAGTAAAGGAAGAAGCAATAGGACCTAGCAACATACTAGATATGTAAGATAAGATAGTAAGTTAAAGATAACATCAAGCCTTTATGACTGAGAAGATGGTGGTACCCTTGACAATAATAGGGAATTTTGGAAAAGAGGAGGATTGGGGAGGAAAGAGAATGAGTTCAGTTTTGAACATGTTGAGTTTAAGGTGTCTAAAATACATTCAATTTGAGAAGTCCAATACACATTTGGTGATGCAAGTCTGGAGGTCAGGATAGAGATGAGAGCTAGATAAGTAGATTTTAGAATCATGAGTGTAGAGATAATAATTGAACCCATCAGAGCTGATAAGATCTCCAAGTGTAATAATATAGAGGGAGAAAGAAAGAAGGCCCAAGATGAGGATGCTCAGCATGATGCTCAAATGAAAAATGAATTTCCTATTTATGGCGAAGTCCTCCAGAGGTTCTTGTTTGCATCTAACATTTTGCTAATTGTACCAAATCCCAGGAATTTACAGTCTTCTAAGTGAAATCTGTTATCATTGAAAAGAATTTGACCTAACTTTCCATTTAGAAAAAATTAAGTGAGTGAAAAATATCTCTTGCTTGCACACTATGCTGTATAGTTGTATGAACAGCTTATAGAGCAGTTGTTAAATGCATTTACCTTGGAGAGACAATACAAATGAATAGTGTTGGGATTTGGGATTAAATGGAAATAAGAGAGCAGGCTAGATTGGTTTTGGTAATTACATCATACAAACCCATCTTTTTTATACCGTTATTTTTTTAGTGATGCTATATGGCAGCAAATTACAGAATGCAACAGTTTTCAAAGAATTAGTTTCAGATCATCAAAAGGGCAGTGGAGAGACACATGATGGGCATAAATTGGCTGTAGCCTATTAGTAATCAAGAACTGTGCTAGAGAATCTGCATAAAATTTGTTGTGAAGGAAATGTGTGACCAGAACAGGAGGTGGGCCAATCATGTAAAAGTAGTAAGAGTAAGGTAAATTGATGTGCCTCTGTGTTAATTTGGTACCCACACAATTTCCAGGCATATAGAGAAAGACCTCTAGCATATTCAGTGGGCCCTTTATGGAAGACATAGATAATTGTCACATCAAAGGAGGTGTAATTATGCTCTACACTGTTGGAGAACCATCCGTATTGATGAGTTGACAGATCTACCAAATCATCAAAGTAACTAATTCAGCTAGCTAGTTTAGTCCTAAGTCAGGTAGATACATATGTAAGCTTAGCAATAAAATTACCCAGTGCTTTAATAAATAGTGAGAAATATTTTACCAGTATATATTCCCAAGTTTAGTTCTGTTCATTAAATTATACTACATTCAGTGGTTATTGTAACCACTACTAAATTATATACTACATTCAGTTCTTAATATGGTCCATGCAAAATAATTATTTATTATAAACATTCTTTTTTTTTAGACTAGAACAAATCACAAGAAGAAGCACCTCTTTAGCGATACAGACACAGATCACAGAGGTGATGACAGCAAGACTGATATTAGCTGGCTAAGAGAATCAAACAAAAAAAACAAACCTCAACTGGTAGATTATAGCAGAAATAAAAAAATGAAGAAACCTAAAAATAGGAAATCAAGTAAGAAATTACTTATTTGAGAAAATATCTAGTTTTTTCCATTATATGTTATTTTACTACCTAAGACTTATTTCATCTAAGGTATTTGAGAAATGTCTATTTTCCAAATGTTGTTTTTTATTTTATTTCATAGTATGGCTTATTATGAGAGTCAATGTCCTATTGTAGATAGACAGCCTTGGAGTTAGAACTACTTAGGTTAAGTCTAGACTTTGATACAAACCTCAATACCTCTAGGCAACTTTTAAATCTATAGGTTTCAGTACAGTTGCTTATCAGCATTGTAGAAGTTTCCTTACCAGAAACTTTCTAGGATAAGCTATTAAAACTTAAAACTGCAATAATACTTTTAGAATACCCAGTATAGCAGTTTTCATTTTTTTTTTCTTTTGTAGTTTTTAAAGGTCCTTTGAGATCTCATTGCTTGATTTAAATTCCCAATACTCTCTTTTGGTTTTTTTTTCCATCTGGGAAGTTACATGAAGGTCCTATATTGCATCATCTTCCCTCTTTCTACATAAATGCTGTCATTCACAATCTCTTTTCAAGTGTGTGCTGGTGCAGAAATAGACTGTGAAAACATATACAGAATTAGAGCCATAATACAGAAATTCTTACACCCTTTAGAAAAGGAGTCTGTTTATAGATATATTTTATCAGGAGATCTGTGAAAATGAATAGGAAAAAAATACATATTTTTTTCTAACATCTCTTAACTGAAATTTAACATTTGCTCCAGTTATTTAAAAATATTCTGAAAGGCCAAAGGGAGTCCATAACACACAAAAGTTAAGAACTCTTCTTTTAGGATAACTTTGAGAACAATGCATATAAAATGATACTTTGAAATATATTAATGACCATTTAATTCCATGGTTAATATTAAAGTCTTTGCTCTAATTAGGTTTACCAAATGATGTTCATTCATTGAAATGGTGCTATAAGAAAGCTGTGTATGATGTTCCCAGTTTTATTTACTTCAAGGACCTCTAATTTCAGATCCATCCACTCCTTGAATTAAATATTAAATACCTAATATTATTTCGAGTTCCTTAAAACATTCCAACAAGAAGGTTTGTTGTGGAGAGTGTGCTTTTATAATCCTTAAAACATCAAATAAATGTGATTTGTTATTGTAAATTGTAGCTAATTCCTACTTCAGGGTATAGTATTTATGAATTAGTGTCATTGAAAAAAATAAATGTATTTATGATGATTTGCCTTGACCTTATTTGGATCCATATTTAGAGTCTTCCCAGTGCTTGTGTTTTGTTGATATAGCCTTCAAGAATCTAGTCATATTTATATAATGATGAAACATCAGAGTAGAGCTTTTTAAGAGTAAAGAGAATAAAGTAATAATTTGGGGGTACCTATAATACTAATCTCATGAGACATATATTACCAGTATTTTTAAAAGCTTCCCCATAGTATCTTTTAAAGTTTTAGTTTGAATACTTCAAAAAGGATTTCTAAATATCAAGATGTGTTCTGGTTATCTGAATTTATACATGATAAAATCTAGTTGATTTTTGACTTATTAAAATGTTAAATGAAATCACTGGTAAAATTTTAATTACCAAAATTTTTTCTCATTTTCAGGTCCATCAATAGAATTGAAACTACCAAAATCTAAGAAGGTAAAACTTTGTATTCATGCATTACATGCTTTGTAATGTCTCATTTTTCCCACATCCCTTCCAACATTTCTCATTTTCTTTTTCTGCCCTATTAGCTAATCTAATGGGTAGGAGATAGTACCTCAGAATTATTTTAATTTCCATTTCTCCAGTCAGTAGTGAGTTAGAGCATTGATTACATCATCTGAAAACTTCATATCTTTTGATCATTTATCACTTAGAGAAAGGCTCTTATTTTTATAAATTTCACTCCAATTCTCTATATGTTTGAGAAGTAAGGCCTTTACCAGGGAAACTTGCTTCAATTTTTTTTTTGCTATTTTTTAATTCTTCTGGATTTGTTTGATTATTTCTTGATTTCTCATGAAGTCATTAGCTTCCATTTTGCTCCATTCTCATTTTTAAGGAATTATTGTATTTTTTCTTTTTAAAAAATTTATTTAGTATTTGATTTTTTCCCAGTTACATGTAAAAAAAAAATCTTTAACATTCATTTTCAAAACTTTGAGTTCCAAATTCTCTCCCTCCCTCCTCCACCACTCCCAAGCCCCCACTGAGAACCAATCAATAGATTATAAATGTGTGGTCATGCAAAACACTTCCATAATAGTCATATTGTGAAAGAAAACAGGCCAAAAAAACCTCAAGAAAAATAAAGTTTAAAAAAAAGTATGCTTCAGTCTGCATTCAAACACTATTAGTTCTTTTTCTGGGGATGGATATCATTTTTCATCATAAATCCTTCAGAGATGTCTTGGAAATGTTGTATTGCTGAAAATAGGTAGGTCATTTACAACTGATCATTCAACAACATTGCCATTACTTTTTATACAGTACATTTCACTTTGCATCAGCTCATATAAGTATTTCCAGGTTTCTTTGAGACATCCTGCTCATCATTTCCTATATAGTACAATAGTATTCCATCATAATTACATGCCACAATTTGCTCAGTCATTGCCTAATTGATGGGCATTCCCTCAATTTCTAATTCTTTGCACCCACAAAAGAGCTGCTATAAATAATTTTGTACATATATGTCCCTTTTCTCTTTTTAAATCTCTTTTGGGATACAGACCTAGTAGTGATATTGCCAGCTCAAATGGCATGCATGGTTTTATAGCACTTTTTAAATCTTTGCTCTACAGAATGGTTGAATCAGTTCACAACTCCACTAAAAGTGTATTAATGTCTCATTTTTCCCACATCCACTGCAACATTTCACATTTTCTTTTTCTGTTCTGTTAGCCAAACAGATAGGTATAAGGTGGTACTTCAGAAATGTTTTAATTTACATTTCTCTAATCAGTAGTAAGTTAGAGTATTTTTCCATATGGGTGTAGATAGCTTTGATTACTTCATATGAAAACTGATCATATCTTTTGATTGTTGGTCAGTTGGGGAATAGCTCTCATTTCTATAAATTTGACTCCATTGTCTATATGTTTTAGAAATGAGGCCTTTATCAGAGAAAATTGCTTCAAAATTTTTTCTCAGTTACTATTACTAGCTGTATTTCCCTCCATCATGTTTTCCCTCTGTTTATTCTGTTCTCTCTCTTCTTGCCCTGTCCCTCCTCAAAAATATTTTGCTTCTGACCCTGCTCCCCAGATTCTGCTCTTACTCCTTTTCTCTTATTCCCTTCCCTGCCACTTTCTTGTAGGGTAGGGTAGACGTTATTCTCTCTTTGAGCTAGTTCTGATGAGAGTAAGGTTCATTCATTCTTCTCACCACCCTCTTCTTCCCCTCCACTGTAAAAGCATTTTCTTGCCTCTTTTATGTGAGATAATTTACCCCATTTTACCTCTCTCTTTCTTTTTTCTCCCAGTACATTCCTCTCTCACCCCTGTTTTATTTTTTAGATTTTTAGATACTGTCTCTTCATATTCAACTCACACTTGTATCTGTTGTCTATATATACTCCTTCTAACCCCCATAATAATGAGAAAGTTACAAATGAGTTATAAATATCGTATTTCCATGTAGTAATGTAAACAGTTTAACCTTATTAAGTCCCTTATGATTTCCCTTTCTTGTTTACCTTTTTATGCTTTTCATGGTCCTTGTATTTGAAAGTTAAATTTTCTATTCAGCACAGGTTTTTTCTCAAGAGTACTTACTTGAAATTCCTCTATCTCATTGAATAGCTATTTTTTCCTCTCATAGATTATACTCATTTTTGCTGGGTAGGTGATAGTTGGTTGTAATCCTAGCTTCTTTGCCCTCCAGAATATCATATTCCAAGCCCTCCGATCCTTTAATGTAGAAGCTGCTAAATCTTGTGTTAACCTGATTATGGCTCCACAATGCTTGAATTGTTTCTTTCTGGCTGCTTACAATATTTTCTCCTTGACTTGGGGATACTGGAATTTGGCTATACTATTCCTGGCAGTTTTTATTCAGGAGGAGATCAATGGATTCTTTCCATTTCTATTTTATTTTTTCTATTTTATTTATTCTGTTTTCCACATCAGTTGCTTTTCCAATGAGATATTTCACATTGTCAACTATTTTTTCATTCTTTTGGTTTTGAGTGTTTCTCGATGTCTCATAAAGTTATGAGCTTCCATTTGCTCCATTCTAATTTTTAAGAAATTATTTTCTTCAGTAAGACCTCATTCTCTATTTGGCTAATTCTGATTTTTAAGGCATTGTTGTCCTCATTGGCTTTTTGGACTTCTTTTACCATTTAGATTAGTCTGTTTTTTTAAGTGTTATTTTCTTCAGTATTTTTTGTGTCTCCTTTACCAAGCTGTTGAAATCATTTTTCATGATTTTTGCATCACTCTCATTTCTCTTCCCAATTTTTCTTCTACTTCTCTTACTTGATTTTCAAAATCCTTTTTGAGCTCTTCCATGACCTGAGACCAATTCATATTCTTCCTGAAGGCTCTGGATGTAGGAGCTTTGACTGTTGTTTTCTTCTGAGTGTGTGTTTTGATCTGCAGTCAGAGTTTCTTTCCATTGTTTGCTCATTTTCCCAGCCATTTGCTTGACTTTTTAACTCTTTGTTAAGGTAGTGGTCTGCTTCTAGGGTGGAAGGCACACTGTCCCAAGCACCAGGGGTTTTGCGTAGCTATTTTCAGAGATACTTTTAGGGACCTGTATGTTTTCAGTTCTTTCTAGGTAGTATGATCTAAGGAGTGGTGTTTACTCCTCTTCTGGCCTGTGCTCTGCTATGTGAGTGACCACAAGCCCTCTTTTTTGCCCTGGAACTGTGAGGAGGGTCCCTGTTCCACTGTGGCCACAAGCTAGAGCTCCTCCTTGCCCTGGGACTGGCACCCAGCGTTGTGATCCAGGTCCAAGTATGGGCAAAGCAGCAGAGTCCTGCCTCAGTGCTAGCAAAGTGACCCCTGTAATCTCCTTCTGATCAGTTATTTGATCCCCTTACCATCTGTGGGTTGAAGTACCCAAAGCTGCTGCTGATTTAGTATCTCCCAAGGCATGTTCCTAGTTTGCTGGGGCTGGAGCTTTGCTGGTGCACCCTATGCTGGACTGTGTACCCCTCTCCCCCGAGTGTGACAATTTTCCTGCTGACTTTCTGATTTGTCTCTGGCATCTATGGGATAAAAGGTCTGGAAACTGCCACTGCTGCCACTGTTTCAGTCTCACCAAGGCCTACTCTCAATTTGCTGGGGCTCTGTCTGTGCTGGTACAGCCTGTACTGGACTGCCCTCCTCTCACCCTGGTACAACAGACTTTTCCTGTTGACTTTCTAAGTTGTCTTGGACTAGAAAATTATTTTACTTTGTCTTTGTGGGTTCTGCCACTCTAGAATTTGTTTAGAGTCATTATTTAAAGGTATTTGGAAGAGTTGGGGGGAAAGCTCAGGCAAGTCCCTGCCTTTATTCCACCATCTTAGCTACCCCTCCTATTATATGCTTTTTCTATCACCAAAAGATATTGTGTGACTTCTCTGAACTTTTAACCACATTATCTCTTCCAATTGCATATCTCTAGTGATTCCTTCTTTCTTTTGCTTACTCTGTCTTCTCTGTCTTCCTCTTTAATTATTTGATCTTTAATATTTAAGCACTATTTGAGCTTGGCTAGCACTATCATTACTGTATTTCAGCGCATAATCATTGCATTCTGTTTGTTCAGCCCAAAAACTGGTTTGTAATCTTTCATCGTGTAATTGTCGCAATGTATAATTCTATTCATTATGCCACTTAAAAGGTAAACAGCAGCAATTTATTCACCAATGGAATATGGATACACATTAATCTCTCACACATAAGCCACGAGCCTCAAATTCTCAACACATGCATATAGTATTTTTCTTTTTCTTTTTTTTTTCTTTTTTTCTCTTTGCTTTTTGTAGGGCAGTTGGGGTTAAGCAACTTGCCCAAGGTCACATGGCTAGTAAGTGTTGAGTGTCAGAGGCTGTATTTGAACTCAGGTCTTCCTGACTTCAGGGCTGGTGCTCTATTCACTGTGCCACCTAGCCGCCCCCATATAGTATTTTTCTGAAAGCTGACTTGCATGGTTTGTTTAAAGCACTGCAGTACTAACAGTACTGTCACTTAACCCAGTTAAAAGCCATAGGCACAAGGGGAGCAGGCAAGCAGGCAAAGCTCCCTTGAATAAGTCACACAAAATGGTCAGGCTTGCATCTTCCTGTGCTAGCTAAACTGTACAGTTCTCCTGCCAGCAATACAGTTTCATAATGAATGGTTTTTAAGTAATATTGGCGCATTTTTTTAAAGCTTTACATAATGGTTATACCCTTCCCCCAATTGCAAAAAAATTTGTTGGAAAGTCTGTGACAATTATGAATGAAGTACGGTATTGATGCATTTTATTTTCTCTACTTTCATAAGCTATTGAATTTTGTTTAGAAAATCTTTTAGTTATGATTTAAAACTATTTTAAAGGTAATAAAGAATATAGTTATTTGAAATAGAATTATCAGTTATTTAGTGACTGTGGTAAGAAAAGGCTAGGAAATGGGCCAGGATCAAGAATTTTGACTCTATAGTTGCATGTGCAAATATATACTTTGTTTATAGTTGTCAACACAGCTATATAGCTGTATAAATATTATGTCTTGCTAAAATGCTGATTTTTCTAACAAAAATGTAGAACATAGAAGTTTAGCTCATTATTATTGACTGATATTAATTAATTTTATCCCAGACTTATAATACAGATCCCACCAAAAAGGTAGACGAAAGAATCACAGAAGCAACAAGACCCCAACGTCCTCGGAGAGCAGGATTAGTAAAAAAAAATTATAAAGATTTCTCAAATTCAGAACCAGAAAGTGAACAAGAATCTTCACCAAGTACCCTCAGTAAACAGAAATTATTGGTTCAGGTAAATAATTTCAATTAAAATCATTTATATATTTTTACAAATATTTAAAAATAAGTCTCCTAATTTTTTTGTTAAAGCTATTCCCTTCAGAGAGAAACACAAGCAGAATAACTAAAAATTTACCAAAAGTACCTCTATGACATTAATTTATAAATTACATGCCATTAATTATATTTTAAAAGGAGTGCTTTATGCACTAGTTAAGTACGACTAATGATTTGTTTATAGATTCTTTGGATTTAAATACTTTATCCTCCAGATTAGTAATTCCCAAACTGGGACATTCAGGGAACATGATTTATAAGAATGTTATTGATTGTGTTTTCAAAGCAAATGTTTAATTCATTCTTTTAGCAAATACATATTAAGCAGTTGATTATGTACCCTGGACCCTGTTCTTTGTTCCAGGGGGGAGGAAGGAGAAAAAGCATAAGTAATGTAGTGATTCTTATCATTAAAATGTCTACAATTATTTGGTGAGACTAACAGAAAGGAAACACTAGTGAATATTGCTAGACAATATACTATATTTTATACACACACATACATACACATATGTGTGTATATATGTGAATTATATATGCATATGTATATATGTATATGTAGATAGATGGCTAGATAGATAGATAAACTACAGTCCTTAAAGGATCTGTGATGGTTAAATATGAGTATGGATACTACTTCCCTCCACTGTTGTAGATTGCCACCCCTTTTTAATCTAGGAGATAGTCTTCAAGAGTAGTGATAAAAAATTCTTCGTTATGTAACCAGCTTGGAGATATTTGAAATATATTATAAATACTATACAGCATTCAAAGGAGATTTAAACCAGAGCTAATATGATCAAGGCTTCCTATAAGACTTTTGAGGATGGACAGGATATCACAATGCCCCTGTTACAGAGAAAGAACAGGTGGGCAATCTTTCTAGATTTAAGCAAGTACCAGAAATAGAAATGAGCATAATATAGAAAAATAAGCCATTAAAAGGAACTGACTTCTTTCTAAAACTACTTGAAAATATATATGAACTTTTATTTCTTTCTCCAAGATACTTTTAATAAAAATATCAAACCTTAATAGAAGTATGTAACCTTTTCACCAGATGTTAAGTATTATAAGACATTTCCCTTGAGTAAGATAATATTTGAATGTCTATGGGTTCTTAAAAGTTCTGCTAGCAGAGTGTAAGCTCTGGGAGATCCCTCCTATTAAACTGTGAAGACTTTGAGTGTGGGCCTCATGATGGGTATATGTATACCTGTTATCTAAGGACCACCAAATTCAAAGAAGCTCATCACAAAGTTGAACATAGGATGATAAAATTTTTAGTCGCAGCAACTCCCAAAGACCATCAAAACTATATAGAGGGTGTATGGTCTTCATTATACCTATACCTTTGAAATTATATATTCTTGAAGTAAGAAGTATCTTTTATTTAACCTATAACCAGTGATTTTGGAGAATTGCTTTGTTTTTTCATCTTCAAAACAAAACCTTTGACTATAAGCAATTACTAGTTTTCTAGGTGAGCTTGATACTATGCCAAGTAAGCTATAAAGAGAATTATATTGTTCATATTCTCTAGGACTTAGTACTCTGAGGCAACAATTTTTGCCTCTGTTCCTTTTTTCTTTACGTTTTCAATCAAATTAAAATGAAAAGTTCTAGAATTCTTTATTCATTTTTTGAAAAATATCCTCAAACTAATATATTTTATGTTATTGGGTCATTTGCAACAGAATGTTTGTAAAAAAAATAACCTAAGTCAGACATTCTCAATATTCTCCTACATTCAAATTCATTATTGTCTATTCCCAAGATTAAGCAATAAGCTGTACACATTTGAGTAATGTGTACCTGTCTATTTAAAATTCAAATATCAAGATTTTTGTATTTATTTTCATTTAATCTGTTCCTCTCAATAATCTCTCTAACCTGAGCAAAGGAGAAGAAAAACCTAAAAAAAAAAAGTCCTCAATATGTAGCATTATGGTCCAGCAAAACAAATTTCCACATTGGTTTCAGAAATTTTTCTTCCTGTTTTTAATGTGTAAAAGTAATAACTTGACTGACCATCATTTAGTAAGTACTTAGAAATGTTTTTCTTCTTGTTGAATGTGTTTTTATTGATGAATTTTTTTACAGCACCAAAATTTCTCCCAGAAGCCCTACCCCTTTCTTCCTCTCAGAGAGCCATCTCATATAACAAATAATAATTTAAAAGATTTTTTTAACAGAGGAAAAATCACCAAAACTGTTCAACACATGCTCTGTTCTTATGTGCAGCATTCAACATTGGTGGATCTCCCACCTCTGCAAAGGAGTTTGTTTCTTCTCATATCTATCCTCTGAAATCATCCTAGTCTTTGTAATTTTGTGGCATTCACTTTCAATTTTTTTAATGATTCTTTCACTGTTGTAGTCATTGTGTATATTGTTTTCTTGATTTGGCTTACTTCTGTGCAGCAGTTAATGGAGATCTTTTACTTGACACTTAGTACCACTGACTAGACCCTGTTCCTTTCTGTCACTTTATGCTGACCTAGGCTGGAAAAATGATTCAATATTTAAAAAAAACCATTATCTGACAATGGTACATGTTTTATATTTTTGTGAAGGAATTGTGAGGCTGACTTCAGGTATTCTTCCTTTTACTTTACTGTCTTTAGTCCTTTGCCTTTTCACTGTTTTGTAAATCAAAACTATTTAAATTTTCCTCTTTCCTTTTCCTTAATATTTTGTAAATATGTTCAAAATTGTAGTTCCCCTTGGCTGCCAGATCTCTTTAATTGGCAAGAAGATTGGGGAAAAAGGGAAAAGAAGAAACATTCATTAGGTTCCTAACTGTTTGCCTCTGCTAAGCTTTACAGATATCTCATTTGATCCTTTCAATGTTTCTGTGAGATAGATACTGTTATAATCTCCATTTTACAATTGAAGGGACTGACTCAGACAGAGGTTAAGTCACTCACACAGCTAGTAAGTATCTGAGGTCTGATATGAACTCAGATCTTTCTGACTTCAGGCCCAGGGCTCCAGCCACTGCAGCACCTAGCTACTTCTAAGGAAGTAAAATGTTTGCTCTTTTTTTGGCCTCCTATTGAAACTATTTATGTCAGTGAAATTTATATAAGATTGGTGGCAATCAAAATTAATAGATTTCCCTTTATTCATTTTTCAGATTCAACAGTTTATTTAAATAGTTTAGTTTGGAGCTATTATAATTGTATGAAGCATCTTTTCATCTTTTTCTGATTTGTTTTCAACGGACCTTTATTCTGACTAATATAAACTGGTAGCTAATTCAGAAATGATCTCTGTGTCAATAAGACTAGTAGTTTATTAATTGTCAAAATACAGTCCTTTCATTTTTGGTAATGTTATTCATTGTTCACTATCTCCAATAGCTATTGACTCTCTCTTCTTGAAAAAAAAACATCTTGAATAACTTAAAATAACAGCTTCTAAGTAAGCCTTGAACTTTTTTTTACCTTCTCCAATTTCTTGGCATTGAATCATATTTTACAACATATCTTTCACTATTCTTCTCTGTGAAAGTTTTTGCATTGGACTTACTAGATTTGGATGATCTTGTGAGAGTCTATATATCATTTTTCTAAATTTTCATCCTTTGTAAGAAATATTGGTGCATATGCTGCAATTGATTATCTTTTTGTTAATGCTTATCACGAGTACTATAAGATGAGATGTGAAAATGCCCTGTGAAATCATGTTTCTAATTGCTTTTTAGCTTTCAACATAACCAACTCAGCCAACTTCTTTATGTGTTTCTCACTTGAAAATCTGAGTGATACTCCCATTTTGATGAATGAAATTTGCTTATTTTATGGGCTTCCAAACTGGAAGCAAACTTAAATATAACCTAGTCTAACTCCTTAATTTCAAAGATAAGGGCACTGATGGCCAGAAGTTAAGTAACTTGCTTAAAGTATGGCAAGAAGAAATCATCAAAGCTAGATTAGATCCTATGATCTATGACCCCAAATCCATTACTTTCCATTTTTCCATGCTATGGCTTCTAATTTCATTAATCCTAAGATTAATGTTTTTCAGTACTTTCTGTGGTGTTGGCTGTTCATTAATCATTGGGTGTAAGCCTCACATTTAGAATATTAATAGTCAATATTGGCTTCCCTGATGCCATTGTTGTGGATGCAGAAGAAGAATGCACAGGCTTGAGGACCATGTTGTATTTTCTTCTTTCATTCAATTGCATGAGAATAGAAGCATTAAACCAACACATGAAAGAACAGTAAAATCTTCACATCATTTACTAATTAAATGTCATTTGGTGTTCTATGTCCAAATTTTGGCAGCTTTGGAATAGAAGAGATAGAACTATTTGTCAACAACATAAAAAGCCTATTAGAAAGAAAAGGATTTTCTGGTTATTAGTAATCCTATAGAGAATTGATAACAGTGGGTAATACTGGATAGAAAGCTGGTCTTGAAGATAGTAAGACCTAAAATCAAGTCCTGCTCCTGACATATATTGGAAGTACAGATAATTTAATATATTGGTGCTGTAGACAATTCTCTAATACTAGTTTCAGAGAAAGTATTAGTTTTTATTGGTAGAGGGTGTTTCTAAACCTAGTTGTCTTTAACATTCTTAGAGAAAAGAGCATCATTAAATTTCCTCAATCTCATATATCTTCTTGAGATTAACTCTTAATAGTTCAGTTTAAATTATTTTGAAAAGAAAGACTTTTTAATAGTCAGTGATTTTGAAAATTGTTAATTTTTTTTGTTTTTTTGCATTACTGAAGGGAAATTAACATCATTGAAATCAGAATCCATTGGAATATGATTATATTTTACTCGTTACATTTCATATTTGAAACTATAAACAACAAAACAGATCATTTGGTCCCTTAGTTGATTGGCAGATAATGCTTTTTATAATACTTATTTCAACATCTGTAACATTAATGAGTAGGTTTATTGATCTTGTTATTTATATGATTAAAGAGTGTGAGGCCAAAAAAAATAAAAATGGATCCAGAGTTGCCATTAGTTAAACAAAATTTTGGGACCACTGTTTTAAATAAATAAACTTCTATATTTAGCTTTATAAAGGGGTCCTTATATTCAAATGATATTGATGTTTGAAGGGAAATTGAAAAAATGAGATGGCACATTTGATGTATTCAAATACAGAAAACCATTAAGATATAGGAATTACATCTAGGACTTATATTTCATTACAATCCCCTACAATATGGTATAGCTCATACTTTGGCATTAAATAATTGATTTTTAATAAAATTAAGTATATTCTGCTCATTGTGTGTTCAAACATGTAATTATTCATACCAATAAAGCATTTCACAATATAATTTAATGGTGTTTTTTTTAGGTTGCAAATATGCATAACAAAAGTAAAACTATGAAGCAATTGAAAAAAGGCCAAAATGCTATTTCTACTGAAGCAGAAGAAATATCAAAAGAAGGGAAAAAATCATCTAACGTAAAAGATTGTATAAGAGAAAAAAGACTTGACTCATCTCCAATTCCCTTATCTGGAAGCCCAGCATCTATAGAAGTGATGAGATGTCAGTGTCATTTTTCTTGTCTTTTTGTAGAAATTCTGGCTCAAGTTATCTCCAGTTTTCTCCTGTGACCTACAGTTAAGCTTATGAAAAATTCGTTGAGAAGTTTCTCTGTTATATTTAGAAAAATCATTTTCATATTTTGAGTGTCATGTTAGGATTAATTTTTATGAAAATTTTACTTTGATATTAGTAAAAACTTTTAATTAAGATATTTATTAGATGGACCTCATCAGAATGGGTACTTCCATCACTACTGTACATCATAATTCCACACTTTCTCTAATTCTTTGTCCATTCCTTTCTAGAAATCCTCCTTAGAGAATATACCCAATATTCTGAAGACTTTCATCTAAATTTTAGTGTTTCTTAGCCATTGATGGATCCCTCACATTTTTCTATGTGTTCTCCTTCATTTGCATTTCTGACTTACCTCTTTTTCCTGTTAATGTGTTTTTCATCACAGCTTTTAACTGTGCTTCTCAAATGCAAATCTTTACTGTTAAAATGCTATATAGCCTACTTAAACCTACCTTGAGTCTGAAGCTATAGCATCAAAATGACGACTAATGCTATGTTAGCAATTGTAATAGCTAGCATTTATATAGTGCTTTAAGATTAGCAAAGTTCTTTACTTGTATTATCTAATTTGATCATCACAACAACCCTGTAAGATAGATGCTATTATTAATTCCATTTTACAGAGAAGAATCTGAGAGAGGTTAAGTGATTTTCCATGTCACATATCTACCACATGTCTGGAGTGGGATTCAAATTCAAATTTTAAGTTCAATGCTCAGTCCACTATGCTACTTAACTACTTTGCTAATAGAGAAAAGATCAAATTATACGATTATCATATATCCATAAATGAAAATGTGAAAGTGTTTTCTGATGGGTTTGTGGCTCAAAGTAGTTTTTCTTTATAGAATAAAATAAATAGTAAGAAATTTTTATTTTGACTTTTATCAATTAAATCACCACAGTAAAGTAGAATTCACCCAAAAACTTGAAATAATTTGGTATCTTTACTCTGTGAAAAAGTAATTAAACATACTTGCTTTTATGCAAAAGTCATTTAATTGTAGACATGCCTTGGAGTTTTGGAGTTCACCTTTACTTTCTAATAAGAAAACCTCATTAAGAGAACAACTTCAACAAGAATAGCATATCTGAGATTATTTCTAGGCAGTTATAAAGATTATTTTAAAATGGATTAAATTTTATTAATTTCACAATAAAAACTAGAGATTTAAAGTTAATACCATTAACTTAATTATACTGTCACTAGTATAGCTAGGCCTTTATCCTACATCAGTCTTACCATCATCAGAAATATTTATAGACATAAACTTGTTGAGATTATATCATGTACATCAGTATGTATGTAGGTAAGAATTTATGTGTTTAAGTATGTATGTATGTATGTACTACTGATTGAAAGTGGGAACTGAATAACTGATAATAAGTTTGGCAGTTTATACTAGCTTATTTCTGGAACTTAGCTATTGGCTCAACTTTTCTAATAGTTAGTTTCCTTATTTTATTCAGCTGACATGATGTCAGTAGACTGAATGCAATACCTTGGCTTGATCTTATGATAAAATTTATATGAAAAATCCTTTTAAAATCTTTTTAAAATTTCTCATTAAATTTTAATTTTAAAAATTCTAGTCACTGATATATTTTCAAGAACTATAAAACATTTTAAATAGATCATTTTGGTGTTAATTGATTAAATCTGATTAGTTAAATGAAAGGACATAATTTAACAATGTCTCAAATGATGGTTTTAGCTATTTTAAAAAAATTTAAATAGAAATGATTAATTTGATAATTCCAGTCTTTGGCAATCCTATATTATAGGTTCAGAGAAAACAATTGAAGGAGAATTTCCTCAAGATTATATTCCTTCAATAAAGTCAACATCCCCCTTTTCACAAAATTCAACACCTGAAAAAAGAGAATCTTTAAATAGTGTCCATGGCATCACAG
This sequence comes from Pseudochirops cupreus, assembly GCA_028627135.1. Taxonomy (NCBI): domain Eukaryota; kingdom Metazoa; phylum Chordata; class Mammalia; order Diprotodontia; family Pseudocheiridae; genus Pseudochirops; species Pseudochirops cupreus. The sequence continues at coordinate 205,471,662 of CM053581.1, read as the reverse complement.
GCAATATTTTCTACACTACAAACATGAAAATTCAAAGCAAATGTTTGATAGAATCTCCTGGAAATATTGATGAAAACTTGAAGTGTGAAAATAAACATTTCTCAAGTCCTTTGTTTTTGGTAAGAATTTCTTCATTTATTAAAAAAATCTGAATATAGTAATGTCTTTCTTGCAATAGTTTATTTTGCTTTCTTTAAGACTTTTTTTAAACTAAGAAGAAAAATGAAATATGCAGAGATTAATGAAAGTAAATAAAAATACTCAAAGGAGAAAGTGTCTATCATTTCTTCTTTAGAAAATGATCTTTAGGGGCGGCTAGGTGGCACAGTGAATAGAGCACTAGCCCTGTAGTCAGGAGGACCTCAGTTCAAATCTGGCCTCAGACACTTAACACTTACTAGCCATGTGACTTTGGGCAAGTCACTTAACCCTGATTGTTCTGCCTTCCCCCCTGCAAAAAAAAAAATGATCTTTAATTTCAAATTATACGTGCCATATTCTCTTCCTTATAAAACTGTTAGCTTGCAAATTTTTTCCTTCCTTTCTCCTCTTCTAGCCTTCTTTCCTTCCTTTCTTTGTTCCTTCCTTCTTTCCTTCCTTCCTTCTTTCTTTCCTTCTTTCCTTCCTTCCTTCCTTCCTTGCTTCCCTCCCTTCTTCCCTCCCTCCTTCCTCACTTTCTTTACTCTCCTTTCTCTCTCCTCTTCTTTCTTCCTCTCTCCTTTTATCTCCCCTCCCTCCCTTCCTCTCCTTTTTTCTTCTCTCTTCTTTCCTTCTCTTCTCTGGAAAAAGAGTTACTGGTAGCAGAGAAATAAGCATATTTAAACAGTACATATTCTACGGAATGGTAAATTTCCTAAATTGAACTCAGTATCTCTAGGTAGGCTGTTCAAGATATGGAAACATAGCTTGAATGACAAGTAAGAAAAAAGCAGAAAGACCCTTATGGATGATAAATTAATTTTTGTGGCTACTATAGTACCATATTGTAAATTGCTGCTTCAGTTTTCTAAAGGCTATCCATAAAGGATTACTGTAACTCAAAAGGTTTTAATTTAATTCTCCTATCATTGTGCAGCTTATTTACCTTTAGAATATATTTTAATTAGAATGATTTAAAGACAGAATTATATAAGCAGTTGTTTGTTTACATGTTGTCAAGATTTTAGTTTATTAAATTCTTCCTTGAATGCTGCCCTTTCAAAAAAATAAAACTATTGACTGCTAAGCACAGATAGAGCAGAACAAGACCTGTGCAGAGTAACTGACATGTTACTTATTAGCCAATAGTGTGGTACCAATATATACAAAGCTAATTCCATAATGTACAGGCAGAAAGTAATCTTGCTGTTTTCTGCACTTTTCAGAACTTAAGTAAAGAACAGTCTCTGGTTTTAGACATTACATTTCTGGAAAAAGGTGGCGACATTGAAGTATATAAAGAAAAATAAAAATTATTTAAGGGCTGAAAAATGGGCCCTAGGAGAAAAAGTTAAAGACATTTGTGAAAATTACCTGATTAAGATAAACTTAGGGGTAGCTAAGTGGCTCAGTGTATTGAGCACCAGCCCTGGAGTCAGGAGGACCTGAATTCAAATAAATTTGGCCTCAGATACTTGACATGCTTACTTAGCTGTGTGACCTTGGGCAAGTCATTGAACCCCAATTGCCTTGCCTTCCCCCCCCAAAAAAAATAAAATAAAAAGATAAGATAAACTTAAAGAATTAACAGTATTATTATCTTCATGTTGGTGAAGTATTTCTACATGTATGCAATTCCTTGTTCTTGATGACCATGAAATACCAAATTAGAATAAATTAGTTCAGTTAAAGAGGGAGTTTGTTTAGATATAGATATCTTTAAGAAAATTACCTATACTTTATTATATTACATTATGTTGTATTACACTTTATACTTTATTGCCTTGACCAAATTCTCTCCAGATCAGCTCTATTACTCTTTGATTTTCAGCTATTTTGAAGTAATATCAGTTAATATGGAATCCTACTGATTTTCAAAAAATAAAATAAAATGAACATGAGATCCTTAATCATTGGCAGGATTAATCTCAAGTAAAGCAGTTTAAGGATTCAGTGGTCTTCTCAGGCTTTTTGTTTTCAAAACCCTCTACACTCTTAAAAATTATTGAGAACCCAAAAAAGATTGTTCATGTGGGTTATATCTAATGGTATTTATCATATCGGAAATTAAAAGTCTTAGTATTATTACCAAAATAATTTTGACATCACAGACCCCATGAAAGGGTCTCAGGAACCCCCAGGAATCTCTGGAATACACCTTGACAACAACAATAGTGATCTTTTAAATTACATCCTTTTATTTGAAAATACTGTTGGGAAAGTTTATTAAAAACAAAAATTGTGAAAAATGCTCATCAGTCCTTATAGTATTTGCAAACATCTGTCATTGTTTTCACTGTGAAATATTTTTGCTGTCATGTGGAACTGAATTATAGGAGAATTATTTGTAAGAAAAATTTAAAACTACCAAATAATGATCCCTAGCTTCTAATGCATTTGTTTTGTTTGTTCTTACTGATCCTAGCCTAAAATTACTCCAGTAATAATGGACAAAATTGATAATAGTGGAAAAGATGCAGAGATACCTTCACAGAATATACAAGATTATGACAACCCTATGTATTTAAGTAGTTATAATTCAGAAAAACAATTCAGTGGATCAGAAATGAAAGACATACATGAAAATTGTATTAAAAATACACAAAAGGTAAATTGCTAACAGTTGTCAAACTTCAAAAACTTAGCTGTGTAAATTAGTTAGTTGCCATAAATTGTAGAGACAAATGTTGTAATATTATTTTGTGTATTTCTCAACAATGTACATAATTTAACTGAACATTTTTTTTGTTTGAAATTGAAAATTGTTGGGGCAGCTAGGTGGCACAGTGAATAGAGTACCGGCTCTGGAGTCAGGAGGACCTGAGTTCAGATCCCGTCTCAGACACTTAACATATTACTAGCTGTGTGACCTTGGGCAAATCACTTAACCCCAAATGCCCTGCCTTTCACCCTCCAAAAAAAAAAAGAAATTGAGAATTGTAAATAAGTACATTTTGCTATGAGAAACTTCTTAATCCTGGAACATATAGATACACATGCATGTGTATCCATATATATTATAAGTATATATGTGTTTATATATATGTTAATATCTATATATGTATGTCTGTATCTATATATCGCTATCTTCCTATCTATCAATTTCAAGATTTAGAAAGAAAACAGGAAATAACTCTTTTTTAAACTGACTGAAGACATTTTCATAGATAAATAATTTTGGTTAAGTTCTAAGATTTCATTATCCTGTTACTGAAGTTGAAGTTACAGTGTTGGCTGGTTTTGTGATTTGTGACTTAAACATTTTGAATTTAGACTACTGTTCCCTAATTATATAGTAAACCTGACTTACATTTTTTGACATGGTTACAATCAATTAACTAGTATGCATAGAGTACTTACTATTTGCCTAGAATTTGCCTAGGAACTATGGGAGATACAAAAGTATATGATGTGATTTTAGAACTGATAAGAGACTTTAGATATAATGTATATATTCAGAAAGGAGGCAGGATGAAAGCTAGCCTCAAAGATTGGATAGGATTGGGATAGTCATAGCTGTAGGAATGGTATTACAGTTAAAAGGAATAGAAGCAATGACACAGAGGTAGAAGTGAGCTTGCTATATTCTTTGGAATAGTGAGTAAAGGCACCTTTTTAGGGGTTAATAACAAAAACAGCTTTCATATAGTAGAATTTTATTGAGAGCAAGGACTGTGCCATTATTTGAGCTTTTTAATCTTTGTATTACAGTTTCTAATACAGTTTATTGAACTTAATTGAATAAATGAAATGGGACCAGGTTATACTTAGCCTCAAAAGCCAGGAGAAACAATTTAATCTTGATCGTAATAGAAAATTAATCTGGCAGGAATGAAGTAGGAGAAAAGTAGAGTCAATGAGAACAGCTATTTAAATGTAATAATTTGTGAGGTAATGATCACCTGGACTAGAGGTAGTTTTTTGCAGAAATACAGAAAAAAATTATGAAGAAAAGAATAAATAAAGTTGATAGTTGCCTATAAGGTATGGATAGTTGCCTATAAGAAATGGATAAATAAAAAATGGCTGCCATTATTTTTGTTTCCTGTTCTGAATTTATCTAATTACCATGTGTTATAGGAACCCCTTTCACCATCACAGTTATCTTTGTCTAGCTCAAAGAGAGAAAAACTGTATGACATACCTACTGATACTCTTCATCGAAAAGGTTTGTAACTTTTAAAAATGTTATATAGCAATATGTAAAATAATTCATTAGTTTTTCTTCTCTCATATCTCTTTTCTCACATCTGTCCTCTTCCCTCCACTTACATAGCCACCACCTAAGTTTAGATACTTTTCACTTCTTGCCTGGACAAATGCAATAGACCTTTCATTGGTTTCCCTCTTTACAATCTCTGTTGGCTCATTCATTTTCCACACAGCTTCCAAAAATAATTTTTCCAGAGCATAGGTCTGCTCGAGTCACCACCCTTCTTAAAAATCTTCAGTGGCTCCATGTTACCTCTAGGACAGTGGTTCTCAACCTTCCTAATGCCACAACCCTTTAATATAGTTCCTCATGTTGTGGAAAATAAAATTATTTTCATTGCTACTTCATAACTGTAATTTTGCTACTGTTATGAATCATAATGTAAATATCTGATATGCAGGATGTATTTTCATTGTTACAAATTGAACATAACCCACAGGTTGAGAACCGCTGCTCTAGGATAAATATACAAAGATCTCAGCTTGGCATTGTAGTCTAGATTACTTTTCTAGACTTATTTCACATTGCTGTCCATCATGTATTCAATGTTCCAGTCAAAGTGGTTTATTCCCTATTCCCTGAATTTATCATTGCACCTGCTCCACTTTCAGGCTTTGCATGAACTGGCCCTGAGGTCTAGAATGCTCTTCCTCATCACTTCTACCTCTTAGAATCTTTAGCTCTTTCTTCTAGGCACAGCTCAGGTACCTCTTGTTACTGGAAGTATTTCCTATTTTTTTTTTTTGGTTGATAGTGTCCTCTTCCTCAAATTACCTTGCATTGTATCTCCAAAGATAATGTAAATTCTTGAAAATATTATCTTTTCCCTAAAACCCTCTCCTCTGTTTATATAAATATATATATGTTGCATGCATAATATTATATATTATATTTATATCATAATTGCATATTACATATTTATTTATGTTACTACTGAGGATATTACCATTCTTCCAGTCTCCAAGGTTCTTAAATATCTAAGTATCATCCTTGACTCCTCAGTCTTTCCCCCACCCAAATACCCAATTAGTTATCAAGATCTGCTGACTATACCTTTGTAACATCTTTTACATAACACCCTATTGTCTCCTCTTGACAATGCACCACCCTGGTTCAGGCCCTTATCACTTCACACCTGGACTATTGCAGTAGCCTATTGACTATTGTTTTCTCTGCCTTTTCTCTCCCTACTCTAGTTCATCCTTCACTTCTCTATCAAATTGATCTTTTTGTAAGTTAGAATGAGCATATCACTAAGTCTCACCCTTCCACCCTTTACCCCACAATTCAGTAAACTGTAGTGGCCTCCTGTTAACTTTCAGAAAATAGATAAAATCCTCTTTGACTTTTAAAGCACTTCTTAATCTCACCTCTTAGTCTGTTATATCTTAATCTCTTCCTACCTTTCTAGTTTTTTTGCACCTTACTCTCATCCATGTATTCTGTGATTCAACCACACTGTCCCTTTGCTCTTTCTTACACAAGACACCCCATCTCCAAACTGTTCATTTCCACTTGTCTCCCATGCCTGGAATTCTCTCCCTACTCATCTCTTTCTCCTGGCTTCCCTACCTTCTTTCAAGTTTCAGCTCAAGTCTCACCTTTTACAAAATGCATTTCCCAGTGCTCTTTTATTTTAATGCCTTCCCTTTGAGATTTTTCCAATTTATTCTGTGTATAACTTATTTGTACATAGTTTTATGACACTATGAACTCTGAGATTAGGGACAGTTTTTTTTACCTTTCTTTGTATCATCAGCACTTAGCACAGGGCTTGGCAGATAGGAGCTTTAAAAAATTGCTTTTTGACTTGAGTGAATCATTCTACACCTTGTTACATGATCTGAGGCTTTGAGTTGCTTATTTGCATATGAATGTCTGAACTCTGGCTCTTTGGTCTTGGGATCCCTTTATTCTCTCAAAAATTATTGAAAACTCCAGAAAGATATTTGTTTTTTGGGTTTATATCCATTAATATTTACTGTGTTATCAATAAAAATATCTACTATTAAAATAATTCTTGGGGGGGCGGAGCCAAGATGGCAGCGTAGCAGCAGCAACATATCGCAGCTCTCACATAGCCACCCCAAAATACCCATAAAACAGGACTCTAAACCAATCCTAGAACTCCAAAACGCACACAGAGATACTTCCCACTAAAGTCAGCTCAGCTACGAGGAACCATATCAGCACTGCAAACTGAAACCAGCCTGGCCTGAAGCCGCGGCTGTGCCCCGGGGGCGGCTGGACAGGAGGAGCGGAGGAGACTCTCAGGTGAGCAGATTAGCAGCAGCTGCGAGTGGGATTTGTGAAAGGGAGATAAGCAGTCCCGCCGGAAGGCCTCCAGAGCGGGAAAGCGAAAGGCACAGGTTTTGCACCCACCTCGGCATTGCAGCTTCCCGCCTGCGGCCTGCAGGCAGCAGGGGGACTGAGCGATTGTTCTCAGGCCAGAGCTCTCGCGTTGAGTGGCCTGGATCCGGATCGCCGTCTTGGGCCTCAGTCTTGGAGTCCTCGCTATCCAGCCAGCCGGAAGTAAATAGGAAGAGTTCCCAGCCTCTTTCTAAGAGCTACGGCAGCCGGGAGGACCCCAGCGATTTGGGACAGAGCTTTCCCTTCTGGAAGCAGAGCCCCACAGAGATTTAAAAAAAAAATCACGGTCTGAACAACCATGAGTAAGAATAAGCATAAGAAGCAAAGTAAGAACAGCTCCCAAACCCTTGATTCCTTCTTTGG
>CM053581.1:205442720-205464078 GCA_028627135.1 Pseudochirops cupreus | reverse complement strand
TATGTTCAGTCTTGCTGGGTAGTTGATCCTTGGTTGCAGTCCTAGCTCTTTTGCTTTATGAAATATGGCATTCCAATCGCTCCGATCTTTTAATGTAGCCACTGCTAAATCCTGTGTAATCCTGACTGTATTTCCATGATATTAGAATTGTTTCTTTTTGGCTACATTCAGTATTTTCTCCTTGACCTTGTAGCTCTGGAATTTGGCTACTATATTTCTTGGAGTTTTCAATTTGGGGTCTCTTTCAGGAGGAGATCGGTGAATTCTTTCAATAACTATTTCCCCTTCTGATTCTAGGACCTCAGGACAGTTTTCTTTAACGATCTCTTGGAGGATGCTGTCCAGGTCGCTTTTTTCATTATGGCTTTCTGGTAGGTCGATAATTCTTAGGTTATCTCTCCTGGATCTGTTTTCCAGGTCAATTGTTTTTCCAGTGAGATATTTTGCACTTTCTTCTAATTTTTTAATCTTTATGTTTTGTTTGACTGACTCATGTTGCATCATAGAGTCCTTGCCTTCAATTTGACTGATTCTAATTTTTAGTAAATTATTTTCCTCAGTTAGTTTTTGGAGCTCCTTTTGCATATGTTCATTTTTCATTTTAGGGAGGTATTTTCTCCAGTTAGATTTTGGACCTCCTGTCCTAATTCTCCAATTTTACTTTTTAAAGCTTTGTTTTCTTCAGTGAAATTTTTTTCCAGTTTGGTCACTGTAGATTTAAATTTATCTCCTACCTCTCTAATTTCATTTTTAAAATCCCTCTTGAGATTCTCAAAGAATGCTTTTTGAGCTTGAGACCAGTTCACATTTCCTTCTGTGGTCTCCAGTGTGCATGTAGAGTCCGTGTTGCCTTCTGAGTTTGGTTGTTCTTGCTCATTATAAAATGATTTGATGGTTCTAGCCTTTGCAGTTTCCTTCTTCCCCATTGTGGTTGCCTATGTCCTGTATTTTTAGAGTGGATATCTGCTTCTGAGGTGCAAGAGTATTGAGCTTCTCAGGCTGGGAGGTAGGGGTTTGGTTGTTAACTTCATGAGCTGTGGCTTCTGAGTGTGTGGGCTGAGGCCAGGGCCAGGACTCTCAATGTTTCCCCTGAGTTACCTGAGGCTCACAGAGTAACTTGGGGGGGCGGGGGTGGTCTGGCTCCTTCAGGTTTCCACCTGTTTCTCTGGGCTGCCTCTCAGGCAGGCTCACTGTAGAAGAAAGGTGGGACTGTAATTTGCTGATTGGCCAGGTGGTATTAAAGCACACCTGGGCTTTTGTTGTTAGGGCTTGCTGGCTCCACCCACCTGGGCTTAGACTCTCTACAATCTCCCTTTCCCTTTCCTCAGTGATTCCCAAGCCTGGGGCTGTTTACACTTATGTAAGAATGTACTCTGGGTGGGGCATTTAACTCTGGATTTTTCTGGGTCAGGGAGGGGGGATCAGAGCAGCTAAATTTTATTCCTCCATCCTGACTTCTGGAAGTTTGGGTATATAATAAGAGTTAACCCAGATGTGGGTATATTGATTATATTGCCCTCTCCTGAATTTGTGTTTTGATCTTCCCTATCAACAAAATACTTCTCTGTGGTCATTGTTTTTATTTGATACTTTTTGCTCATTTTTTTTGCCTTTTTTTCTGACTTTTAAATTTAATCCCTGCTTTTGGGGCCCAGGGGGCACTGTCTCACACTACTTGTGCTGAGGGCTAGGGGCCTAGTTACTGATTTTGTGTACTGGGGCCCGGGTGCTGGCAGCTAGAGGTTGTAGTTGTCTGGGAGTTTACATAGTGCTGAGTTGGCACTGGTGGTGGTGACTGGTGTGTGCCTAGTGTTGACTTTTGCCTGCTTCTCCAACCTGGGGCTTGCCGCTGACTTGCTGGGATGCCTCCTGTCCTGTACTGGTCCCCTTCAGCCACAGCAAGAGGACCTTTGCTGTTAATCCCCTTAGCCTTCTGAGCTAAAAGACCTCATCTTTCCACTGGCCCCACTATTCTAAGATTTTTCCTAGAGTAATATTCTCTGGGTTTTTCAAGGTCAATAAGAGATGGTGAAATGCTCTGACAACTTGGCTTCCAGAACTATTTGTGAGATTTTGATATCCTACCTAAATACATGGTAAATTTTTGTGAATCATGCACAGCTGAGAAAAAAGTATATTACTTTCTCTTCCCATTCAATTTTTTTCCTAGGGATCTATCAACTTTTCTAAGATTCTATTCATCTTCTTAACTTCTTATTTTGTGGTTAGACTTATCTAGGACTGAAATGTAGTTTTACCATTTCCTCCTGTGACTCACTTAATTTTTACTTTAAGAGTTTGAATGGGGGCAGCTAGGTAGCACAGTGAATAGAGCACTGGCCCTGGAGTCAGTAGGACCTGAGTTCAAATCTGGCCTCAGACACTTAATACTTACTAGCTGTGTGACATTGGGCAAGTCACTTAACCCCAATTGCCCTGCCCTTTCCCCTCCAAAAAAGCCAAAAATAAAAAAAGAGTTTGGATGCTACACCTTTCAGTGCATATATAAGTTTAGAACTGATATTTCTTCATTGTCTATGGTGCCTTTTAGCAAGATATAGTTTCTTTGTTTGTGTCTTAATTGGTCTTTTTTTTTTTTTGCTTTTTCTTTGTTTTAAGATCATGCTTGCTGCTACTGCCTATTTTAGCTCAGCTAAAACAAAAGAGATTCTACTAGAGCCCCTTATTTTAACTGTGTTTCTCTATTTCAAATGTGTTTCTTATAAACAGAGTGTTACTGGATTCTGATTTCTAATCTGTTCTGCTATCCACTTCTCTTTTATGGGTGAATTCATCCTATTTACATTCATAGTTATAAATTACTAATTCTGCTTTTCCTTCTATCCAGTTTTCTGTTTTATTCTCTTTCTCTTTTTACTCTGCCCTTCCTCTGAAGTCTGTTTTGCTTTGGGCCACTGCCATTTATAAATCTGCTCTACCTTTTATCACTCCCTTTCTCTTAACTCTTTCCTGTCCTCTTTCCCTGTTATGTAATATAGATTTCTATACACTTTTGAATACATGGACCAGTCTGAAATAATTCAGATAAGAGTGAGGTTCAAACATTGCCCACCCCATCTCATTTTTCCCCTTACTATGAAAGCTATTCTTTGCATGTGTCTTTTATATAAAATAATTTTCCTTATCACTCTCCCTTATCTTTTTTCCTCCCCTATTCACTTTTTAACAGATCATTCCAACATAATTAATTGATTCACTCTCTTACTCTCTATCTATGTAGTCCTCTTCTAACTGCCCTAATAATGATAAAGGCTTAGGAGTTATGTGTATTATTTTTATATATAAGAATGCAAATGGTTTAATCTCATTGAGTCCCTGATGATTTCTCTTTTATGTTTACCTTTTTATGCTTCTCTTGAATGTTGTATTTGATAGTTAAACTTTCAATTCATCTCCATTCTTTATATGAGAAATTCTTGAAAGTTCTCTATTTTGGGGGTGGAGCCAAGATGGCAGAGTAAAGGCAGGGACTTGCCAGAGTTTTCCCCCCAATCCCTCTAAATACCTTTAAAAATGATTAAATGAGTTCTAGAGCAGAAGAACCCACAAAAAGACAGAGTGAAGCAAATTTCCAGACCAAGACAAGCTGGAAAGTCAGCAGGAAAGGTCATTTGAACCAGGGTAAGAGATGAACACAGTCCAGTGCAGGCCAGTCCAGTGTAGACTAGGCCCCAGTAAACCTGGGGTGACAGAATCTCTGGCAACAGTAGTGGTTTCAGATTTCTCAGCCCACAGACGCCATAGACAACTTAGAAGGTCAGCAGGAAAGGTCTGTTGGACCTGTGTAAGAGAGAGCAGTCCAGCACAGGCTGCAACAACACAGCCCTAGCCCCAGTAAACCAGGAGTAGACCTTGGGAGTGACTGAACAGGCAGCAGCTGTGGCTGCTTCTAAGACTCTCAGTAAAGGGGTTGAACAACTGGTCAGAAGGAGATTATAGGTGTCTCTTTGCTAGCAATGAGGCAAGACGATTGTTTTTCCCATATTTTCCCATATTGGATCCAGATCACAGTACTGGGTGGTAGTCACAGGTTAAGGAGGAGCACTAGCATAGCAGAGTTTATGGCAGCAGTGGAGGGGGGACCCTCCTCACAGTTCCAGGGCAGAAAAGAGTGCTTGTGGTCACTCACAGAGCACAGCCCAGAACAGGAGTAAACACCTTTCCTTAGAACATCACCTTGGAAGAACTGAAAACTTACTTTGGTGACAAGGAAGGTCAAAACTCACACTCAGAAGAAGACAACAGAGTCAAAGCTTCTACATCCAAAGCCTGCAGGAAAAATATGAATTGGTCTCAGGTCATGGAAGAATTCAAAAAGGATTTTGAAAATAAAGTAAGAGAAGTAGAGGAAAAATTGGGAAGAGAAATGAGAGTGATGTAAAACAATTATGAAAAATGAGTCAACAGCTTGGTAAAGGAGACAAAAAAAAATACTGAAAAAAACAGCATCTTAAAAATCAGACTAGGCCAAATGGTAAAAGAGGTCCAAAAAACCAATGAGGAGAACAATATCTTAAAAAGCAAAATTAGCCAAATGGAAAAGGAGGCCCAAAAGCTCACCAAAGAAAGTAATTTCTAAAAATTAGAATGGAAAAAAAAATTAAAATGGAGTAAATTGAAGCTCATGACTTTATGAGAAATAAAAGAAAAACCCAAAAGAATGAAAAAATAGTTGACAATGTGAAATACCTTATTGGAAAAACAAGTGACATGAAAAATAGATCCAGGAGACATAATTAAAAATTATTGGAGTACCTGAAAGCCGTCATAAAAAAAGGAGCCTACACATCATCTTTCAAGAAATTATCAAGGAAAACTGTCCTGATACTCTACAACCAGAGGGTAAAATAGAAATGAAAAGAATCCACTGATCACCTCTTGAAACAGATCCCATAATGAAAACTCTCAGAATATTATATCCAAATTCCGGAGCTCCCAGGTCAAGGAGAAAATATTGCAAGAAATCAGAAAGAATTCAAGCATCACAGAGCCACAATCAGACTAACACAAGATTTAGCAGCTACTACATTACAGGATTGGAGGGCTTGGAATATGATATTCTGGAGGTCAAAGGAGCTAGGATTAACTCCAAGAATCACCTACACAGCAAAACTGAGTAAAATACTTCGGGGGGGAAACGGATATTCAATGAAATAGAGGACTTTCAAGCATTCTTGATGAAAAGGCTAGAGTGGAATAGAAAATTTGACTTTCAAATATAAGACCCAATAAAAGCATAACAACTTAAACAGGAAAGGGAAATCACAAGGGACTTATAATGGTAAAAAAAATTGTTTACATTACTACATGGAAAGATGATTTTTGTAACTCATAAGACCTTTCTCATTATTCTGTAAGTTAAGAGTATATAGAGACAGAGGGCATAGTTGTGAGTTGAGCATAAGAGGAGGATATCTAAAAAAATAAAATTAAGAGGTGAGAGGAATGTACTGGGAGAAAGAGGTAGAATATAGTAAATTATCTCACATAAAAGAGGCAAAAAAAAAGCTTTTGCAGTGGAGGGGAAGAGGGGGAAAGTGAGGGGAAGCGAGTGAACCTTACTCTCATCAAATAGGGAATAATATACACACTCACTTGGAGATAGAAAGATATTTTACCCAAAAGGAAAGTAGGGAAGAAGGGGACAAGAGAAAGGAGGACACATTTGGGGAGGTGGATAGTCAGAAGTAAAATATTTTTGAGGAGGGACAGGGTGAAAGGAGAATGAATAAATGGGCTGGAATAGGATGGAGGGAGATACAATTAGTCTTTCATAATGTGACTACTATGGAAGTATTTTATGTGACTATACATACGCAACCTCTATTGAATTGATTACCTTCTCAATGAGGGGGTTTAGGGAGGGAAGAAGGGAGAGTTTTGGAACTTAGTTTTAAAGTGAATGTTAAAATTGTTTTTACATGTTAACTTGGGAAAAATAAAATACTAAATAAAATATTAAATTAATGATAGATTTTAAAAAAGAAACTCCTCTATTTCATTAATTATCCATTTTCCCCCTTGAAAGATTATTATTATACAGTTTTGCTGAGTAAGTTATTCTTGGTTGTAATCCCAGCTCCTTTGCCTTCCAGAAAATCATATTCCACACCTTTTATTCCTTTAATAATGTAGCTACTAACTCTTGTTTGATCCTGACTGTGGCTTCATGATATTTGAATGGTTTCTTTCTGGCTGCTTGAAGTATTTTCTCTTTGACCTGGGAACTCTGGAATTTGGCTATAATATTCCTGAGAGTTTTCATTTGGGGATTTCTTGCATATGGTGATAGATGATTGCTTTTGATTTATATTTTACCTTCTGCTTCTAGGACATCTGGGCAGTTTCCCTTGACAGTTTCTTGAAAGATGGTGTTTAGGCTCTTTCTTTGATTGTGGCTTTCAGATAATTTAATAAGTCTTAAATTATCTCTCCTCAATCTGTTTTCCAAGTGAATTGTATTTCCAATGAAACATTTCACATTTTCATCCATTTCTAATTATTTTGACTTTTTTAAATTGTTTTTTGGTGGCTCATGGAGTCATTTGCTTCCTCTTGCCCAATTCTAATTTTTAAGGAATTATTTTTTTCAGGCAGTTTTTGTACCTCTTTTTCTATTTGACCAATACTACTCTTTATGGAGTTATTTTCATCAGTGAAGTTTGTCTTTTTTCATTTCATCAATTCTGTTTATTTAAAAGTGTTATTTTTTCAGCATTTTTGTGCCTCTCATGAATGTATTAATTGCCTTTTCATAATTTTCTTACATTGCTCTCATCTTTTCTCAGTTTTTCCTTTACCACTCTGATTTTGAAAATAATTTTTTAGCTTTTTCAGGAATTTTTATTGCACTTGTGCTGAATTCATGGTTTTCTTAGAAACTTTGCTTTTAAATTTATTTGACAGTGCTGTCTTCTGAGTTCATGTCTTGATCTTCCGTGTCACCCTAGTAGCTTTTTATGGTCAAGGTTTTTGTTTGTTTATTTTTTGCTCATTTTTCTAGCCTATTTCTTGAATTTGAACTATATGTTAAAATTGGTCTCTGTCCCCAGAATGGCGGTGGGGTAACATTGTCCCAAGCTTCAGGCTTTTTCATCCTAATGTTTTCAGAGCCTGTTCAGAGGGTTGCAAGTTCTTGGTGTTTCCAAGGTGATGTGATCTGAAGAAAGGTGTGATCTCTGCCTCCTTGGGACCAGAAGCAGTACTGCTCCAAAGAAATACTGTATCTCAGGGTTCCTAATCCCTTGTGACTGCAAATAATACAGCTTGTTTAGGCTCTTACTCCCTTGCAACAGCAAGTGTTCCTTCAACCTGGAATTGTGACAGTGTTGTCAAACAATGACCATCCTATACCCAGTGCTAAGCTCAGATTTACCTTTTGGTCTCTTTCTGACCAGTTGTTTGATGCCCTTACCATTTTTGGTTTAAGAGATCATGAAGCTGCTGCTGCCAGTGTTGTATCACTGGTGTTCCCCCTACATGGGCTCAGAGTTAACCCCACCCCAGTATCAAAGACCTATCCTTCTGACCTCTTAAGTTATCTTGGGCTTGACCTTTTGTGACTCTGCTACTCCAGAATTTGATTTGAAATATTATTACAAAGTTGTTTGGAGGACAATATTGGAAAATCCTGGGTATTTTCTGTACTCTATTATCTTGACTCTTCCCTCAAGGTTTTAATCTAAACTGATTTCCATTTTGCTCAATTGTTTTTTGTTAAAATGTGCCTCCTTTCCCCATAGCTGGCATTCTTGGGTTTATCAAATATTCTAACAGTATGTTTGATTGCTTCTAGTTTGTCTTATCTGTTCCATGGATAACTGGATTTTTAAAAACATTTTTAATCATTTACCAAACAGTTTTTCTGATTACTGCTTCTTAGGAGAATTAGTAATCTGTTTACTGCTAGAGTCCCTTCCCATAATTTTTTTCTTCCATTTCCCCCATTAATTCTTGACCTTCTGTCTTGCAGATGAATTTTGTTGTTATTTTGTTTAGTTCTTCAAAGTTACCCATTGATAATTTGATTGTGATGCAATTAAATTGGTAAATTAATTGAAGTAACATTTTCAGTTTATTATATTGGCATAATCTAGCTATATATATAATTAATATCTACAATAGTTTATCCTCTTTTATTCTGTAAAGAGTTTTGTAGTTATATTGATATAATGTCTTTTATAGAAATTTGGTTTTGGTATTTGGAATCCTAGAAATTTTACACATTCTTCAGTTATTCTGAGTAGGATTTCTTTTGTTTTTACTTCCTTCTGGGTTTTGTTGTATATATATGTAAAACCTGATGGTTTTTATGAGTTCATTTTATATCCTGCTACTTTCCTGGAGATATTATTTAATTAATTTTTAGTTGAGTCTCTGGTGACCTCTAAGTAGATGATCCTATCATCTGCAAAAAGCAATACTTTTGTTTCTTACCTAAATATTTCAGTTTCTTACCTCATAATAACTAACATTTCTAAAACTATATCATAGAATAGTGGTAACAATGACATGCTTACTTTATCCCTGATCTCATTAGAAAGACTTCTTCATTTCTTCATTAATATAATATAATATTGTTATATTAAATAATATCATATAATACCAGGACTGGATTTTAGATAGATATTGTTTACCATAATAAGAAGTCCATTCGTTCCTTTGCTTCATAATTTTTTTTAATGTAAATGGGTGTTTTAGTTTATCAAAAAAAAATTTTCCACATCTAAGGATATAATCAGTTAATCTTTCATTGTTTTTGCTATCAATGTGGTCTGTTATGTTTATGGTTTTCCTAACACTAAACAAAATCTGCATTCTTGATCTAAATCTAATTTGGTCATAGTATAAAATCTGTTAAATATTTCTATGCATCTTTGTTAATATAGTATTCAATATTTTTGCACACACACACACACATATTGATTAGAGATATTGTTTTATGGTTTTCTTTCTTTACTGTCTTTTTCCTTGAGTTAAGTATTGAAGTGGCTAGGAACTAGTTAAGTAGAAACTTCATGGACTTAAAATAGGAGTCAAGAAACTGGCCTAGAGTAATTTGTCTTCTCCACTGGTTTTTTCTTCTTGGTCATAATGCCCTGTACTTTCCCCCAATTACCCTACAGACCCCTGCCTGCAGATGGTATCACAAACTCCCCTCTTGCCTATTCTTCATTCTTCTTCTTTGTTCCGTCATCATGCTCTGCAATCACAAACCCCCTGGCTCAGCAACTTACCTGTACCTCTGAACAATGGAATTATACTGTATAAATGATTCTGCATCTCTAAGTTAGCTGCTGATTCCTTCAGATTGGCCTGAGAAGGACAGCCGCCAGCTGGCTAATAAAAGCTCCTAAAATTTTTTATTTGGACTCTGTGGTCACTCTGTTAAGACTTGCCATTTCATTTGGAGGCCCCAGCGAGATGGCCAAAGGCCATCTCCAGTGACCACCTTTCCATCTGCGAGGGGGACTGGACTGGAAAGTTGATCCAGGGGGCAGCTGCTGGGAGATGTTCCTCAGCCCTGGATCCACTTCCTTGTCCCAAGTCGGGCCACAGATTGGAAAGATTCCCAGATTGCAGTAACAATTGGCAGGTAAGGAGCTCTAGTTTTCTGCACAGCTCTCTCTCTCTCTCTCTTTCTCTCTCTTTCTGTTCTTTTGAGGCCTCTGTTTCAGGTGAGTACTCTGTTCTGATAATAGGGTAGGGGGCAGGTTGGATGCATCAGAGACTGCCACTACTGGGTCAATCATTCGAGACGTCATTTGCAACCCCTGTTAGGCCCGTGGGGTCTCTGTACAGATCTCTGAGGGAGATCTCTGATGCGTATTCTCCTTTGATAATAGGGTAGGTGGCAGGCTGGATGTAGTAGGCTGCACTTACTGGGCCAATCATTCGGGATGCCGTTTGCAACCCCTGTTAGGTCCAAGGGACCTCTGTTTAAGTTTCTGCGCAGCTCTCTCTCTCTCTCTCTCTCTCTCTCTCTCTCTCTCTCTTTCTCTCTCTCTCTCTCTCTCTCAAGACCTCTGTTTAAGTTTGTTTGGGACCTCTGGCTGGGTCTGTTTCATTGTCTGTCCAGTTGTAAGTCTTGTCTGTCTGTCTGTTTCATGTCTCAGTATTAAGTGTCTCTGGAACAGTCTGTGGTTTAGAAGTGGAAGTTCCTTCCCCCCTCCCCCATCAAAAGATTGGGAAAAAGAAGAAGTTAAAAATTAACAGTGTAAAATAAAAGAGCTAATGGAAAGGAAAATTAAGGGAAATGTTTAACATGTTGCTATTTTAGAGGTATCCTTTCTGCCCAGTTTCTAGGTCTCTGTGTTTGTCTGGCCAGAGTTTTGAATGCTGAGAGATGTGAAGAGGCAGATTTCCTACCTCACTTAAAAGAGAAAAGTTTTGTGTGTGGGAATGCAACTCTAAAGCAATTGAATTCATTCCAGTCAGTTTTGAAAAGTACCAGCCCCTGCATAACAGCTATATTGAGGGCCCCTTGCAACAGCCCTGGGCCCCCCTGGGCACCCTAAAACCAACACCTTTGGTAACACAGATGAACCTCTCCTTTTCCTGGATTCACAACCAGGCTCTGTAATGTGGGGAGAGGAGAAAAAGCTGCTACACTGGGTAAGCCCAATTTTCTATTTATGTTCATCTGAAAGTTTATGGATCACCACATTCACCATCTATGTGAGATTCCAGAATGTAATTGATTTCCAGTGATAAGTTGATGGGTTGTGTAACAACAAAAACCCCTTTATTTCTGTGTAACTTCATGTGAAATTTTAAAGTCATCAGATTGGTAATTAATTCGTTTTTATTTCAAAGTTTGAGCCTTGTATCATCTGTGTTATAAGAAAAGCAGTTTCTTTTGTAATGTTTTAGAGTATTGTACTTTGAAAAAATCATATGCTTAACTTGTAAGATTGTTAACTAAGTTATTTGGGCAACTGTTTTAATGCTAAAACCTAAAGTTGTAAATTTGTAATGTATAAAGAAAATAGGAGACTGATAAAAATGTTATTCTGAATGGTCCTCCTGCATGTATGGGAATTGAAAAAAGCAGGGGCATCACCACCAGCCCCTCCCTAAAGTCCTTCTCAGTTATTCCTTACGTTGTAAAATTGCCAAAGCCGGTAGAAACCATCTCCATTAGGCAAAGTCATTCTGCAAGGGAAAGGAATGATAGTAAACTTGGTAAATTTTATTGCTTATTGAAGCTCCATGAGACTAAAGATGAAAAAAAAAACTGGCTCTAAGCTGTGATTAGTGAGACTTGTTGTTTGAGGTAAAAGGCATTTGGGACAATAACTACATTTTGTTTGGAGTTTGGATGTGGGTATAGTTGCCTGCATAAATCAATATCCAGAGATATTTCACAAGCTACTCAGAGGGGATGTGCTGTGAGCCGGTGGGAGTCTACATTTGGTAAAAGCCGAAGGGACAATTGCAGCCTCTGCTGGGGTGGGATCCCATCTGGCCCAAGCTTACCCATGAAGTTCCTTTGAAAAAGAATGTTTCCCACCTAATCCTGAGTCTAGCTATGAGGTGGTACCAATACTGCATGGTTGGATATCTGTGACTTTACCTAAATTTAAACAGAGCCCCAAGGATGTTTTATCCTGTCACATTTGGAATGTCATAAGTCCCCTGTTTCTTTTCCTTCTATAGCAAGTTTCTATGATCAGAGCAAGTAGTCAGTAAAAGATATGAACCATTTTGTTTTGTGGTTAACAAATGTAAAGGAAGGCTGAATAATCTGGATAATAGGTTTGATTGGAAATATGAAAAGCAGATAAGAAGGTTTGGGGACAGATGGGGGTTTGTCCAAACCTCTCCTGTCTCCAGATAGTTGATATCAGTTTTAGAAGAGTTTCAGTATGTTATAAAAGCAGAAAGATTTGTAACTTGATCCTAAAGTTTTGAGGAAAGCCACAGCATCAGATTGATTCTTCTAAGAACTGTACAGGTGTATAAGTTCACTTTCAAAAATTTCTCTATTATAGAAACTGAAACCTTGAGCATTTTTGGTAATAAGATTAAAAGTTTGGATTTTTGATGCAATTTTGTAACTCTTTATGTAACTTTATTGTCATGTTTGTGCCTAGCCCTGTGTGGCTAGAGAAACTGAACCATTTCTATGTACCTTTGGTATTCAGTCATGTTTCTGTAAGCCCCTGTCAGGCTGCTGAGTGAACATCTGAGCCAGGGGACCTGAAAAAAAAAACCAAGCCTGTACAAGAACTGCTACCTTGACCCCCCTCCCTCCCATTGTAGAAAAGAGCAAGCAGGTTTCAGTGATCACCATTGCGTGACCAAGTTAATGATTCTCATGAGAAAAGAATATAGACTGCATACCCAGCCAACTTCTGTAGGTCTACAAAGTTTTTCATTGAAGTATTGCCAAATTAATGTAGCTATTCAATGAACTAAGCAAAAGTTAATATTTGTAACTGAGTGTACATGTAAAAGATTCAATTTCTGAAGTATTTCCAAAGTGAATAATGATCAGAGGATAGGCAAGCTTTGTGGAAAAAGAATGTATGTCTGCTGTTCAGTTGTGAGTTTCAAGTCAGGAATCTCCCTTGTTTAAGGCAATAGTTATGTTAGTGAAGGAAAGTTTATTAGTCTAAGTAATGGATTATGCTAGCCCATGCCCATTCTACTTCTGGTCATTTTTCTGCAATCTCATTTGGCTCTTGTTTGTCTAATCTCTTTGCCAGATTTGTATCTTCTAGGCTCAGTGCATTGACAGCTCTGGCTGATTACCATCCACTGCCTGAAGTCGCTACCCAACACCCCTTGGATCTGGTGTCTGCCAAGTTCCAGACATTGGCCACAGCCCCTGATCCTCAAATGATGGACCCCTGTGAGGGGACAGCTCTACATCCTTTCTCAGCATGAAGCAGCCTGGGATTGAGACCTTCATCCTTTGTCCCCAAATGATTTTGGGTCCCATCTGTTTAAGGGGCATTGGGGGGCTGTGGTGCCTTTGGCAAAAAAGCATGGGTTCCCATTTAATATGAGCCCTCAGTCCCAGTCCTGACTTTGAATTATTAGTTCTTTGGAAGAAGCCAAAGTCTTGCCCAGAGTCCACATCCTCTACATACTCCCTCCACCCCCCAACCAAGAGATGCCCTCATTTCTCTGAACATCTCCAATGGCTTCCCTTAGGGATTTGACCTACCCTAGCCAGCCCCAGGGTAAGGAGGTGGAGGAAGAATCTGGCAACAGATGCTGCCTAAAGACCCAACCCTTCACCTACAGGCCTGGTGGGTCTCTTTGGCATCATCACCAAGCTAGCTCTGGGGAGTGTGGGCAGGGGGAGCCATCACAGACCATTCACGTGACCAGCTTTGTTTGCCTACGAGCAGCAAAACCTCCCTGCACCTCCAAAATCCAACCCTCAGCCACTGTCCCATCACCAACAGACAGATGAGAGAGGTGACCCAAACTGGGTCAGGTTCCTAGGTGTTGGGGTGCCTTTGTAACTTTGTATGTAACACTGTTGTAACTTCAGTCTGTAAAAATCTCCTTGTGTGCCTCTGCTCAGACCTGCAATTGGCATTCCCCAACAAAAATAACACTGGGGGACGTGCAGGCAGTTTGTGTCCTCTCCCCTTCCTATGCTACCATTGAAATTGACAGGAACCAAGGGTCATCAAGCTCTGAGCTCCTGACAATACCTGGATGGCATGTACCACTGGCCTCACTCCCTGCATTGCCATCCACATCTTAGCAGACTCTAACTCCCCTGAAATGTATATTTTGGTCCATGTTCTTCCCCAGGTTTTCTTTTACTCTGGGGAGGGAAGCTTTGAGCATTTTGGCTTGTCTACCAGAACAAGAAAGGCCCCCATCCTAGTTCCCCTCCTGGTGGGATTAGGTATTGCTGAATCCACTACTGTAGGCACAGCAGCTCTAGTTAAAGAAAAGCTGCCCAGGGGTCAGGGACCAATTGGTTTGAATCCCTATTTAATTGGTCACCCTGGTTGACCTCCCTCATAACATAATTAGCCAACCCCACACTCCTACGGTATGTACAGAAGCAGGTCCAGTCTGTCAAACTAATGGTCCTGCATACACACTATACCACCATAAGTGTCCAGGAATCCATGATTTAATTCTTTCCAAAAACAAAAGGGAGGAATGAAGTGGCCCGGAACTAGTTAAGTACAAACTTCATGGACTTAAAATAGAAGTCAAGAAACTGGTCTAGAGTAATTTGTCTTCTCCACTGTTTTTTTCTTCTTGGTCGTCATGCCCTGTATTTTCCCCCAATTACCCTACAGACCCCTGCCTGCAGATGGTATCACAAACTCCCCCCTTGCCTATTCTTCATTCTTCTTTGTTCTATCGTCATGCTCTGTAATCACAAACCCCTTGGCTCAGCAACTTACCGGTACCTCTGAACAATGGAATAATACTGTATAAATGATTCTGCATCTCTAAGCTAGCTGCTGATTCCTTCAGATTGGCCTGAGAAGGACAGCCACCAGCTGGCTAATAAAAGCTCCTAAAACTTTTTTATTTGGACTCTGTGGTCACTCTGTTAAGATTTGCCATTTCAGTATCAGGTTCATATTTGTCTATAGAAGAATGTTGATGTGTCTTTTTAATATTTTTTAAAATTGTGTAATATTTGAGTTAATTTTTCTTTGAATGTTTGAATGAATTTACTTAATGTCTGTCAAGTCTTCGAGTTTTTTCCTTCAGAAATTCAATTAGTCCATTTTCTTACCTTGTTTTGTTAATATGACTATATTTTTATTAATATGAATCCATTTCTTTTTATTTATAAATGTTGTTGACATATAATTAGGTGAAATGATTTTCCTCTGCTTCATCTGTTATGAGTCCTTTCATATTTTTGAGTATGTTAATTTGGTTTTCCTTTTTTGTTTTAATCAGATCCCCTAAAAAATTGAAGTTTAGTTTTATTTATCAAGTCAGGGGATCTGTTTACTTTTTATTTTCAGAATTTCTATTTTTACGTATAGATTTTTTAATTGCTGTATTTTTCTTCTTTTTTTTAAAGCTCTATGAGTAATTTATCTAGCTTCTCTTTCTCTCTGTAACACAAGTAGATAAAGCTGTGGAGAATGTGTGTGACCAGAAAAAGAGGTCACTGCCTTTTCTTCCCTATCCTACCCACCAATTTGTCCCTGAGGATGCAATCAGTATAATAATTAGCTTGCTGTTGAGCCTAGGAACAATATGATGGCCTCTGAGGTCCACTGGTTCTGTCCTCTGCTGCTTTAAGGAGTTTATATAAATGAAAAGTTAGGATCACCATTATTCAGTGCCCTCAGGAAATAGTCATAATATTTAGGCAGAGATTTGGCTCTTTGCCTTAAATTTCTGTTTTATCTCTAGCTAACTCACTGTGGTTGAGACAAAATTCAGGTTACTAGGAAATATTTGGGTAAAAAAAGTAAGCCGATTATGTTATAATTTTTGTTAATAGACACTAGGAGGAAAAGTTGGAGGAAGAACAGACCTCTTTTTGAAGCTTCCCTTAGTCTGAAGAGGTGGGTATAGCTGGTGGCATTAGCCAGAATCTTCTGCTCTGAAATGATTGTAAAATCAATTGCCCTTCTTAATTTCTTTCTTCACTATTGCAGCCCAGTCATACTTTTTCTTTCTCTTTTTGCCTATTGTCTGTGTTCCACATACTTCTTTTCTGCTCAGCTCTAGGCCCCCTACTCCTTTCTCCCTAATGCCAGACACTTGAATTCCCGAGTTCCAAATTCACTTGCTTTTTTTTTTTAATATAAAATCTGCAAGGCATGACCAGTATTCACACCAAACTAAACTAACTTTCTGTGTGGCATCACTTCATGTCATTACAATGGTTTTCATTCATTTATATTTTGATCAAGGGCTTTTCACCCTGGGTCAAAATGTCTTTGATTATTTAATAATATAGGTTAATTTAGGCCTTGTTGACTTCTAGTTCATTTCCCTAAATGATTGGTTCAGATGAGAAGTCTGATCTCTATAATTATTGAGATAGAGATATGAGACATTTTTCTTTTATTCCTACCACCTCCCTAATTTAAATGTTTGCTGTCTTTAGCAAATGTACTAGATTATGTTCGTCAGAGCCTATACTTACAAGTCTTAGAATTTGTGTATTGAATTATATAATTGAATTGCCGTTTTAATGCATTGAATGCTTTCTCAAATGTTTTAGACTAAAGAATCTTGGAAAAATTCTGTATGGCAGTTTATAATTAAATCAGTAACATTTTTCTTTCTCCAGAAAGATATAAAACTCTTATGGAAGTGGAAAACAATAGCAATAACAAAAAAAATCTCCACTCTCCAGTTCCAAACCTGTGAAAATTTCCTCTTTTTCTAAGCTGGGCAAGAATACAGTTCCTAAGATCTTTAAAAACTTAGTAACCTCTGCGTATTCACATATGTATGTATGTATGCATGTGTGTATGTGTTTGTATCTATAGGTATACTTATAAAGCATTTAGCAAAGTGCCTGGCAAATAGTGAGTGCTACATAAATGTTAGCTGTTATTATTATCAGGCACTATATATGTATCAGATAAATAGATAATTACATTACAGGAGAAAATCAACATCAAAACTATGAAAGTTAAGAATCTCAATGTTCCACTTTCAGAAATAGACAAATTTAGCAAAAATGTAAACAATGAAGTTAAGGCCCTGAATAGAATTATAGAAAAGTTAGATATTATTTAACTCTGTTGATTACTGAATTAGAATCAATAGGTGAATACAGATCTCTTTACCTGTCTGTTTTGTGTATTTAAATTTTTTTCATTGCTCTATTTTTCTTTGATGAAATTGTTATTTCTATGGTTTATCCTTTGACAAACATATTCTTTAGAAATATCTCATTTTGGGGGATAGGGGAGGATATAAGAGAGAGCAAATTTGCCATGTAAAACTGAGAAGTGGAATGTATCTTTTTAGTCTCATTCAGTAATCACACAGGATAAGTCATGTCTAGCTTTTCTGCAATTCTGTTCAAGTTCTTAACATTTTTATTGTTCATCTTTTTTTTTTATGAAAGTTAGCATATAAGGCACTTTCAGTCTTTTGAATTTATTCTAATATTTCTTGTCTCATTGAATCACTGAATTTTATTAGCTATTTTTCATAATGTCCATTAATTGGATAAGTTTTTAAACCTCCTTGTCTCAGCTTATTTTTAAAATATTTGTTTTTAAAACTTTGATTAACATGTTCTTTTCCTTCTTCCCATCTCACCCACCCCCACAGGTTGGTGTGAATACTGGTCATACCTTGCAGATTTTATATTAAAAAAAAAAAGACAAGCAATTCAATATAGATTGTAAATGTGTAGTTATGCAAAATGTTTCCATAGTAGTTATATTGTGAAAGACTAGCTATGATTCCTTCCATCCTATCCCGCCCCTCACTTATTATATTTTCTACTTTGACCCTGTCACTTTTTAAAAGTGTTTGCTTCTAACTACCCTCTCCCCCAATCTGTCCTCCCTTCTCTCATCCCCCCTCTTATCCCATTAGCCCCTACTTTCCTATAGGGTAAGATACCCAATTGAGGGTGTA
Source organism: Pseudochirops cupreus (assembly GCA_028627135.1). Taxonomy (NCBI): domain Eukaryota; kingdom Metazoa; phylum Chordata; class Mammalia; order Diprotodontia; family Pseudocheiridae; genus Pseudochirops; species Pseudochirops cupreus. The sequence goes on along the minus strand of CM053581.1, from coordinate 205,446,495 downwards.
TGTTATTCCCTCCTTAAGCCAAATCCAATGAGAGTAAAGTTGTCCCATTCTCTTTCACCTTTTTGCTCTTTCCCCTCATTGTAACAGATTTCTCTTGCCTCTTTTATGTGAGATAATTTATCCCATTCTATCTCTCCCTTTCTCCTTCTCCCAATATATTCCTCTCTCACTTCTTAATTTTATTTTTTAGATATCATCCCTTCATATTCAACTCCTGTGCCCTTTGTCTATGTATACATACACACACATATACACACACTCATACATATATATATAGATATATAGATATACATACATACATACACACACATATATGTATATACACACAAACCCTCTTATATACACACACATATATATGTATGCATATATCCTCATATATCCCTTCAAATATCCCTTCCTGTTTACCTTTTCATTCTTCTCTTGCTTCTTGTATTTGAAAGTCAATTTTTCTGTTCAGCTCTGTTTTTTTTCATCAAGAATGCTTGAAAGTCCTCTATTTCATTGAATAACCATATTTTCCCCTGAAGAATTATACTCAGTTTGCTGGGTAGGTGATTCTCCTAGCTCCTTTAACCTCCAGAATATCATACTCCAAGCCCTTTGATCCCTTAATGTAGAAGCTGCTAGGGCTTGTGCTATCCTGACAGTGTTTCCATAATACTCCAATTGTTTCTTCCTGATTGCTTGCAGTATTTTCTCCTTGACCTGGGAACTCTGGAATTTGGCTATAATATTCCTAGGAGTTTTCTTTTGGGGATCTTTTTCAAGAGGTGATTGTAAAGCCAAGCACAAGCTGCTTTCCAGAGGATGGCTGCTGTGAACAGCTTTCAAGGTTCTGATTACATAGTAGAGTGAACACTCTATTCAATAACTACTCAGAGCAAAAAATTCACAGAAAATCAAGGTACAACATTCAGAATGCTACAAATTATCACAGAAAATCAAAATACAGTATTCACAATGACATAGTTTTCACCACAGTGGTCACATGGTTTTGAACAAAGTACAATCGTTTAGTCAATCAATCACTTAGTAACTCAATCATTCAATCAATTCAATCACTCAATCATCCTTAAAGAGGTTTTCCTCCTTAAGGGACACAAAATACAAAAATCAAAGTACTCCACCCCTTGGTAGTACTTTCATTTAGTCAATCACAGAGTCCTTAATCCAATCACAAAGTACAATCACAAATAAGTTACACAATTCAGCAGACAGGGCTTCCAGCTGTCCGACCATTACATCCATACCTAGTTAGTTACCAGAGAGGGAAGCACCAACATCTGGTTTTGAAAGCCAGGGGGCTCAATGGCTGCCCAGAGTTTCATCTGGCCAAATCACACAATTCTTCCCAAAGTGAATCCTAAAGCAAAACCTCACATCATGGTCAGTCACTATTCAGTATTCATGGAAAGGGCTTTTCATCTTGACTTGGGGTAGGGTCTCAGATTCCCTGGATCCCCTTCCATGATCCCAGCTCCTCTTGGATTCACCAAACTGTCACTTGAGTTCAATGGCAGATAGCTCCCAGTTCCTTGTCTAGCTCTCCATGCAGTTCTTATACCACGCTAAAGCTCACAGTGTCCAGTCTACCTTAAATCCTTCTCAGTCTCTGTTCCCAGGAAGTCAAGTCTCAACAAAACCACAAACAAGTTCATGCAAAATACCAACATCACAGTCATGCTTCCTCAGTCTTTTGCAGATCCAGCTGGTCCTTGGGAGTCTTTGCCAGCTCCCAGGAGAAGCTGGTAGCTCCCCAGCAGAAGCTCCAGCTGGTTCCCAGAATCAAAATCACTTCACTTAGGTTCCCCAAATCAAAATCATTCTCTCCAGCCTGGGTCCTTCCTCTTCAGCCTCCCTGGCAGCAGCTGCTTCTGCCTCCACAAAGCTTATCCCAAGAAGTTCAGACTCTTCTTGTCTGGGGCTTTTCCTTAAATACAGTATTGTACCTCCCTTTTCTGTCAAGTCAGCAACAGGGGTTCCCTGTTCAGCCCCTTCCTGTTACATCAGCAACAGGAGTTCATACCTTATGTTTCTTTAACAGAGGCTTAATTTGAAACTAGGTGCTAAGTACCTCTCAGCTTAGCAATACAAAAGGAACTTCAAATTTCATTACTGTTACAGTGATCAATGAATTCTTTCAATTTCTATTGTGCTCTCTGGTTCTAGAATATCAGGTCAATTTTCCTTGAGAATGTCTTGAAGGATGATTTCTATACTATTTTTTTGATCATGGCTTTCAGGTAGTCCAATAATTTTTAAATTATCTCTCCTGTATGTATTTTTCAGGTCAGTGGTTTTTCCAATGAGGTATTTCATGTTGTCTTCTATTTTTCATCTGTTTGGATCTGTTTTATAGTATCTTGATTTCTCATGAAGTCATTAGCTTCCATTTGCTCCAATCTAATTTTCAAGGAATTATTCTCTTCAGTGAGTTTTTGAAATTCTTTTTCCATCTGGCCAATTCAACTTTTTAAGGCATTCTTCTCCTCATTGGCTTTTTTGGACCTCTTTTGCCATTTGAGTTGGTCTAGTTTTTAAGGTGTTATTTTCTTCAATCAGGCTGTTGATTCACTTTTTATGATTTTCTTGCATCATTCTCATTTCTCTTCCTAATTTTTCTTCTACTTCTCTTACTTGATTTTCAAAATCCTTGTTGAGCTCCTCCATGGCTTGTAATCAGTTCATATTTTTCTTGGAAGTTTTTGGTGAAGGAGTTTTGACTTTGTTGTCTTCTTCTGGTTCTATGCTTTAATTCTTTTTGTCCCTAAAAAAGGATTCTATATTCTGATTGCTCTTCCTCTGTTTGCTCATGTTGCCAGCCAATTACTAGATTTTTGAGCTTTTTGCCACGGTAGAGCTCTGCTTCTAGAGTGGAGACAGCTGTGTCCCAAATTGCTGGGATTTTTGCAGTGTTGTCAGAGCTGTTGTCAGAGCTATGAGGAAAGTGCCCTCTCTATAGCCACCACAAGCTCTGGCATACTGGTATTTCTCACCCCAGGACTACCACCAAAGACTGCAACGCAGATCAAAGCAAGAGTGACTACCCTCTGAAAGGTTGCTTAGTCCCCTTGCAATCTGCAGGCCAGGAACTCTGGAGGCAGCTGTGTAGCAGCAGCTGCAGCTACCTGTGCCTCCCCCACCTCTGCCATCCTGGGTGCAGGGGCCAGACTGTGCTCCTCTCTCATCCAGTTCCAACAGAGTCCCTACTGATCCTTTACTTTCTCTTTGGTGTTTATGGGTTGAGAAGTCTGGAGACTGCCACTGCTACTGGTGATTCACTCTCCTATTGGGTGCTCAGGCGGGTCTGTCCTGCTGGTCAGGGCCACCCCAGGTCTAGTCCCACATGGCTCACATCAGACTGCACTTTGCTCCCAGTCTGGTGCAATAGACCCTTCCTGTCAGCTTCCAGGCTGCCTTCAGTGGGAGATTTGTTTCTCTTTGTAGGTTCTGTAGCTCTAAAATTTGTTCAGTCATTTTTTTTTACAGGTATTGGAGGTGGTTAGAGCAGGAACTCAGCAAGTTCCTGCTTTTATTCTGCCACCTTGGCTCCGCCCTCTCAGTTTATTTTTAAAAATTTTCAAGAGGTCTAATTTCATTTTTAAAATTTTTGTTTCCTCCCATCCACTCTGATTATTTAAATCATTCTTTATTTCTTTAATGATACTTTTTCAATTGTATTAATATATATTGAAAGTGCCTTGGTAGAAATGTTATGCATGTTATAGTTATTTTGAATAATTATAAATCAGTCACCTAAGATTAACTATGTGGC
>CM053581.1:205409242-205442620 GCA_028627135.1 Pseudochirops cupreus | reverse complement strand
GATATTTTTGTTTTTAATGAGATAAATTAGGTTAATTGTTCAACCAGTCTCACATCCACCTAGGAGTCCTCACTATCTTCCCCGCTCCCCCCAAGACAGTATGTTGCCAAGGCCTGTGGATTTCACCTTTGCAATGTCTCTTGATATGCCCCCTTCTCTCCTCTGATTCTGACACCACTTTAGTGCAGGCCCTCATTACTTCACACCTGGACTATTGTAATATATTCTAATGGAGGGAGGGGAGAAGACAACACATATAAGGGAATAGTGACCATGGAAGGGTGTTTTGGGAAGTCACAAGACGTAAACAGAAATGGGAGGTGGAGGGGAGGGAAAAGACAACAACATGCCCAGGATGAAGGAAGCAATAGGTAGTTACGGTGTATTTCACTATGGTTAGGACTTATCTGAAGTGCTATTATTCTGTGCATCACATTTTGAGGATACTTACAAATTGGAATCCAGAGAATAGTGATTTTGATGACAAAAAGACTGAAGACTACTGTACAAGAACTGGCCAAATGAAACATGAGTCTTTACTAGGAAGAACAGAAGACTTAGAGGGAAGAGAAGGAGATGTTTTCAACTACTTGAATACAGTTGTGTAGAAGAAAGAAGACTTGTTCTACTAGGCCTCAGAGCAGAAATAGGAAAAAAAAAATGATTAAAAGTTTCAAGGAGCCATATTTTAACTCTGAGTAAAAACTTTGTAAGAAATAGAAAATCTAAAAAATTGACTGCCTTGGGAGATACTAGACTCCCTGTCACTGAAGTGTGGACAGCCACTTATTAAAGATGTTCTATAAAAGATTCCTATCTAATTATAGGTTGAACTAGAAATCTGAGGTCCCTTCTAACACTGAGATTAAAGTGATTTTGTGTTTGGCGGCAGGGATGTAAAGTGGCCCTTTGTCTTTCCATTTCATACCATTGATTTAGTACTACCTACGAGTACCTTTTGCGTTCTTTCTAGCAGTATAATTTGCCCTTCCCAGAATCTCCAGAAGTAGGTAAAGGTCATCAAGCTTGACAAGTCTCAAGGAGGCTTCATTACACCCTAGATTCATGCTATAGGAAGATACATCATCCTCCTTACTGTTCGTGTCAGATCAACATATGGGCATCTTGGTTTCCTCCAGCAATGACTATTTGTCTCTTCTGACTAGGTGGTCTCCCTTCTGACTGTACATGTTGATTCACTGAACTTTAGAGGCAGAAACACTTATTGTTCAAATCCTGCCTCTAGCGTTAGCTGTCTTGTCTGCAAATTAATATTAGCAGCCACTCCCACAGGATTGTGGTAAGGATTAGTATATTCTTGCCAGCCATAATGCAAACAGAAGTTGCCCTCAAATTCTGTCTGTGGGATCTCAATTTTGAACAAATATCAGGCATCTTCTATCCTGTCTTCCTACTTAGTTGTTTCAGCACTGCATCATGTTCCCTATTAGACCATAGGTTTCTTCAAGGCAGAATCCATGTTTTAATTCCAGGGTTCAGTCCATTGTCTGCATTTAATTGCTGAATACATGTTTGCTGGAATTTGGATATAAACATAGAGCTATTTAGGACCACATAGAAGGGCTTGTATAATCTAATTAAATTCAATAAACATTTATTAAGCTCCTACTAAGTGCCCTCAAGGAGCATACATTCTTCTATCAGATATAATACGTAAACTATAAGGAAGAAGAATATGAGCTAATGTGAGGGAGATCTACCAATAAAGATGAGGAAAGGCTTCTTGTAAGAGATGACACCTGTGCTGAACTTTGAAGAAAGCTAAGCAAGTAGGTAAAGGTGAAGAGAAAATGTGTTGCAGTCATAAGGGATAGCCAATGCCAATGCATAGAGCTGGGATATGAATGACAAGACCAGTAAATTGTAAGGAGACCAGCTTAGCCAGAGTACATAAAGGAAAGCTTTTAGTGAACTGAGTCTGGAAGAGTAGACTGGGTGCAGATTGTGAGGTGTTTTAACATTTGAGGATCTTAAAAACAGTAATAAGTAATGGGTTCATGCTTCATTTAGTAACATTTTACCTAATGAAGCATTTAAAATTATTAGCTGTCAAAAATAGAAAAATTCTGGTGTTAAATTTTTGAGTCTAGGTAAAACTACTTTTAGCATTTTCTAACATATATACATTATATTTTATATGAGACCACATAACGTAAGAGGCAGTGTCCATAGTGAACAGAGAGCTGCCTTCAAAGACATGAAGACCTGACTTCAAGGCCTTCCTCTGACACAGTGAGTGGTTTTGTGACTTAGGCAAGTTACTTAACCTCTCAATGTGCTAGTCAATTTTAAAAGTTTCAGAGAAGTTTCCTAATTTCATAGGTAAAAGGAGTTTCCTTGCAAGTCCTCTATGCCAATTGAAGCAAGAGTCTAGCTATTCCTTAAACATGACACTCCATCTTAGCACCTTTGCATTGGCTGTTCCCCAGGCCCTCACTTCTGCTTCTTGGTCTCCCTGGCATTCTTCACAGTTCATCTCAAATCCCATCTTCTGCCAGCAGCCTTTCCAAATCCCCTCAGCTACTCTATGTGTGTGTGTGTGTATGTATATACATGTATATGTGTGTGTATGTATGTATGTATGTATGTATATGACTAAGTATTTACATGTTGTCTCCCCAGTTAGAGTGTAAACTTCTTGAGGGCAAGGACTGTTTTTGACTTTTGTTTAGAACAGTTCCTGGCACATTTTAAGCCCTTAATAAATATTTATTGAGTAACCCACAGAATCTATTTCTATAATATAGCCCATGTAATATGTTTATACTTATGTGGATGATGAAGTTAACCTTGAGTTTTCAAAAGATTTGGTTTTTTTAAAACATATTATTCAAAACAAAAATGTTATTATTAGAATTTTAGAACTGTAAGGGAATTTAAAGATTATCTGGGTCATCTTCCTTGTCTTACAGTTATGGATCTTGACCACAGGGAGTTTATTTCTCAAGAGTTTGAGAGAATCTACTTGGTGATTACCTCTCTTCTCCACAAGGTGGACCTCTTGTGACATTCAATGTTCATTTCTAGCTCACTAAAGCAACAACCTAAAAAAGTTATTCCTGGATGGATCAATTTTGAATTCCTTGTAATTTAGACAGATGTACTTTTTGGAAGTCAGTGTAACGTACTGTTCCTTCTGTCATTGTGTGTCTTAGTAACAGCTTAATGGGTGTAACTGAAGATGTGCTTCTGTTAAATTGAAGCAAAACACATTTCATGGATAATGGCAAGAATTAGAAGTTATTTAAAAGGATCAAAAGCATTACTTCAATAAATTAAATACATAATGCTATTTTAATGCCTAATGGGGTATAATATGTGAAAATTGAAACTAGTAAAAATGAATACCTCATTAATATAGACACCACTCACTAACTGACAGTTTCTAGTGATTTTGATAATATATAAGATTTTTATCTGATAAAAATTTGGAACTGATTTTTCTCCAAAGCATCAGGGTCTTATTTGTAGGTAGTGAAAATAAGGACAAAACGAACACTTTTTCAAAATAAAAATAAAAAAATACACACACACACGTATATATATCTCTTGTATGAGCCTAGATATTTATATACTACTTCCCCCCACTAAAATATATACTCCTTGAAAGCAGGAACTGTGTTTTTGGTGTTTTTTTGGGGGGGTGGGAGGGCTTGCCTTTCTTTGCATCCTCAGCACTCAGTACAGTGCCTAACACATAGTAAGTACTTAAGAATTATTTGCTTGTTGACTGACAACTTCTAGGTAAAATAATTCTTACTTGTTAAAGGATCTACCACATTTATGATAAATTATATAAAATAAAATACTATGATTTTGTAACAAGACTGGCCAATGAGCCCTGTCTATATGAGCATGCAGTGGGAACACAAGGTTGTAGCCTTCAACTTCATCAAAAATTAAAGAACAAATGTCATATTCACAGGGTCATATATCAGTCTTGGAGGGGAGAGGAATAAAGGCCTCGTCCCTTACAATACTGTCTCTCAATGAAAGCCATCGGAAAAGTCGAATCAATTTTAAAAGTTCCAACCAAGACAGGAAGATGAGGCTGACAAAGGTTTTTTGAAGTCATCCCTATTTCTGGTTCCACAACTATAGCCCATCAAAGAGGTTGTTATTCACTACATAGTTAGCAACTGGAACCAGGTACAGAATGTCTGCAATGCTCCAAGCCTTCCAGGGAACTTCCATGAGATGTTGTATTGGCTCTCTAGGAAGCAGATTCCCCAGTCTTTGGTATCAGTGGCATTCTGCACCTGCTCTTGGGACTGGCCCCATTGGCCAATCCCCATTACAAATTATAATAATAACTTAATTGATTTTGATTATTGGTGTTAGTTTATATCTTTGTTATTTTCAAATAAAGTATGTATTATGAACTAATTATCTTAAAGTATAACAAAATTTTAATTTTCAATAAACTCTTCTTTCTAAATCATATTGAATCTAACAAGTCTGCTATATAGAAAAATGTAAGTTTATTTTTGGTAGAACTAGAGAGACTGGGATTCTCGGGCAAGGCTGAATGGCTTTCCAGATTGGCAGAGTAGATGGCCCTCTGCCCAGTATTTCTAGGGCACAGGTCTAAAATTCTACCAGAAGGGATTCATTCTCTTGAGTTTTTAAGACTTTTGAATCTAAAATTTACTCAGAGAGGTATAATTTCATATTCATTCCATATGCTTAGTAGCTGTATTTAGTTAGCACCCCTTCTGGAAATCAGATTGAAGCCCTGTAGGAAAAATAAAAAGGAACAATGCATTAGTTCCTAAAAACTATGCAGAAAGACAAATTTCTCATATTGGGTGAACTGTCTTTTGCCCTTTCTCCATTTGACCCCTAACTATAGACATCATTTATATGTGGAAAACTCAAAAATCTACATTTTCCTACAGGCCTCCAGTTTCTTATTTATTATTGCCTTACATAGCTTAGTGCCATGATATGTTATCATCTCCAATTCTTTATGTCTCAAACAAGCAATTATCTAACTATTTCCTAATTTTCCCTCACAGGTTCTTCTTCTCAGCTAACCCATTTTTGTTAGTGGTGACATTTTCTTTTCAGTCTCATTGGCTAGAAATCTTAGAACTATACTTAACTGTTGACCTTCCCTCTCATCTTCACTGCTCTCCTTCCTGCAAAATGTCTCTGATCTAATCTTTCTTCTCCATTCCTACTTAGGACAGGACCTTGTCACATATATGACTATTTCCTGACTGTCATCACAGCTTTTGTACAATTGATTTCTTTGACCCCGCCCTCTTTTCTTTCCTTCCTTCTCCAGCACACTACTAGTAGTTCCTGTCTGGTCACTCTATGCTACGCGCCCTCTGCTTTCCTCAAACTGGCCATTTTGTTGTTCTTTATACATTGTCATTATCCTTTTCAGCTTTATTTCGCGCTCTCTTGCCAGTCCTGAATTTTGTCTCCTATCTCTACTGCTTTATGTTTTATGTTTATGCTTTATTCTTTTATGTTCTCTTTCCCCATTAGTATATACCTTCTTTGAGGGTAAAGACTTTTATTTTTGCTCTTATTTTGCACCCCCAGCACTTGGCACATAATATTCAAACATAGTATTCAAGCAAGAGACTCAGCCTCTATGAGGCTCAATTTCCTTATCTGTAAAATGAAAATGACAACAAAAGCAGGTATTTCTCAGGACTCTTGTGAGAATCAAATGAAATCCCATGTGTAAAACACTTTGCTAGCCTTAAAATGCTACATAAATGTCATCTCTAATTATGAGGATACTACTACCCAACTGTCAGGCTTAACTCATCTCACCTCTTCCGTGAAGTCTTCCCTGTTATTTCAGTCCTTTTTGATCTCTCCTTTTTTTGAACTCCTTTTATACCTGTGGTCAAAACTACAGTTCAGTAGTTGGTTATCTTCTAATTCATAGAATCAAAGTTGTAGAACTGGAAAGAACCTCAGAAATCACCTATTCAGCTCCCTCACTTTACAGCACTAGAAAGTTTGTGTATTCAGCTAGTGGCCAGCAATGGAGCCCAAGTCTCATTGCAATCTCAATCCAGTGATCTTTAATTGTCTCATAGCTTGTTTCTATTCTATTCTATTTTAAGTTCCTTGAAGTTATATGCCATATGATTTCTCTCATCTCACAGTATATGAAGAAGATATTCAAATATTTAGCCAGCTCACAGTTTTGCTGAGGGCCAGCCATTTTCAAGTCTTCTAACCTTTGTTCCTCTACTTAAGATGAACCTGAAACATACATTTACCTCATCATGAGGTTTACTGTTAACTAGTAAATCAAAGCTAAGTAGAACATAGTAGGTAATAAAAGATACTAAAATAATGTTAAGCAGAATGGAATTTTCAACTGCTAATTCTAGAATAGCATTTACAACTTGATTCATAAAGAAGCAAAAAGCCACCCTACACATATATAAAGTTATCAGTTAAGGCTTAAATGTCAGTTTTGGGGATTCATGTAGGCTCAGGATATGAACAATGAGTCCCCCACTTCCACTATGGTGCTTCCTTACTTCAAGCCTAGACTGCATCATCCCATCCATTACCTGGATGGAAGGAGACATTAAAACAACCAAAAGATATACCATGGCCTCTGGGCAAACACTAAATTGTTCCCTTTATCTAATGTACTGAAGGCCAAATGGATGCATCTTCAAAGTTGACTTTAAAAAAAAATAGTATACCACATATTCTGATGACATCCTGATATAGAGGTGATCCAGCTGGTTTTCAAAAGCTCAGGAAGCAGAACACAAGCTCTCTTAGGTAGTTCTCCAGAGGGGAAAAGGTTCTAAGCATAGGCTCAACTGTGACTTTTTTGTTGATGGATCTGGAGCCACCCTAGCTAAATTTAGAATTCTGGCCACCAGATGATTATTATTTTACTGTACTAAAATGTGGAGGGGCTTCCATCTATGTCATTGGAAGGAACCTCCACATTAATATAAATATCAATATTTTAAAATATAACTTTATATATATTCTGATTTACTACAGTAAATAAAACATGCTGAGGTATGAATTGTAGTGATCTAATCGAGCAGAATTGTGGTTGCTTTTGCTTTCATTACAGGAGAACACAGGTTAACAGATGACAACATAATAATGTCAATTTGGCAGGGGAAGGAGGCAGTCAGCAATTTTTTGACCTGAGTGCCACTACCAAAGTCTGGCAATGAGCACAGGTATCACTGGAAGGCTTAAGGCAACTAGTAAGAGTAAGAGTGAAAGAGAATAGAAGAAAAAAAGAGAAGCATGTTGAAAGAAGTCATAAAATCATGGAGTCATTGATAGAGAGGTGGAAGGAATTTTGAAGGTCATCTAGAAGAACTCAAAATCCCATACATAATAAATGACAGAGCAGAGATTTGAACCCAGAGCCCTTGATTCCAAACTCAGCACTCTTTCCACTATACTATACCTATACAAGTTTCTTAAGTTACCATCAATGTGACAGTTTTGCATCTGGTTTGACACCTAAGGATAATGCTTTTCACATTTCAAATAAATTATCTCTTACTCACCTTGACCCTTCCCTTTAAGCCCTGATAAACAGTAAAAAGCATGTTCTTGCAAGTGCCATTTCCACTCTCCTATTTTCCATTCGAGGCAGGTTTTTGCTTATGTGTGAGACTATTGGCTGGCATTAAAATGTGGTTAATGTTTTGGCCTGACTCTGCAAATAATCTCAAAGTAAAAGTTTAAAGTTCTCTTCTCATTGGAATTTTCTAATGTCATTCCTTATTTCCTGGTTAACTGAAATTTTCAGCGTACTTGTTTAAAGTAATGGATTAATGAGATAAAGCTAATCACAGAATTCAGTGTTTAGTACAAGAGCTTAATTACATGAAAGCCTATATATGTGCATGTATATGTGTTTGTATATATGTATATGTGTGTGTATATGTAACAACCCCCAAAACCCAAAACACCTGCACACAAATACATCTTATGGCTCTCTTTCATGATTTTAGACTTTTAGACTTTGTTGACGAAATAGTAGGATGTGATTAACTTCACCACTTTCTTCTCTGGTCCAACCCCAAGAAAATGTAAAAGCTATGTTCATTTCCTGCAATAAGTAGTCATTTAATTAAAGAACAAATTAACAGGAATCAAAATGTTGCAGCTGTGTTCTTGTTAGACGTTATATAAAAAAAGAAAATTATAATACATTAAATCATCTTGTATAACATGAACTTAAGTGTTTACAAACTAATTGTGATAAGAATAAAAATGTCTCATCAACGTAATACTGAATGACAGTGCGTCATACGTCCTTGATGTCAGAGGCCTTGGGATGGTAAAGCCTGTGCATGCACGACGTCTCCTCTTCCCTGCTACGTTGCAGTAAAGTTTGAACAAGGTTTAAAGGAGAACAGCAGTTTTCTTCTGGTATTTTTAAGTCCAGTCTTTTTCCTCAGTCAATCTTCCCACCCCCACAGGTCACCACTCTTTGGATATCAAAGAGTGAAACACCCTCCAGTGACTCCTCTTGTAGGTAGGTAAGTGCGGCAGAGTTCACCTGTGCAGTCCTGCTTGGCTCACATGAACATCAGGTTGTCGTGAGCTGAACTTGGGGGAAGTTCCCTGATGAAAGATCAGTGGTGGTATCAAAAATTGACAAATTCTTCTCAGAAGAAAATCTCTATGGCCTATGGAATCTAGAGAGGAAAAGTAAATATATTGCTCTATCAGTATTTTGCAATATTTACTCATTCAACAGACACTAAGGTGCTACAATGCATAAAACACAAGGGAAACACAATTTAGATAACATATACAGCCACTACCCTTGTTGTGGATAAGGTACAAGCACAAGTAACTACCACACACACACATACTATTACACGAGTATATGAAGAGTGGGGAGGGGGAAGCCAAATGCATTATGATGTCTAAGGAGAAACATTACTAACCAGGAGTCGGGGAGGGTCACGTGAAAGAGAGGACATTTAAGTTTAAAAGAGGGAAGCAGAGAGAGGAGAGGAAATTCCAGGCATAGCAAATGGTGAGAGTACAGTGTTTCCTTTAGCTAGAGCACTGAATATGAAATGGGCTAAGATAAGGCTAGAGAGATTGAGAAGCACAAAACTCTATGGTGGGCCTTGAATGCCAGCCAAAGGAATTTGAACTTCAGTCAGTGGGCAATAGATAACCAACTGAAGATTTTTGAGTAAAAGAATGACATGATGATAGCAGTGTGCAGGGGAGGTGGGTGGGGAAGAGGTAGGAAGATCTGTTATGAAGCTATATTTTCCATATATCAGTATTATTTTAAATTAAAATTTATAGATACCCTTTTATTCATTCATTTATTTATTTATAGGCAAGGCAACCGGGGTTAAGTGACTTACCCAGGATCACACACCCAGTAAGTGGAGTTTTTGTTTTGTTTTGTTTTTTTGAGGGGGGAAGGTAGGGCAATTGGGGTTAAGTGACTTGCCCAGGATTACACGCTAGTAAATGCTAAGTGTCTGAGGTCGGATTTGAATTCAGGTCCTTCTGACTCCTGGACTGGTGGTCTATTCACTGAACCACCTAGCTGCCCTGACACTCAGTAAGTGTTAAGTATCTTGAGGCCAAATTTGAACTCCAGAGCTAGTGTTCTATTCACTGTGCCACTTATCTGCCCCTCCCCATTTAGAAATAATGAACTTTCTTAGACTTTCTGCAAGTAAATTGTAAATTGTTTATAGAAATAATTTAGATGTTATATAGAATCTGAAGTCAATGATATGCAATCATAATATTAATATCAAACTAGTGACTAATGTATTCTTATCTTCTTACATTTGACCTTAAGTTCTTTGTGATTTTAATTTAGGATAATTTGAGTCCAGACAATTCAACAGATGTAGATCTAACCCAGTTCTCTACAAAAATGCTAGTTTTGTCACAACTAAAGCTGCCTTAGCAGAATATTTGGAAAAGAGCCCTTATGGCTTTTTAATTTGCAAATTCAGGAAATGGTTTTTTAATGCCATATTGAACCATGTTGATAATACAAACCAACAACTCTGACCTTGTCAAATGCTTGCTTGATGCATGTACCTCCATTTCATTGCTTTTGTATTCATTTAGTTCTTTACGAATTGCTGCCTGAAATTTCAAAACAGGGCATTATTTTTTATTAAACAAGCTGATAGGTTGTAATGCACGAAAAAAAATGAAATAAAATATCAGTTGAAAATCCAGAGACATTTTCTTTCAGAATCACAAAGTTTCTAGGGTGGGAAAAGATTTTAGATCACCCAGGCCAACCCTCTCATTTTACCAAGGAGGAAAACCGAAGCTAAGAGTTGGGAAGGACTCATCCAATGTCACATAACTACTTGGTGGCAGTACTGGAACTAGGTCACAGGCCCTCTGCTTCTTGCCTCAGTGTGCTTAAGTCCCTTTTGCTATTTGATCCCATTGTTCATTGTTTCATTCATTTCTTGCCTTGGTCAGGGCAGGAGGAGGCCTCCAGCAGCCCTAAGACCCTTATCCCGAGGAAAGAATATGACAGAACAACACAGAGCCCCAAAATAGACAGTACCTCTCTAGGGGAAGAAAAGGCACAGTAGAAGAATCTGCATCAGAATCCAATCTTACGTCATATTTAAGGGGTCTTATGGGGCTGCTACAAGAGTCATCCTATCTTATTGCTTCTCATAACCCTGAGAAATTCATTTGTGATAGACAATGTCTAAAGTTTCTGCCAATAATTCTGTTAATGTTCTATACCAAAACATACAGATGTCTTTATATCTACATATACTTATTAATTCAACTATGTGCTGAAAGCTTTTGCGCAAATGAATAAGATCTAGCCCAGAGTAGGATAGAACAATTAGCTCATTCATTTAAAAGATTATTTATACTTTGGTTCCTAGCTACTTTAATTAGTGTCACTGTCACTCATGGTCATTAATAAATGAAAATACGAAAATACATCAGACTCTACAGGGAAACAAAAAGGGGAAGAAAAAAGAACTAGAATCTAAGGGAGTATCTTAAATAGCCTCTTAGACATTCGGGGAATGGCTGAATGAAGTACAGCTTATGAGTATAATGGAATATCATTGTGCTCTATGGAATCATGAAAGTGACCATTCCAAAGAATACTGACTAGTAAGAATTGATGCAGAGTGAAGCACGTACGACTAGGAGAACTATTTATACGAGGATAACACGGTAAAGAAACACAACTTTGAGAGACTTATCCCTGATCAAAGCAGTGATCAGCCTTTTCTCCAGAGGACCCGTGATGAAGCATGTTACATACCTTATGACAGTAGTGATGGACAGAAGGTGCAGATATATACTTTGTTGGACATGACTGCTGTGTGAATTCAGTTTTCTTTACTATATTTGTTTTTCACAAGGGTTTTTCTTTTTTTATTTTGGATAATGGAAGGGTCAGTGAGTTGGAGAGTGGCCTAGGAATAGTGATAAGCCTTCCCAAAAAAAGAGGTCAAATGAAGCAGTTTTTTAAATGCACAGAAGAGAACAAAAGGATGTTAATAAGGAAGTAATGTATAAAATTTACGTAGTTTTTAGGAAGGACAGCAGTTTGAATGGAGATGCATGGTTTTATATAGACTCACTCTTTTTGTGTTCCATTGTATATATGGAAATTATATTTTCATAGTGTTTAACTTTGAAATAGAATCTAAAAGTAGAAAAAGTTTTCTCAGCCTCCAAATTCCAATTCCCAGTTTCTAAATGACATCCCAAATGTAATATTGATAGAAACACAGTCCATTAATTTGTTCATTATTTTTCACTATCATGGACATCAGAGAAGAGTTTTCTTCTCTGATTTCGACAATGGTATGTCTTTGGTCTTTGCCATACACTCTTATAGAAAATGTACTTTTTATTCCAGTTCATTGTTTAACAACCAGAAGACCCTACATAGGAGCCAACTTATACAAGTTTAAGAGGGTCAATTGTCAAATTTTCAGTGTGAGTATTTATACCTCAGAAATCAGCAAATACTATTTTATTGTTTAGCTAATTGTCTAGACTTAAGGAAGTGACAAAGGAAATGTTAATAATACATATTAAAATTTAAAATATGCCCCAGGTTTCTGAAGAGCTGGTTATTAAACATTTACCAGCATACTCTTGTCCTGTACTCCAACTATAGGGAAAGTAGTTTCTATCTCAGAAGGAGAAGGAGAGAGAAGGACAGTTCTCAAAAGAACATATTTTATCAGATAGCAAAAAAGAGATCATCAGGCTATTCTCTCTCCTTCCCTTTCTAAGTGACAAACTGCTGGCATATAGATTACATGAGTTAGGTAAAAGATTTCCTCTGACCAAGTCCTCTTTCCGTGTTTCATCATGGAGTAGAGATGCCCTGGGTTTCCAAAGCCTACACCAGTAAAGCACAAACCCTGGCTTACTGTTCTATGATGGAAAGGACGTGAGTATCCTGCTAGTGATGATGAAATGTATATCTATGATCCCTAAATCCAACTATCTAAGTGCAGAGATGGCTCCTCTCAGACAGCTGGTCACCAGATAATTCTTCTGTGTATTTTGCAAGAGCAGTTCATGAGATGGTCTATGTCTTAAATGATACGTATCAAAAACAAACAAAAAAAACAATTGTAGATCTTTTGAAGTGTTAAAAGATTTACCTTTAACCATAAGGAAGGAAAGACAATAGGGAAGTAAAGCTTAGATAACAGCATATGGGTGGGATGAAAAACGTAATATAATGTAGATGCAGAGATAAATTACATCAAGGTTACAGTGTGGGGAAAAGAAGGTTTAGATTGAAAGGCATTGGATTAAAATTCTGACTGCTCCATACTACCCAGATAACTCTGGGTAAGTTATATAACTTCTCTGGGCCTCAGGTTCCTCATCTGTAAAATGGGGCTGCACTAGATTATTTACTACCTGTGTGACTTTGAACAAGCCAATTAATCTAAATGGGCCTCAGTATCCTATTCTGTAAAACGAGGGAGCTGGATTAGAATGGTCTCTAAAGGTTTTGCTTTGAGCTCTCGAGCTATGATCCCATGAATTCTAAGGTTCCTTTCCAGATCTAAGTTGCAGAATACTATGTTCAGTTCTGACTTACAGATTGCAAGACATTTTCCCATTTATGATCAGTTCTGAAAGGTTTTTCTGTACCTTATCTGCAGCTGATAATCTCGTCCAAGGCTTGTCCGCTCGTCTGTCATAGTCCTGTGCTTTTGCCACTTCCACATAATCACTAAATCGAATCAAAATTTTTCTGTCTCGCAGTTCATCAACTGTGGGTCTCTGATTCAGCTAAAATCAATAAACAAATGAATAAATTAATAAATAATAAGTAGAAGACCAGTTAACTTACTTTTCACAAACTATTCCGAGCAAGTTTTCCTTACCATCAATATGGCTAGAGTTTGTGAAAAACGAAAACCAAAACTCAAAACTAAATGATTTTTAAGGAATGAAAATATCTTTAAAAAGAGAACTTAGGATCACTTCCGTAGCAGAATTAAGCCCTCAAGAGGTTTTCAAAGCTTTGCCAGCAGAACGCAGATCCTGCTTAGTCTTACCAGTGGGAGCAGCTTTGAGCATGAGGCTGGCACTGGAATCTGTGTAACTGTATTACCAGAGGCTCATCTTCAAAATGAAGATGACTTTTCTGGGTCTTGGTAATCCATAAAATAGTTGTTCAAATACCAAATGACACACACATTTAACTCATTGGCATTTTGAATTTATGTCATAGAGAAGGCTGCTTCCCAAGGAATAAGTACCACTATGGGAAGAATTTTTTTAAAAAAATTTACGTGGTCATGAATGTGCATTTAATATCTATAGGTCCAAAACATATAGAATGATTTATTAATTTAAAACAGGCAAGAACACTTTATGATTGTAGTACAGTCTGGAGCAGGGTATGTAGCAACACTGAATTTAGCAACTCTATATCCTTGTAGTTTCAGTATCCAATAGTACAAGAGCTCATAGCAGGCACCTGTCAAGTTTAACATTAATCACCTTCTGAATTAGGTGGAGCAGTGCTTTCCACCACCAGCATAATTATACAGAGGCAACATGTTTATTTTGTACCTACTTCTGTATGAACATGGGGGCTCTCCTTAGAGAATATAAGTTTCTTGCGGGTAGACCATTTCACTTTTGTCTTTATATCCCCAATGCCTGGCACAGGCTCTTGGTAAATGTCTTTTGATTGAGTCCTGTATTTAGTTAGTAAAAGCTGGGTTTGGATCCTCCTTCAGATACTTAATAGCTGGTGGCCCTTAGAGAAGTTAAGCTCTGAGCCTGTTTCCTCATTTGAAATATGGTGATAACAACAGCATCCCTTTCCCAGGATTTTGATGATACTCAAAAACATTTTGCCAATCTTGAAGTACAATATAACTGTGAACTATTTATTATTGTTTTTGTCATCGTTAGATATTGTATAACCACAAAAGTTTCTAGACCACTTAAAAGGCCATAATAATAGTAAGCTGTGGACTGAACTTAAAAGCCCCCTTGTCCCTACAGTTATATGACCTTCTACATTCAAAATAATGAGTGTGTGTGTGTATGTGTGTGTGTGTTTTAATTTTGCTGTGGATAGGTTACTGGAGTTCTCATAGATGAATCTTGGAACACATTTGACTTCTATTCGGCCCTCTTAAAGAAGTTAACAAGTAGAATTAATGCATGAACACAACTGCCACTCAGAGGCACCCCAACCCCTGATGAAAAGTAAAAGGTTTTTCCTCTAGATGTGGCCAGTAAGTATAATTTTGCTAGTGCTCTAAAGAGTAGACTTCCATAGAGAGGCAAATTCTTTCAACAGAGCTCATACTATGCTTTACACTAAGTGCTTCCCCATCAAGGTCACAGAGAGACATTCTGTGTGGTCAGGTATCTCTGTACTCTCTGTTTCAGTTATAGCTTGGTGCCATATTTTCCTAAAGAAATAAAACAGGATAGGTTTTGATTACCTTTCTGGTCAGTCGCTGCTTGATTTCCCGTCTTTCTTCTTGCTCTGTCTGATCATTTCTTTCTGTGGGAGAAACAAAGAAGGATATAAATTTCTTCATTTCAACAGAACAGTTTTTTTCCAGGACAGCCAAACTTTCTGCTGAACATCTCTAGAAGTTGGAGTACCAAGGTATGCCTAAGCTGCTGTTCTCTAGTCTTTCTACATGGCTCTTTGCTCTAAGTGTTGTGGAGAGTGCCAGAACCTCCAGCAATCCTGGTTCACAGAATTGCTCATTGCTGCTGTCAGCTGAACTAGCTTCAACCTCAACACTTTATAGAATCATAGATTTTTGAAGCTGGAAGGGATCTGAGAAATCATCTAGTCCAATACATTATTTTTTTCAGATGAGGAAACTGAATCTCAGAGGGAAAGAAAATTGCCCAGGACTTCTCAGTTAGCAAGCAGCAAAGCTAGAAAGGGGAGGGAGTGTGCTGTGATAGCAACAGCACTGGCCATAGTAAAGTGGATGGCAGAGTACATAGAGGGCCCAGCCTGAAGTCAGGAAGACTCATCTGCCTGAGTTCAAATCTGGCCTCAGACACTTCACTGCTAGGTGACCCTGGGCAAGTCACTTAATCCTCTTTGCCTTGGTTTTCTTATCTATATAATGAGCTAGAGAAGGAAATAGCAAACCATTCAAGTGTCTTTGCCAAGAAAACCCAAATGGGGGTCACAAAGAGTCAGATATGACAGAAAAACAACTAAACATGGCACATATAAGGTGCTTAATTTTTGACTGACTGGCTGAGTTGGAGTCAGAAGACTCTTGATTTGAACCCTAGGTCCACTACTTAATACTTATGTAGCCTTAAGCAAGTCACTTCCCTTCTGTAACTTTCAATTCCCTTATCTAGTGTTGGGCTGGATGATGCCTAAGGTTCTAAAATGCTCTGAGTCTATCCTAGGACCCTGGTCACCACACTTGGGAAGAGCAGATGGATCTGGAATCAAAAGATCTGGGTTCAGTTCCTAACTCTTCCACTTCCTACTTTTGTGACCTTGAACAAATTATTTTACCTCTCTAGGACTCACTTTCCTTATTTATAAAATTAGAGATTGGACTGGATGACCTCGAGGATCTCATCAAGTACTAAATCTATGATCTGCCCCTCATCCAAATCTGAAACTATCTTTCTCAAGAAAACCAGGTACAATGTGCCTCTTTTACAATAATTTAACCAGTACCCATTGCTTTTTAAAAATAGATTTATTTTTAAGCTGGGACTTGAAACTAATAATGTTTCAGAAAAAAATGGGCTTTCTTAGAATTTATATTTTCAAGCTGCATTTTAAGTACAGGCACACACAATTGCCTCCCTTAGTGAAGCCTTGGCATTTTTGTTACAGTTGCTTTAAAAAAAAAACCAACTGAAATACGAACCTGCACTGGCTTTGCTTTGAGAGTTGTGACTGGTTAACATTCCAACCATGATCACTCCTGTACACGGAAGCTAAAAATAGACTGGGAGAGCTGTAATGTGAGTAAAATGTATGCCTTGCCCTGGGATGTGAGATAATGGATTTCCTATTTCTGATGCTATCAGTTACTAAATAAAGATCCATACCCACAACTTGAACATAGCTTGGGACCTAGAAAAAGAGATATAGAACTACCAGCACGTCTACAAATTAGCAGGATTTCCTTTGGCAGCACACAGAAATTGTTTTCTAAAATAAGCCATGTGGTTTACATGCCTCAGTGTAATCCTCCTTTAACAATGCATCTCTGAGTGCTGTTTGTTTTGGAATTTCTTTCAAAGGAAAATAAGAATTAGCTATGTCATTAATTCTTAAGAAACGTAATCTCTTTTTTTGTTATTTTACTTTTGTTATTTTTTTTGTCAGTTCCAAAACCCCCTACTCCCTTTGCCCCCTCCCCTACCCATTGAAAAGGCAAGAAATATGATGCCTGTTAAACATATGAAGTCATTCAAAAACACATTTCCACATTAACCATGTTGTGGAGGGAAAAGAAAAAAATTGGCTTCACTTTGCATCAGATCTTTCTCTGGAGGTGGATAGCATTTTTCATCATGAATCTTCTAAAACTGTTGTGGATCATTGTATTGACCAGATACAGTGCATAATCTTTGATGGGATTAAATGATTTTGTGTGATGGATAAAAAAAAGTCACAAATTTTCAGGCTGCTTGTTTGGAAACTGATGTTAACATTGGGACTTTGTAAAACCCCACTCTGAAACCTACAGAGGTTTTAGTGATACTGTAATAAAATGGGGAGCACTAAGTGTGTTTCATGGACAGGTCTAACATTACCTGAGAGGAATCAAGTGAAATTAGATTCATTTGATCTTCACAGGCCAGGTCACTGCTCAAATCACATGAATGCAAGCTTGCTATTATGAATTCTTTTGAAGGAACTCTACAGTGGAGCTTCTCCCTTCTGGCATTGTTTAAAAAGGAAGCTTTGGCAGAATTAATTTTTCCCTGCACTGTTATCTCCCTTGATATTTTATTAATACATTACTGGTTCCAGGAGAATGTACTAAGCAATCCAAGGAAGGGCCTTTTATCAGTATCTGTGTTTGTACCTACTTCACACACAGGTAGGAGTTGGGACATAAGCCCACATGATGGGCTAGTGTAATAGAAACAATGGTAGACTTGCAGTAAGGGAATCTGGGTTTGAATTTCAGTCCTAGCCTTTATTTCTTCCGTGACTACAGGCAATCCATTTCACCACTGTGCCTCAGTGTCCTTATCTGGAAAAAAGGGACAATCCTTGTGCTACCCTATAGTGCTGTTGTAAGGAAATCACTTTGTAAACCTTAGAGTGTAACAAAAATGGGAGGCATTATTGGCATGTGTCCACTTCACAAGGAGGGGATCAAACAGATAGGTGCTACTCCAAAAATCATCTCTTTATATGCCAGAAAATGGAATGTAGCAAGAAAAAGTCCTCTGGAGAGCCTACCTGATATATCAGGAAAGAAAGTGCTTCCCATCAGGGCTAATACCATATATGGTATCTCATCTCACACCCACACAAAGGGAGGAAAGAGAAGAAAAATCTCTAGTAGTGAAATTCTCAGCAACTCCTACTCTTGGCTCTTCAGAATGCTTCAGGGCTAAACCCTGGTCTATGTGAAGACAATGGAGAGAAGCTGCTATCTGTGGCTAGATTTCCATGGTCACAAAAGAGGAAATTCATTATTTTACTATTTCTTTGAACAGGGAGTTCCTATGAATATGCAGTTCCTATGAATATCATGTATTCAGTTGGCCTGGCACTGTGGCTATATTTAAGACTAGCATTTACAAGAACACAATTATAAGTACTGTGCTTTTTAAAAAAGTTCTAACTCCACTCCCCACGGTAGTGAGGAAGATGTTACAACTGTACAATGGAAACAGGATTCTTGGGCTGAGGACCCTGAATTACGTCAACTCCATTCCCCATGTAAGCCATGAACCTCTTGGACCTCTGTTTATAATGAGTTTTAAGGATGTGTACTTAATTAGAGAGATGAATCAAACCTTTAACAAATGATATAACTGACATAGTTTCCATTCTCTGCCTGTTTTGCTTAAGCAATGCCATAAATGTAGAATTTTTTCATTCTGACAGCTAGTCTAGTTAACATATGGGAAGGTGGAATCCTTAGGGCTTTCTTCACACCACTCTGACAACCCTTTTTCAGCTCTAACATTCTGTAGCTTCCAAATATTTTAAGTTACCACAAGCATCAAAATGTTCAATTCTTAAATGCTACATATGAATAATAATAATAAAAAAGAATTATCATGGGATACAAAAAAATCATCAAGGGATAGAAGTTTTGAGGAATAAATCATGAGCAGATCACCCGGGTTGTCTTTGGTCAGCTGGTTAATGAGAATGTTGAACATCAGGTCTACCTCAGGAAAGACCATTCAGGCAACAAAACATGAACTTTAGAGAATGTCTAAAAGAGGAAATAATACACTTATAAATTCAGGCTCCGAGGACATCTTTTTAGTGTGTGTGGAAAATGACTGCTTTATGTTCATATGAGAGAAAAACAAACTCCATTGCCTAGACAATTACAAAGAGAACTGTCTGGTTAAAACAAGCACTTGGAAAGACTTTTATTGTCAGACATAATCAGTGGACTCTAAGGGGATATGACATGGTTTTGAGCTATGAATTTGAGGGACAAGAAAAATATCCCTAGTCATGTCTCCTTTATTCATTCCCATTCTACATAACCATGTGGGCATAATCAGATAGCTGTTTGGATAACAGTAGAAAAGTTATTGGAAAACACCAAACCTTGGGAAACAATGGATAATGTAACTCATTTTCCCATTCCTTGATCTCCATGCCTTGTAACCTCCAGTTTTAGTGAGTGCAAGTGTTACCTCCCTTCTCTGATTTGCAACACTTATTTGTACTCCACTCACCCCCATCAGAAATTTCTATGGACATTAAGGAAATTCAGAAAGTCCTGTTTACTTGCCGAGAAAATTGCTTTTAAAGTTATTGCTCTGCAAGTCAATCCAATGTTGGTCTTTCTACTCTTCTGGGACAATTCATTAACTAACTCTTCTAAAGTATAACTGTTATGAAAAACTCCAAGAATAGTAAAAATATTTCCTTTTCCTTTGACAGATTTTAAAAGAGCTTTCCACATTTTCTTCCCAAATGATTTCACACAAACATCTAAGCTACTCAAACCATACTAGAAACAGTAAGTACCATATATACTGCTAGAATATTCATCTTTCAGAGGAAGGAAACTAGAATTTCTGCCTAACTGCAAAGAAAAGTCTAATAAGACAGATTCATTCAGTAATCTTAACATACACACACACACACACACACACACACACACACACACACACACACACAATGCAAGGTCTCTCTGGAGGCATCAACAGCTACTCACGTTTCAGGATATTTCTTCTTTCTAGTTCCTCCACAGCAGGTCTTTGGCTCAGTCGTCTGCGGAAAAACACCAAAATTACATTTTGTACCATAGTGGCTGCCCAGGAGAGCCACACAGGATTTGTGGTAGGAAAGTGTCTCTCTTGCCTCCAAAAATTGCCTTCCAGAAAGCAGGAGGAGGAGGATAAGAAATAAATAAACTCTTATCTTTGGTGGGTCTTCTTGACTAAATCTAGACAAACTTCTCTCTGTACCTCTGGAGAGTTGGGTGCTTTAGAAGGTTAGCATTTTAGTCCTGTCAAGAAATTTATAAATCCTCTTCATCTTCAGATTCTACTGGCCCAAAGCATACCCTATCAACACCCACCTCATTCAGCAACAAAACATAGCTAGTAGTAGACACATTCAAGAAGTCTTCCTGGTTGAGCAACAATTAACTCCACGATGGTAGCAAACCTTAGTCCTGCTTGCCTCCTTTTTACCCCCCCTCAGAGTCACCACTGATGTGTTCCAGCAGAAGATAATCTGGTTAGGAGGAAAACCTGTAAGAGATCTCCCTGCCACTTACTGACAGCTCAATTCCTCCACCGTACTCGCCTACTAGTGAAAATCCTGCACTGCTTACAACCTCATGCAGAGGGGAGTGTCTAATGTAGCCTCATATCCACTTGCCAGCCTTCCCTCATGCAGCCTGGAGACTGAGTCTCAAAATCAGACGTGCAGGGCCAGGATGCTTTCATCCTGAATAACAAATGAGACTTCCCCCAGATAATGTTGCTAATAGGAGCCAAGCATATAAGGCTCACCCACCCCCACACATATTCACTAGCTGTTTTAGGAAAAGCATCCAAGATCCAGAGATGGAGTGTTCATGTCGACTGCAGGAAGACTGGCAATATTAAGACACATTGTTGTTGTCTTTATAACTCATTTTTCATTGCTGGAGTCAGAGGGAACTGCAGAAAATAAAAGACTTGTCAGGAGGGGAATAATTAGTCAAAATTAATGTTAAGCTGAAGATCCTCTTATTGTCACCAAAATAAAGCTGGCACAGGGTCAGAACAGCAAAGCAGCCCATTTCCGCCATCCGCTCTACATTATGGATACAATAAATGGATGGTGGAATCTGGATTCCCACCAGAGGCTTGTACAGATGATGATGCTGCTGCCTCCAGAAATATTTAGCTTCTATAGAATCCCCATCACAGAACAAAGCAAGGAATCATCCTTAGAATGCTGCGGTACCTCCCTGCATACTGAAACGTTCAGATATGCTAGAGATATTTCTCCCTCCTCCCTCTCCCTCTCCCTTTCCTTCTCCTCCCTCTCTTTTTCCTTTTCTCTCTCTCTCTTTCTCTCTCCTCTTCCCTCCTCCCCCTTTCTTTGCCCTCTGCATTTATTTCATGTCTACACTGTGGGAGGCTTCTGCAACTCCCCCACTTCCCCTATATGATAATCACTGAACCCTGGACACCCCTCCCCGCCTCCAGCAGTTCACTGGCTAGGATTTGGTGGGAAAGGCCATACATAGTTCACAAGCTGAACAGGAAGAACTCTGGCTCAGTGAGGGTTTGTCTCCAAAGAATCCAGGGTTTCTTACACCTGCATTCTCTTCTGTGTGGTCAGAACGGTCTAAATCCCAAACCTCCCTTTCCAGATGCATCAGGTTTTTTATTTTAAAGGAATTTTCAAGTAGGATAAAGACACTGCATGAAAGAGGCATCGTGGTGTAAAGAGCCATAGATTTGTAATCAGGAAACTTGGATTCAAATCCTATTGTGTGACCTTACGCAAGTTGCTTGAATCTCTAGGCCAGTCTTATTTTCCTTACCTGTAAAATGGCAAGGCTGGACTAGCCTCTAATGCTTCTTCCAGTTCTACATTCTATGATTCTAATCTATGAACCCACCCCAAACCCTGGGGATGCACTGAAATATTCCAAGCTGAGAATGCCCACATGTGGTGTGAAAGGATGGAATGTTACAAGCTCTCTCAATTGTAATTACTATGGCTATTTGAAATACACTTGGAAGGGTTTTAGGGGCCCAGAAAGAAGATGGGAGCAGCAGTTTTATGGGAGAAAGATAAGAATTGTCTGATCTGAAATCCTCATGTGTATTCTTATAAGCATCTGCTCAGGGAAGTAAATTAATCTCCCCACTTGACAATAAGAACTCACATGTGAATAGTGCTTCAGAGTTTGCAGACCTCTTTATCCATGAGGGACCCTTTGGAAGAGGTTAATGTTAGGTAATACTATCCTTATTTCATAGATGACAAACCTGAGGATCAGAAACACACACACACACACACACACACACACACACACACACACACACACACTTGTCCAAGCTCACACGGCTAAGCAAGGTCCTCACTTCAGCTTCTATGCTCTTTTCCCAGTGTCAGCTAACAACTAGATGGGGGTTGATATCTGCCGCATAGACTAGTCAACAAATTTATTCACATCATGATCTGCTTCCTCTTCCTCCAAGGGATAAGTTCCCCCTTTAACCTTCATTTGAGGAAGTACCCAGGCCTGCCACACCCAACTTTCTTGTATTTCCAGTGCTTAAAACAGTATTTGACACAAAGTACTTAATAAATGCTTCCCCCTTCCCCCTTTACTGACAAGATGAATTATTTTTGTTTTAAGTCCCATGCCCTGCCTTCATTTCCACATAATAGCTATTCAAAAAAAAATACTCTCACCATTTATATGGGGATAAATTGTTAAATATGCCCACAAATCACAAAATCCATAAGTACTGTGCATTGTATTCACTTTCAGGCAGGAATGACAAGGGCTTAAAACTCTTAAATCCAAGATATAGAAACATCTAGGGCTTCTATGGAAGATCAAACTCTCCAGGATACAGTCACTCAGTTGTACTGTTGGTCCTTCTCCGCCCCTTCTGACATTCTTACCTCCTTCTAAAATGTGTAGATATATAAGTTTTTCTTGGGAAGGGGACCAGACGTGGGTAATGGGAGGCTTTTGTAGCCATAACCCAGCTCAGTTATAGAAAGTTTTGACACCCTGAGAGAACTCTTCAGAAAGGTACGATGAAGCCGGAATGAGGCCCTGAGTCAGAGGCTGGGGCAGAAGACATCTGCTCCTTAGATCGTCAGGTCATTGCTGCCATAAGCAAAAGAGTCTCTTTGGGCAGCATCTATTCTTCAGGACACAGCGTGGGGCAGTAAATGGGTGGGAAACCACAAAAAAATGCCAAATTTGCAGCCTGAGAGCTCATTGCACCTATCCAGCTGGAAGACCTAAAGCAAAAACAATTAACATCACACAATTAAGCAATGTTAGTAGAAAAGGAGAAAATGCATTGGACTGGAGAGGTGGCCACCGGAGAAAGATGGGAGTCTCAAAACAGCAACAGCTGACTCCTCCAAGCCATGAAAGAGCTGAGAACAGTTACAAATTGAGAATATACTGGACATTCACGAGTAGTTGCTTTATGGGAACAATAAAAGAGAACATCTCAGCCTAACCCTAGTTGAAGGAAAGCTGGAGGGGCAGAGATTTCTTTATTTGGACACAATGTTATTTCCTGAAATCTTCTTCTCTCCCCAGGAGGGAAAATATGTGTCAGAATGACAAATCAAACCAAGCAAACCAATAAAGAGACTGGCGGGGGGAGAATGAATGTTTCAGATCCCGGGAACACCATCTCCTCTGGCCTCTCTGCAGATTCCCTCAACCTGGAGCTTCCACCACATAGATTTGGTAGAGAAGAACTGGGGAGGGGGCACGCTGTAGAAAGCGGACCAGCCTCAGAGTCAGCAGATTTTGGATCTATTCCCAGCTCTGATAGATTTTTGTGCAACATAAAACGCATCTTTTGATATCTCTGATGCAAAACGAGATGGTCTCTGATGTCCCTCTCAGCTATAAAGTTCTGTTATGTTCTGCTCCGACCCCTCCTTTCCCCACTAACCCCCCAAATCAGAGTATATGGTCCATCCCCACCCATTCCTCTGAGATAAAATCACTGCATTTAGAGTCATAAACTCTGGAATCCAATCCCAGAGCTACCCAGAACTACCTTTATCACTATGGGCAAGTCATCTGCTAGCTGGCCTCCGTTTTCTAATCTGTAAAATGAGGGGATTGGACTAAATGAGTTCTAAATTCCAAAGCCTAAAGATGCTCATATGCACGTGTTCTGCAATGAGATGGATTGCTAATCCCTCATTCATACAATTCTAAACTAGGACACTTCCCACCCCCAACGCACAGAGTTTATGTCTTTTTTATAGCTTCTGCACATTCCCCATATTGCTAACATACTGAATCCCCCCTGAGGGAATTTTCTATCTCTAGCAGTTACTTTATAAAAGTGTTTGTGAATATCTACATTGTGTCCTTTGAAAACAGCCCTTGGGACAGACACAAATCCCAATCAAAACTCCTGGGTACTTAGCATTTGATTTAGAGTTACCTTGATCCTCCTCCTACCGCCCAGATGCAATTCCTGAGTTATCTGATGTCCAAATTCATTAATCTTAACAACTCTGTCCAGGAGAAGGCTCTTGGGATGAGGAAGGACCTCTTAATAACCACCCAGACCAGCTCTAATATTAATAACAGATTGACAGCCTGCATAGTAAAGAATTTATTAGTAGCAACAAGCCCAGAAATTGCTTTCTTGGCATTACTACAAATGTGGAGGTAGTACGGGGCATGGTTTGGATCAGCAGAGTAGAAGCTCCTGGAGGGCAGAGACTGGTTTTCATTTTGTCTTTGTATTTCATTAGTGTAGGTAATTAATTCCAGGTGAGGAAACTCCCCTGTACCATTGCAGATTAGCAAGTATTCTTCCATTTACAGTCTTAGAGGATATTCTGGAGCGCTGAAAGCCTTGCCCAGGCTCACACAACCTCTATGCATCAAAGACAGGACTTGAATGCAGATCTTTCCAACACCAAATCAGGTCCCCTCTCCATCCCACCACATTGCCTGGCATGTAGCAGCCCTTTAATAAATGTTTGTGAGATCAGATTGGTCCTACAGGCCCCAGCTTTCTATTTCAGTTTTTTAAGGCTTAGAGACCCTTAAAGAAATCACCAATGAATTTAGCCCTAGAAGGCTAAAATTCATTAAATTCATGAGGTCCCAGCAAGAGGAATGTTGGGAGCTCTAAACTCTATCAAATCACTCAGACCAATGTCTCTTGTAGTCTTCCTTACACAGAAAACATTTGTGGTTGATTGCAAAAACCCTTTCATCAATCAAAATGATTGGGACCATAGGCACCTCCTCTCTGCCTCTGACATGTTAGCTGCAGTAGATACAGTCAGGGTCTGGTTAGGGAAACCTCAGTCTATTTCTGATCCAAGCTGTCTGAAAAAGCCCATATGTGATGTAACTAATTACAGTTATATGGGGGTGGAAGAAGTACCAAGAAAAGAAACTATATATATATATATATATATATATATGTACAGACATCTGCCCATCTGCTCTGTGCTCTCCCCTTCTGTTTACACAACATAAACCAAATACAATTCAAATGAATTCAACATACATTTATTAAGTACATTCCCTATCAAGGCACTGTTCATAATGCACAGATGTATTTGGAAAGGTGGACCGCAGAGCAGACAGGATGCTTTGTGTGCCGGTTTACATCTTGATTCGTGTACATGTTATGTGGGGGTATAAGCAATTTCTTTAACATAAGAGGTAAGACTGATCATCCTTAGGGATGCCTAATCTTGTTTTCCTGTCCTTTTATTACTTCCATGTGGGGGGAAAGGGTCAGGGTAGAACATAAAGGATCCTAGGGCCAAAGTCACTCAACTCCCTTCCTGAGAAAAGGACAGATTTCAGATGAAATCAGGTTAAAGACAGGAGCGTGCTGGAGCCAGCTCATACCAGCTCACTGAAAGTAGAGCATTAATACCTTGAAAATCAGCAAAATGCTACAAATCAGGGCTTGATTTATTATTTTGTTGATTGTCTAGATTTTAAGAAAGTGAGGGAGAAAATAATAATGCAAATTAAACTTACAGAGCTTTTGAAGAGCCAGTTGTTAAATATTCACTGAACTACATACTTCTGGTTAAAGGAAACATGTAGTGCAGACTTCAAGAAGAAAGAAAAGAAGTTACACAAGGGCAGTCTAAGGTGAATTCACACGAAAAGAATTAAAGAGTCAGAGTAAGCAAAGACTTTCTATTTCATTTAATCCACTCTGTACCCAAGTAGGAATTCCCTTTATATATTCCTGAAAAGTGGCTAAGAATTTAAAATTTTTCAAGGTATATTTCATTTTTAGACAATTTTAATTGTTAGAAAGTTATTTCTTAAATCCAGTTTAAATCTATCTCTGCAGCTTCCACTCTTTCCACTTTCCTCTTAGTACTCTGGAGTCAAACAGAACAAATTTCATCCTTCTACAAGGCATCCTGTCAAATATTTGAAAACAGACCCTATGTCTCCCCTACGTCTCCTCTTCTCCGGCCAAAGTATCTCTACTTCCTTTACCTGATTGTCCTTTACCTGATAACCCACTATCCTAGTTGCCCTCTTGTAGACCTGCCCCAATTAATCAGTGCCCTTCCTAAAATAGGGTAACCAGACCAGAACACAATACTCCTAATAGAGCCTGACAAAGGCAAAGGACAATGGAACCATCATTTCCCTTGATCAAGGCACTACCTTAGTAAGGGTGGGAGGGAATCAACTGTACAGCCAGGAGTATCAGATCATTTTCAGCACCAGTTGGTCAAGATACCACCTTCCTCGACCCTATTTCCCTTAGTCAGTTCTAGGCAAACTGGCTCCCCCTTCCCTCTCACCACCAAACACACACACAGTTTTGATTCTCTTTAATGTTAGGCTAGTCAGGCTGATTGTTGTTATACTATTAATTACTCACATGCCACTTCTTGGTTGGTGATTCAAGATTGTTAGATTGGGGAAAGGGCAGCTTAGATTGCATGTGATGATAAGGGATGAATGGGGTTAACTAATGGTGATACACAAAACAAAGTGGAGGGGAAAAGCCGTAGGATCCAGTTTTCTCACAACGAGAGGATTGGATTAATATCCTTATAGTCTGTTACATATCTAAATCATATTTTCTTGTAACCTTTGGAGAAGGGTCTGAGAAAAGTGGGAAAGAAATGGCTACAATTGGCTTGGATTTACATTAGACAAGAACATCTGTTCATCAAAGTCTGCCAAGACTGGAGAGCCTGAAGGGTCACCTAAGTGTTTGAATCTGAAGGTACCAGAACCCCATGCCTGTTTTAGGTCGAGGCTGCCCTATCACCATCACTTCATAACTGGTAAAGAGTCTTGGGTTAGGATAAGACAAGTTTCTATATTTCACAGTGAGGGTGCCAGAAAGCTGTTTCCAACCCACAGCCATAGGAAGGAATCCTCAGGTAGGCGTTGCTTTCCCTAATAGTGAAATCTTCAGTTTCTGAATAATTCCAAGACAGACTCTGAAATCAAAAGCCTATTTGTACTGAGTAATTTTGGTGTTTGCTAATAATGTAGGAAGCCACCTTCTCTTCCAGAAGGGTGACAAGGCATTTTTGGAAAAGTCTAATTGGATATCAGTTGCCAAATTTGCCTCTTTTGAATCCTCTGGGCCAGATTCCTGCCCAGGAGTCTTCAAGGTCCTTAACAATCTTCTCCCTGGCTGGCACATCAATCTCTCAAATTCCTAATAGCATCCTGTCAGGCTGTATTGGAAATATCATATTTGGGTCTGGATACCATATATTATTAGGAAGGACACTGGATCCCTAAGACAGCATTAGCTCTCAGCTTCCACTACAGTTTATAAATAAGCCAAGAGAAAGCCTTTTTCCCCATAAGTTTTGACTTCCCCCTCTTCTTCTTTTCTCTCTCTCTTTCTCCCAGACCTCTCTCTCTGTTTCTGTCTCTCCCCCTACTTCCTCCCTCTCCTTCCTTTTCATTTTTTCCCTCTCTCTTTTCCTCTCACCCTGATTCTCCCTCATTTGACTCCACCTCTGAGTCTCCATTTATGGATGTATAAATCAATAATACCTGAATTCAGTTCCCTAATTTAGTTGTAGAGATCTCAGGAGATGACGTCTCATACGCTCTGTCTTGAATCTCCATTTACCAATGGTGGGGAACCTGTAGCCTCGAGGCCTTTTGAATTCTTTTAGAGTCAGTCAAAGGGCCACACTTGAGGAACGAGAGGGCTACATGTTGCCTCAAGGCCACAGGCTCCCCACCCCTGATATTCTAGACTAACAGGTTGGAACCCTGGCTTTACTGAGAGTTTTGAATCACAATGAATCCCTCCATAGAATATACTGAAGCCTACCAAGGAGCAAGGCATAGCTTCTGCGAACCCCCCAAGTATTCTGTGTGAATGGTTACAGTGTTTCTGCACACACACATATGCATTCCATTAAAATCGCTTTTTTGGATCTAGAAATAATTTTCATTGCTAGATGAGAAAAGGACTAGGGTAGGGGTTCTTTACCTGGGGTCTGTGATCTAGTTTTTAAAATATTTGGATAGCTATATTTCAATATAATTGCTTTCCTTTGTAATCTTATGTATCTTATTCTGTACATTTCAACACACTCTTCTGTAAAGGTGTCCACAGGTTTCACTAAACTGACATGACACAGAAAAGGTTAAAAACAAACAAACAAACCCTGGCCTGCAGCTGGTGCCTACAATTATTCTGGCACAAAAGCTTGGTCTTCTCCCAGAGGAAGGTGGAAAGACCAAAGCTTCACCAATAGCAGAGCCACAAATGCAAGGTACATTAACTGCAGGTAGCATCTGAGTTCTGTTCCAATCCAGTTTTTGTCTCTTCTGGCTGAGCAAAAGGATACTTTAGAGCAATAAAATCAGAGTGGAGGACATTGTTAAGGAGTTCTCTAAGACTGAACATATGCATCCTCAACCCAACGGGTACTTTTGGCTCTGCAGAAAAGCAGGTGTCTCATGGAACTGGCAACAAAGTGAAAAAAAGAGAAAAAACTTTCCTTGTTTTTTTTTTTCTTAAATTCACTATAGAGGAGATGTAGAAGAAAGACCCCTACACTTGGGGTTGGCTTCTAAGGCATGTGACCTTGGGAAAGTTCTTCTGTGGAGTTATCCTACCTCTGTCACAGTTTTCTCATCTGTAAAATGGGGAGGAAATGATACTTTTGTAATTGACCTCAGAGGGCTGTTGTAAGAAAAACATTCTATAGTTGGTAAAGTTCTACAGAAATAGGAGATAATAATAATAACAATGGCTTAGGAGACGGAGTATAGAAAGGCACAAAAGCTTGGTCTTCTCCCAGAGGAAGGTGGAAAGCTGAAAGTTAAGCTCTCACTAAGCTCTCAGTCCCCAGGGACATAGAGATAAGAAAATCAGGATTCCATAGGACCAGTGTCAGTGCCCTCCCAGACTAATGGTCTGTCTGTGTGACATTGGTATGCAGGGATGGTTGGTGGGGAGGGTATCTATGTCCTTCATGATATCACAAAATAAGGAGCATATTTCCAAATATCTCTTTCTTCCTTCATCATATTCTTCTTTGGATACATTCATTTATTGTTATCATTAATTAATAATAGTAGTTCAGCTATTTATAGTACATTATGGTTTACAAAGGGCTTTAATTGTGATACTTCTGAAAAAATTTATGGAGGTAGTTGCAAATATTCTCTCCATTTTACAAATGGGTAATCTGAGGCTCAGAGAAGGGACCTGGCCAGTTACCTGACTTGGATTTTATCCCAGATGTTTGTTGCATGGCAGGAAGAAATCAAAGGTTCCATATGTAAGTGGCTTATCCAGGGCCAAGTGCATGTGGAAATAGGAAGTGGAGAGTCACATTATCTGCTTCTCAGATAATGAACTCACTTATCAATGGAATGTTGCTCCTTCCTTTGCAGGCCCCAGAAAGACACAGTGCCTCTTCTTCAGGTCCCCCCAAAAGACACAGAACCACTTCTTATGAAGGGGACTTACATTTACATAATACTTTAAGGTTTGTAAAGTATTCTGCTTACATGATCTCACCAGTAATCAGAACTATAGGTCTTATTCCCATTTTACAGATGAGGAAGCTGAAGTTCAGAAAAGTCAAGGGACTTGCCAATGATTACACAGCTTATAAAAGTCAGATGCAGCATTTAAATCCAGATCTTTCTTTCACCACTTCCCTCACACTATCTACTACCCCCATGGTGCTACAGCATTTATAATTAAAAAAAAAAATCTATTCCAAATTATCTGAAAACAGGTAGTCAGTCATTCCTGACCAAAACCTCCAAAATTCTTTGAAGCCCATCCTAAGAGATTAGCTTCTACTGTCCCAGTTGTTTGTTTTAGTTTTAGTCTTTTCTCCCTAACTTGTTTAATACCATACTCTTCTTGGCTGACTATGAAGACAGTGAACTACACCAGGTATGACTCAAACCCTGGTTCCCAGGGCAACATAGAACATAAGTCTGACAAGTTTTTAACCATAATTACTAACTCGTGCAGTGAGGAATGGAGTCACTAAGCCATGAAGAGCAGAGGGATTTGCCCCGGATCACCCAGCACTGGTGGGTGGAAGAGCTGGTTAAAAGAATAGGGGCTCTTACATCTCAGTCTCACAGAGAATTTGAGACTTGAGAATTTGAACACGAGCATCAAGCATGTGGGGGGAGGACGGTGCTTCCTAACTCACAAAGCTGCTCTTTGCAAGAAAGGCCTAAAGGATCATGGGGTCACAGACTCAAAGCTGGAAGGGTCCTAAGAGATCATTTATGCCAACTCCCTCATTTTACAAATGAGTAAGGGGAAAAATGGACATTTAACAAAATAGAGGACTTTGAAGAATTACTAATTTTTTTTTACTAAATTCTACTAATTATACTAAAAGACCAGAGCTAAATAAAAAAATTGACCTCCAAATATATGACTAACAGGAAACATAAAAAAGTAAAAAAGAAACAAGAAAGAGAAGACAAAAGAAATTCAAAAAGGTTAAGCTGTTTATATTTCTATACGGAAAGATAATATTTGTAACTCTTAAGAATTTTACTACTATAAGAGCAATTAGGTGAATTTGATGGGATGATACTCCAAAAACAAAATAAAGAGGTGAGAAAGAAAATTGCATTGGAAGAAGGAGGGAGGGAGGTTGAATGGGGTAAATTATACCACATATAAAAAGAGCTATTATAACATAGGGGAAAACAGAGGGGCATGTGGCAGGCAAAGCTTAAAACTTATTCTCATCAAAATTGGCTCAAAGAAGGAATAACACACACACACACACACAAGCTCACTCACTCAGTTGAATACAGAAATCTGTCTTACTCTATAAGGAAGTAAAAAGGGATAGGAATAACAGAAAGGGAAGGGAGAACTGATAAAATGATGGGTAGATTGGGGAAGGCAGTGATCAGAAGTAAAACACTTGTGAGACGAGAGAGTAGGGAATAAGAGCAAGAGGGGGATAAACAAGGAAAAATAGTGTGGAGGGAAGTACACAGTTAGCATAACTATAAATGTCAGTGGGATGAACTCACCCAAAAAACAGAAGCAGATAACAGAATGGATTAAAACACAGAATTCTACAAATATGTTCAAATCTCACCTTTGACACCTAATAACAATAGCTATCATTTAAATAGTGCCTTAACTTTGGCAAAACCCTTTACAAATATTATCTGATCTTCATAACCACCCTGAGAGGTAGATGCTTTTATTACCACCATTTTATAGATGAGGAAACTGGGACACACGGAGGTTAAGAGATTTACTTAGCTGGTCATCCAGCTAGGAAGGCTCTGACTCAGGACTTTCTGACTCTAGGCCCAGCATTCTAGCCACTGTGTCATATTGCTGCCTCACTGAGTGACCCTGAACATGTCACTTAACCACTCTCTCTGGCTTTTGGTTTTAACCTTTTATCCCTAAGTCCAATAACATGTTGTCTTGGCTGACTCTGAAGACAGTGAGCTATACCAAGTATGATTAAAACCTTGTTTACCAGAAGAACATAAAACATAACACTGTAAAGTTTTTAACTACGATTACTAACTAGCATAGTGAGGAACTGAGTCACTAAGTCAAGAAAAGCTGAGGGATGTGTCCAGGATCACCAAGACAATGGTGAAGGGAAGGGTCTGGCCTCTCTGAGTCTTACATTTAGGGTTAAATTCTTCAGTCATTGTTCAGTTACATTTGACTCTTGATGAGCCCATTTGGGGTTTTCTTGGCAAAGACACTGGAGTGGTGCACCATTTCCTGCTCCAGCTCATTTTACAAATGAGGAACTGAAGCAAACAGGGTTAAGTGACTTACCCAGGGTCACAGAGTTAATAAGTATCTGAGGCCAGATCTGAGCTCAGGAAGATGAGTCTTCCTGACTTTAGGCCCAGCACTCTATACACTGTACAAGCTAGCTGTCTTGGGGTAGTCAACAGGACTCAAACCTACTATGGGATTTAGGGATTTGACTGGTAAATATTTAACAACCAGTCTCAGGGCACACTTTCAAGCTTAATTGGCATTGTCATTTTTTGCCAGCACTTTCTTGAGTCTAGGAAGTCAAGAAAACAATGTTTTTTAGCATTTGCTATGTATTTCTTGTTTTTTAAGCTTAAAAATGACATTTAAGGAGATAAAGCGAATTAAAAAAGAGCACAGTGCACAAGATACAGAATATATACAGATTGCTTGGAGAGCAAGGCAACTATATGATACATGTACCTTAATCAGTAATACATTCCAACAAAATGACCACATGGATGGAAAGTGGATTGAAAGATTAAAAAGTATCTTTAAATAGTTTCAACTGAATTTCTGCAGCACAGATAGATGAGGAAGCAACTACAGAAATCAGGCAGTCATTTAACTCCAAAGTGCTACTCTATGCATGAGAATGTTTTTTTTCTTTGTGCCTTGCTTTCTTCATCTGTGAGCTGAGTGAACTAGACAAGATTAGGGGTTCTTTAGCCTTTGATCTTCTGAGGATTGGGAAGTGGCAAGAGAAAGAAAGATGCCTACAAGAAACAGGAACAGAAAGATGTTGGGGGGCAGGGGGCTGCAGTCAAGATGTCTATTCTTCACAAGCATTTTTACATTTTCTCCAAGCAAACGGTCATTCATGTTCTTATCTTTTGGAATTGTATGGGAAAGTCAAGGTCTTTCTCAAACTCATCTCTTAGATGGATGGGTCCTTGATTCTCCCTTAATTGGTGTCTCAATTCTTCTCATTGAGGACAAGAAATAGACCAGTTTCAAAAGAAAATGCAAAGGAAGGGGATGACTTCTTACTGCGGGTTATCTTCAAGGGCTTCTTCCTCAGAATGCCGATGTGCAGCTGTTATGGGAATCTGAAAATCTTCCCTGCCCCTAGGCCCTTTGCTAAAGTGTCTACGTGACTGAGGACCCTTGGATATTTGAAAGTATACTCTGTTCCCTAATAGGCTGAATGTGGTCACGTGGAGCCTGTGGCGCCAG
>CM053581.1:205381129-205408742 GCA_028627135.1 Pseudochirops cupreus | reverse complement strand
CCCCCCCCGAAATTCTTTTCATTAGACCAGAGTGCCTCTTGAATTAACTCACAGAATAGAATTCAAGAATAAGATGGTAACTTATTAATTTTCTTGCTCTCTTAATGTAGGCATTATTTTTTCTAAATGCTTAGATATAACAGGTTGTCAGTCAGAGTAGAAAAAGAGATCCTGCCTATAGCTTGGTCTTGTTCCTAATCACCAGAAGAAGTCTCTGGTGTTATTGGGAAGCTGGATGGTCTGATGGAGAGACATTCCATGACAAAGTCAGAAGACCTAATTTTTTATTCCAGTTCTACCACTTCTAGACATTTAACTACTCTCATCCTTATTTTTCCCATCTGTAGAATGGGCACAAAAATATCTGCCCTGGTCTCTTAGAAGTTGTGAGAAAGAATAATAAGATGACATATGAAAAAAATGCTGTACCATTAAAGTATTAAATAAACAAAAGCTATGATATTGGTAGAAAATTAATGTGAAATACTTTAGTACCATAATAATATTATATACCCTTGCACCTAACTGAATATTACATATGTGGACACATGTATAATATTTGATTTATATTATCTATTAATTTTGTCCTTTCATGGGTAACTTCTCCCATGCGTATCAATGTTCCTGGGTCTACCTTTTGCAAGGACAGAAGTGAAGGTAATTAATACAGGGAGCTAAATATTCATGTGGCCTAAGACCTTAGTATAAAGCTAGTGACCTAACCCAACATAAGCAACACCAGAGCAAGAACCCATCACCTCCCACCTTCCTTCATCCTATAGATCATTGCCAGCCGCTGTTTAAATAAGAAAATATGAACTTTTTCAAGTTGCAAAGGAAATCCTTCTTTAAAAAAGATGCATTATATAGTTCTGAAAATAGTGGCAATCTAGCTGTAATTAAGCATTTATTTACTCAACACTATTAGGGGAGCGAGTCTGGAGGACAAATAATTGCTAATATTTACATAGCATTTTCTAGCCTTTTCTCTTAACTCTTGTGAGTTAGGCAATGAAAGCACAATTATTCCCATCTTATAGCTGAAGAAACTAGGGCTCAGAGAGGTGCTGTGACTTGCTCTGTGTCTCACATTGAGGGAGAGTCAGATCCAAAACTTGATTCCAGGTTTTCTGATTCTCAAGTCCAGTATTCTTTCCACTACATTGCCTTGTCTCTCAACATATCAAGAAAACAAAGAAACCTGAAACTAAAGTGAGCTACCACCTACAGAAGGCCCTGCATAAATGAGGGCTGGGATTATCTCGGAAAGTAGAATGGAAGTTATGGGGAAAATAGGTTTTGATTTTGAAAACATCCATTTACACTCAAATTTTCATGAACACTTCTGTTACGGAGAGGGTGGTGTAGTTCAGCTCTCATTTAACTTTGGCTATTTTGATGGCACAATAAAGGCTTCCTCTTTACACTTTTCATTGAGTGCAATCCTATTGAAAAGGGGATTGCTGGCTGGCCAATGGGCCTTATTCCCTCGCAGGTTGTGAGGGTCAGATTGCCATTTGTCATGCTTTGCATTACTGTGGCTAACCTTACCCCTCCAGAGGAGAAAGTGAGCATCTACTCACAGGGTTGAAAGCCTTGTGAAATGACCTTCCAATCAGTGGAGACTACTATCAATAGGAAAAGAACAGTTGGCTTGCCTAACTTTCCCCTAAAGCTATTTGTTTTCTGCCAGAACAAACTGTGAAGAAAGGAAGTTCTGTTACAAAGATAACTGAAGAATGAAGGCCTGAGGCTGGCACTGTCTGTCCTGGTGGTCAGAGCCTCATCAGTGGTTCCAGTACATAACCAACCAAGCTGAAAGGGAGAAATGATGAAAGGCAATAGAAAAACAGGGGAAAAACAGAGGGAGAATGAGAGAGAAAGTGAGTTGGAGTGAAGATAGACAGACTTGTATTTGTAAAACTTGGAATTTGTTTGAGAGCAGACACAGTTTTGTGGCACTGTGCCACTGAGATATCACTGAGCATGGTCAGCATCAGTTTGACAAAACAGAACCAAACACACAAGGTAAATGCCAACCCAGCAAATCCCTTTCTGTTGCTGTAGCCATTCCTTCTTTGATCTTTCCTATTTCTACCTGTGGCACTACCATTCATCCTTATAACCTCCTTGTACTCATCCTTGTAACCTTCCCATTATCTTTGGTAACTCTCTTTCTCAGCAGAGTGTCATAGAAAGATGGTCAGACTTAGAGTCAGAAGAGAAAAAGGTTCAAATTTAATCTCTTACATTTACAAGGTGTAAGGGCAAGTCTCTTCCCTTCTCTGAGTCTCAGTTTCCTTTTCTGTAAATTGGAGGGGGGAGAAGAAACAATACTTGAAGTATCTACCTCCCAGGCTGTTGTAATGATGTTGCATAAAGCACTGAGATAAAGTGCTTCGTAACCTTAAAATGTCAGCACAGTCACAGCTACCAAATTCTTCTGATTCCATTTCTATAGCCTCTCATCTCCTATACAGATCCACTCTCCTTTTTGCTTCCATTGCCATCTTCCTGCTGCAAAACCTCAACGTTACCTGCTTGGATGGTTATAATGTCCTCCTAAAACATCTCAATTAAGCTCCCTTGCCACTCCAATTCATTCCTTCCTGCTGCCCACAAAGTCTTTCTTGAGTAAAGATCCAGTCATATCACATCTACTTAAAAATCTTCAATCTCTCCCTTTGAATAAAAAGTTCAAACTCCTCTGAATGGCATTCAAGGCTCTCTTCACAATCTGATACAACCCTGTCTTTCTGGGCCAGAAACAAAGCCCCCATGGCACTTTCTGAATTCTCCCCATCGTGTCTTAACTCTTCCCCCAACCTTTTCCAGAACTTGTTTATGTATTGTCTTCCTACTAAAAGAATGGAAAATTTTCTTAATGGCAGAGACTTTTGCTTGCTTTTCTGTGTATACCAAGCACTTAACATAGTCCCTGCTATGAAATTAGCCTTTTGTAAATACTTCATCTATTTAGAATAGGATAAGAAATTAAGGTGATGGAAGCTCCTTACTTCTGTCTCTGACTTGCTCTCTTTCTGGTCCTGTTACCACTTGCTATGGCATGTACATAAAATGAAAAAGTTACTGACTTGTTGCATTGGTAGAGGGAGTTTACTCAGCTGACGATTCCCTAGATGACTGGAATGACAGGGTCACAGTACCTCTCCCCCATCACCAAGGCAATTATGCAGAACAATATCCCTGACAAATGATCATCCAGTTTCTACAAAAGGCATATGCCATTCCACTTTTGGATAGCTCCAGATGCGGGAAGTTTTTTTTCTCTTATATTGAGCTGAAGCCTGCCTCTCTGAAAGTCTCCCTCACTATTTCTAGTTCTGCCCTTTGGGGCCAAGCCTTACCAGTCTAAACCCTTTTCTACACAATCATCCTCAATATTTGAAGGAAGCTTTTTTCTCCAGGCTAAACATAACAACCTGCAGATATGACAAAATGCTTGATTCAGATTAAACTATTTGCACTAAAATTTTTGGATTACTCTGCACTTCCTGATCTACCTCTAGTCATTCTCTTACCCCTTTCCATATTCGACTCTTCATTCCTACCTCATCAAACCAAATACAAAATTTTCTTTCTGATACAAAAAGTGAATACAATTCTAAGGCTGGAGATTGGGCAACAATAACCTTCTGTGGGCAATTTGGATTCGCAGGGAGTGTAAGCAAGCTTATATTTTTCATTTAACATTTTCTTATAAAGCATTAAACAATCCTTATTAGATTTTCAGGTTTCAAACAACTAAGGCTGTGTTAGGTCACTAAACCTTGAAAAGAATGGATCCAATATTGATAGTAAGAAAGAAATGCATCTAAAAATCTGTTTCCCTTAGGTTTGTTCTGTAATTGATTGAAAAAAATTCTTGCCAATATCTTTCACAAGAATCCTGAGCATAGATGAAACCTCACCTCCTTTGTATAACATCATTTCCCCTGGAATCGAAGAGTCTCAGTTTCATGCATTTTAAAGCTTTGATTTTGCCAGCTATATTTTCCCAATTTGAAGGCTGTGTTTTCTGTTGCCTGGTTACCATTCTCTAAAAAAATCAGAATGTTTGGGTGCTTTTTCTTCTTTGTATTGCATTTAAGATTCAACCTATAGAGATAAGGATGACTTTGCGTTGTTCTGTCCTGCCTACCTTTCAACTCTACATCCAGACAACCCAGAATCCTTTCACAGAATAACAACCACATTCCATTATCTTGCATTTCCCCTCCACCAAGATCAAGATTTCCCTTGCAGATCGCAACATGACAATTCCCTTTTTCATTTTCCCTAATAAATCCTTTAAAGGCATTAATAAATCTTGGCATTCTTCTCGACCTCTTGGTACATAACATTCATTGGCAAACCCACCACTCCTGCCTCTAGGGAAGCAAAGTTCTGCTAAGTTCATGGAGGTCAATAAAAAGACAACTTTGAGGGTAGATGATTTAATAGAAAAGGAGGCAATCAATATAGAATGTGCCTGCCCTCTATTTGCCCTGAGATTTTTAAACAAAAGAAAATGTAAGGCCTCAATTACAGGGCAGAGATTCCCCAGAGTGCCAGGAAAGCAAAACAGATAAATCTGTTTCATCTTAAACATGCACACACACACACACACACACACAGAATTGCTAAGCAAAATGCCTCTTTGTTCATAGAGTCTCAATAGCCAAAGCAGGTTACACTCAGCTACCATGCTCTACCAAAGTCAATGAGTAAAGGAAGCAGCAATAATCCTTATATAAAGTTTTACAAAAATGATTTTTCAG
The DNA here is from genome assembly GCA_028627135.1 of Pseudochirops cupreus. Classification (NCBI taxonomy): domain Eukaryota; kingdom Metazoa; phylum Chordata; class Mammalia; order Diprotodontia; family Pseudocheiridae; genus Pseudochirops; species Pseudochirops cupreus. The sequence continues at coordinate 205,403,961 of CM053581.1, read as the reverse complement.
TCAAAATTACATCTGACACCATTTTTCTCCTTCCTTTGCTCCTTTAGTTCTTCCTCATATGATTAGGCTTAGAGAACACCTGCTGTGTCAGGCAGAATGACCAAGCTGTACTGAATCCACTCCCACTGAGTTTAATACCTAAAGCTTTGTTTTGTGGCTAGCTTAGTGACTAGAAAGCATCATGGGCTATCAGCACCTTAGAGTTCACAGAGTCCCAGAGTTAGTAAGGGCCTCAGAGGTTATCTAGTCCAAGTTGTGCTTGGACAGGGGTCTCTCTATACAGTATTCTTGACAAACTCAAAGATGTTCAATATTAGGCAACACTCAAGGCAGAACTTTTCACTTTTGGACAGCTCCAAATGCTAGGAATTTATTCTTTACTTCAAGGTGAAATCTGCCTCTCTCTAGTTTCTATCTACTTTAAATTGTTCTATCCTCTTGGGCAGAAAGTCTAATTTTGATTCTATATTAGAGTCTTTTAAATATTTAAATAAATCAATAAGCATTTATTAAGTTCTTACCAGGTGCTTGGGATAAACTTATTAAAGGTAGTTATCAGGCATCTTCTCTCGCAGATCTTTTCTTCTACTTCCATTAATCATCATAGGACATGATGGTCTTCTCCCCATCATAGTCACAGTATTCTAGATATGCTCTATTTTGTCAGCGCCCTTAAATGGTGGCATTCAAAACCACACACAATATTCTAGATGTAGTCTAACCAAGGAAGGTAGCGGGGTTGATGAGCTCTGTTGCTCTGGATGTTATGCCTTTATTAATGTAGCACAGTGCTGTATTTGTTCCCCTAAGGCTTACTTCAACATCTCAGGATGGTATGGAGGCAGCCCTGGATTCTGAAATGTTATATCGGTGGATTCTTGACAGGTGAGTTCTTGATAGAGATTCTTACATGCAGGGGTGGGGAACCTGTGGTCTGGCCCTCTAGGTCCTTGGGTGCAGCCTTTTGACTTGAGTCCAAGTTTTATAAAATATATCCTTTTATTAAGGGGATTTGTTGTATGAAGTTCAGATTCAGTCAAAGGGCTGCACTTGAGGACCTAGAGGCACGTAAGAAGAAATAGTTTTCAGACATGGCCAACATGTTGATTTGTTTTGCTTGATTATGCTTATCCGTTATAAGGGAGAATATAAGGTAGTGTGTGGTATCAAAGATATAAAACAATTTTTTAAAAAGAAAGAAAAGAAGATTGATGAAAATTTCAAAAACAAAGATAATTCAGAAAGGGACACACACTGGGCATTTGTTTTTACTATGTTGTAAAATTCAGTATATAGTTTAAAAAATAATATGGAACAGAAATTCACAATTGCATATATAATCATTTTTGTTGTTTTTCACACACTGAAATATCTGTTGATAAGTTAATTTTAAAAAAGGAAAAATTCGATGCCACATGAGCATAAAGTTTGACAGATCCTACCAACTGGACAGGTTTAGAGAATAGGTCTCAAGGGAAATTGTCTATCTGTCATCTAAGGATCAGCCTAGCTAAGTTTAGAAAGTCTTACCACTAGGTTAGCTGCAAGAGGATGACTTTTTTCCACTATAAAATTCAAAAAATATTGTGCAATAAAGCATGGAGGGGTTGTGATCTCGTCTGATGAAAGTTTTGCCGACTGACAAAATCACAAATGATTTAAGAATTCAAGGAAGATGACTAAGTTTTTTGGTTGGAATTCCATCTTGCTAATTCACTAGCTTGTAGTCCAACAAGAGCCCCAGATCTTTTTCACATGACTTGCTATCTACCCATGTCTCCTTCATCATGTATTAATTTAACTTTAAAAATCACTCTTTAATTCCTCTGATTTTTTTTACCTCAGAATAATTTCCTGATCTGTCCTCCCCACACCCATACCCAATAGAAGCCTCTCTTGCTACAAAGGAAAATAGTTAAGTGATGATATTGTACCTATATCAGTCAATGTGAGCAATGTTTAGTAATGGTTTTCCTCTGTTCCTCTCCCCCCCCACCTCTATGTATAGCTCATTTGATTTATTTTTACTCCAAATGTAGAACCTTATATTCATCCCTGTTAAATTACCTTGTTAGATTTGGTCTTATAATCTAACCTATTGAGAACCTGACACTTCTATCCAATGTGCCAGCTACCCTCCTCCCTCACCATCTTCATGTCATTTAGTCTAACCCACTGATGCTATTGATGAGAAAACTGAGGTCTACAAAAGTTAAATAAATTTCTCAAGGTCATGTTGGTGGTTAGTACTAGAGTCAAGATTTGAATTGGATCCTCTGATTCCAAATTCAGTGTTTTTTCCATAGCAACCCTCTGTCACAAGGATAGAAGGAACTGAATTGCCAGCATCCACAATATGGGCTTCACCCCTGACAAAGAACAAGGAATGTAGCAGGTAAGGAAGCTTTGAATTCCCTTTTGGCAATGATTAAATTGTACACCAACCTAATTGTTTTCTCCAAATTAAAACTCCCCCACAAAACACACACACACACACACACACACACACACACACACACACACACACATACATACACATCCTTGATATCTACTCTGCATAGAAATGTGCTCCTCAAATAACTGAAGGGGTAGTCATTGTCAAAATCATGTTATCAAAAATCTCTACTGGTGTTTTCCCGTCAGTAATATTCAGTTAATACTTTCACAATTTTTTCTTCCTTCAGTAACCCTGAGGAGAGGTCAAAAGTTTTCATAATGATTCAGTTTTGAAATGAGAAACCTGAAATTTGAAGAGTGAGTAGAGGACAGGAAGTGATGTAAACATGGTGTTGTTGATGGAAATGAATTCAGTAACGGAATCTTTACTGATGACCTGAGGGCACAGAGTTCCAGACTGAGGCCCGGGCTCCATTTATATCCAGAACAGGGTCAGGATGGCTGAGTACCAGCAGTGTAATAAATTGTGTATTTTAAAAAAGGCACAATGACCTAGGTGCTTGCTCAAATATGGGTCCATTAAAGGCAGCTTGGTCACTCTTAGGTAGATTGCCCAGTCTCAGGATGCACTAAAAACCAGTACAAACCCATTAATGCAGGCCTAGGTATTATGCAACTGTCATTTTCTTAAAATACTGTGTTTAAGTCATCCTGATTTAAGAGAAAAATCATGGAACTTAGAATCAGAAGACCTGAGTTGAAATCCTAGCTTTGGTTTCAAGCTTAGATGAAATATTCTCTAAGGTTCTCTCTCTCTCTCTTCCCCCCCTCTCTTCCAGGTCTAAATCTCAAGCTATTAAATAATTGACAGGCTGAATAAAATGCTCAGTATGTCAAGAAAGTTCCCTATTTAAAGGAAACCACTGGTGTCTCCACCTTTTAGGAATATAGCATCTTTCTCTAATAATTATCATCATCCTCTAATTTACCTGCTTTGACTATTTTACATTTCCATGTATCATTTTTCTTAAAGTAAGATCAATGCATCATGATACTTTTCCCATTCTTCATCACAAGCACATAGCTATCAATCCCAAATACCCACTAAATATGTTTCATTTATGGATTACCTTGGGAAGTTGTTAACCAACAGTGTCATTTTTCACTTTTGTTTTTAATAAAATTCTCTCTGAACACTGTACTATTGGTGACACCAGAGATTAGTTAATCAGATGTGTTTTCCTTATTCAGAAGCAGAACTCAATCCATTCAGGTTTCCCTGATCACTACAGCAACTTTGGCTGAGTCTGGAACACTCTGTGTTCCTTGATCAGAGGGCCTATTTATCATGAAATTACTTCTTAATTTAAAGAGTTTCTTTTGATTTTGTTTGTACTCCAGAACTCAATCATAGAGGGCCAAGGGCCAGGTTTTTAAGGGGGATCCTTCAAAATAGAAGTTCTATTTCCTAGAAGTATTAAGATGAACAATTCTGCCTCTCCCACAAGCTATGAAATCCATTGGCTTCCTCTTTGTAAACAATAACACCAAGAGGAATGAAATTCATTGGACTGTATTTCCAAAGGAAATCTCGACGAAAATGTTCTCTAGCTTCATTTCCAGGAACTAGACTAGATTAACTATGAACACATTTTAGCTCTTTCTCATGCCTTCTGAACAATGGAAACCTCCCCCATAAAAATGACTTGCAATTAAAGCAGAAAATTATTTTGCTAAAAACTAAAAGTTGTCACAAGAGGAAAAAAAAAACATGATTAAAAACAAAATATCAGCCTGTAAGCTGAGCTTCTATTGGTTGAGAATAGTCTTTTCTACCACACTAGAATTATCATGGGAGAATACCTAAGTTTTACAAAGTTGAACGCAACCAGGTAGCATAGTGGATAGAGTACTAGACCTGGAGTCAGGAAGACTCATCTTTTTTGAGTTCAAATCTGACCTTAGATACTTATTAGCTGTGTGACCCTGGGCATGCCATTTAATTCTTTTTGACTCAGTTTCTTCATCTGTACAATGAGCTGGAGGAGGAAATGACAAATCATTCCAGTATCTTCACCAAGAAAACTCCAAATGGGGTCATGAAGAGTCAGATATGACTCAACAACAGTCTATTTACATTTTTGATGTCTGAAATCCAAATTGGTTAATGTGAAATCTTTAGAGGGAAAACATTAAGGATTGTAGCATGAGTGCCACTGAGGTCCATGAAGTCAAAATTCAAGGCTTTGAGTGCTACTTCTCTAAGGTTAGTTGCTAACCATAGGATTATAGGCTCTAGAACCAGAGGAGACCTTACAATCCAGAATATCAGGGCTGCAAGGACCATCTAGTCTAGCCTCTAAATTTTAAGGATGAAGAGACTGAGACATTGAAAGGTTATATGATTGTGATCACTACCCAAGAAAAACAGCACCAAATTGCCCTGAGACATGAACTCCACCAACAACAGCCACAATTCCATTTCTTTGCTTGAGGACACACATAAAATGTCTCTCCAAATATCATATTAATCTTCTCATTTTACTCTCCTTGACCATAGAATGCCAGTGGCTTGGAGTTTATTTTTCAATACAGTTGAAGCAAGAGCTGTTATTAGAAGCACCTTGAAAGACTGGAATCCAGAAGACCTCGGTTCCAGTTATACTACCCACTACCCATGTCGTGCTGGGCAAGTCACTTTCCACCTCTGTAGCTAAGTTTTTTCATATGTAAAGATGAAGAAGTTGAATTAGATGATGTCTAAGGTCCTTTTTGGCTCCAACATTCAATGACACAATGAGTAGACAATCAATATTTGCTAATCAATTGATTTCTCAATCAACCAACAGGCATTTATTAAGGGCCTGGAACTGTGCTAGGAACTGAAGATACAGAGAATGAAACAAGCTTTACTCTCAAGGAGCTTATATTCTAATAAAGAAGACAAGTACATATATAAGAATAAATGTAAAGAACAAATACACACAAATATAAGGTATTTATTACACACAATACAGTATAATATAAAACAATGCTATACATATAAGGCAGAGGGAGCATTAGCAGTAAGGGGTTACGGAGAGCCTTAATTAGAAGGTAGTAAAAAATGTGCACCTTGCAGTGAGATGGGGATTTTCTGAAGACATTCTAGGCACGAAGGATGGCCTGTACAAATGTCTCGAGATGGGAGCTGGAGTGCAGTTTGTAATACAGTCCTGGCCATGCAACAAATAGATGCAAAATTCTTATTGAATTGAAGGGAATTCCAGAGCTTTCATTCATTTTAGAACTATTTCTCCTCTAAGGAGAAATTAGGCTTGAAGATAAAGAAGGGGTTGTTATCCATGAAAGGAAAGTCCTGGGTAATTTGTTTTTTGTTTTGTTCTTAGGTAAAGGGGAGATTTTCATTATTTGATTCAACTCATATATGATCCAAATCAAATAACTTCTGAGATATATTCAGGATTTATGGTTCAAGTAGACACTCAGCTCCATGAGGTTCCATTTATTTCAACAAACATTTATTAGGCACATACCATTATATAAAATATATTACCAACAGTGTTTAACACATGAAAAATGATACAAAAATCACCAAGAGCATCAATGCCTGGAAAATGAGGTGAATCTATCATGGAACAAGAGAGATTATGATGAATGGACAGGTTTAGTGTTGCACTAGTACCAGCAAAATATTACAAGAACTAGATAGAGGCCCCCAGGACACAATGTGGTACAACAGGAAGAGCACTGAATTTAGAGTCAGAGCTCCTTGGTTCAAATACCAACCCTGTCCTCCCCTACCTGTGTGACTTCCAGCAAATGATTTAAATTGTCAGGGCCTAATTTTTCTCATCAGCAAAATGAGGACGGTTGGATTAGATGGCCTCTAAAATCTATTTCAGTTCTAAATCTGGCATCTTATGCTCTATATGGGGGTAGAGAGTTTGTGCAAAACCGTGGAAAGGAAACAAAGAGAATGAAAAAAGTAGGTTATGATTAATGGAAGAACATCCATACTATAGAAAGCATGGATCTACTGTAATATGGAAGTATGTGCAAAGCTGTATTAAGCAATGGGGGAAATACAAAGATGAAAAAAGAGATAGCATCTGCCCTCAGTGCATTTGCAATCTACAAAGGGAAGTTTTGGTAAAGGGAAAGAGATGAAGGAAGTCATTTCTTCAAGCCCTTGGATTCCATGACACCAAAAGATATGGCATCACCTAATGGCACGGAATCATGTTAGGTTATTTATTTTTCTTTTAGAATATGTACCCTCACAACCAGTGGGTGTTTAGCTTAAGCACCAGCAAGAAGCCAAAGGTAGTATGACAGTTGGACAAAGAATTCTTATATTCTAGATGTTCTTTAGAGAAAAGGCTTCATTTTAGAGAAAAGGCTTCTCTTTTAAGATATGGAGATAGAACACACTGTTTTAAAGAGACAATAAGGGATCATGGGCTACTTTTTCCAGTGAGAAACACTAACTTGTGATTTTGCTACACTGGAACAGCACAGTTTGTCCATTAAGATCAGATTACTACATAATTCCAGTCTTTTCTCATGTATATTTTCCCCTGTGCTTCTTTAACTCATCTGCTTTTTCTCATTTTTCCTTGTATTGTGAATTATTTTTGCACTTATATAATTGCCATACAAGCTACAGGCTCTATAGGCTTCACTAGGTGACCAAAGGGGTACAAAAATTAAAAAAAAAAGGTTAAGAACCCCTTCCCCTCGGACTTAGGTAGGCTGGTCCTAGGGCCTAGACAAAAGATATAGTCTGTTACACAGCTTGTGGCTGAAGCTCTTCTAGTTTCAAATCTCTACCAAAGCTTGTCCACTATTGGTATAGATACTGGAACCCCTGCAACATTAGACATTGATTAGGATCACCATTGGTAGGAAATATGAAAATTAAATAACAAAATACATGTAAAATATATTGCAAATTGCAAAGAGAGAAGAGCTTTTTAATAAGTGAAAAAATTAAGATTTCAATGTGTACTTCTGTACATGAAAGAGGGAAAACTATATATCATGTGGTGTGTACCTGACAGCATCTGCAAAAGGAACTTATTGATGTCTAGTTCAGACACAACCTCAGATGACCACATTATTGTTAATTTCTATTGGCTACTATTAAACATCCTGCATTTCCTTTTTAAAATACCTGAGGAAGCATAATAGAACATGAGGTTGGAATGAAAAGCACAGAGTCATTCTTTTCCTGGAACTTGTATTTTTTTTGCAGGAGCATTAAGAAGCATCATACTGTCCTAGTTATGACAGTACAAGATGTACCAAGTAACAGCCACATGGCCCCATTAATATATTGTGTTAACATGCTAAGTACCCAATTTTTAAATGTTCCAATTAGAATTAATCAGTTTTTTTTGCATATCAGTCTTGAATCTGGGGAGAGGAGGAAGTCCCTGAGGGAAAGGGTTTTTAAGACTGCCTAGTGTAGTTGGTAAGGAATGAAAATTGGAGGAGAAATCCTAGGTTTGAATCTGGGTTCTTTTGCTTCCTTGCTTTGGGAGATTAGTCTAGTCTCTTAGCCTCTCTGGGCCTCAGTTTCCTCTTCTGCCATGTATGGTTAATAGTTGTCCTGCCCACCTCACAGGAATGTTGTATATATTTGCATATACTCATGACATTATGTCTACCTTTATGGAATGTCAGCTCCTTGAGGGCAGGGACTGTCATTTTTGTCCTTATATCTGTGATGGCTAGCAGTACTTAATAAGTACTTCTTGATCAATTGATTAGGATTTAATGCATTGCAAAAAAAAAACACTTTGTAAACAGTTAATCACAGAATCAACAGATCTTGGAGGTTCAAAAGACCTCAAAGTTTACCTAGTCCAACCTCCAGTCTAAATATTTCCAACAAATATTTATCTGCTTGAACATTCTTAAATGAATGAACAAGAGTAAGAGAGCCAAGTAATAGGAGTAGGGGGAAGGAAGTGAATAGAAATCACTAAACTATGGAAACCTTTTAACCCAAAAGTACTACTAGGCATATACCTCACATGGAATCAGGAAGAGCTGAGATCAAATCCAGTCTGACTGACCCTGGGCAAGTCACTTAACCTCTATTTGACTTGGTTTCCTCAACTGCAAAATGAGGATAATAATAGCATTTACCTTCCAGGTTGCTATGAAGATCAAATGAGATAATATTGTAATTGTAAAGTGGTTGGCATTGTGCTGGGCATAGAGTAAGTACCAGATAAATATTATTTATAATTATTGTTGTTATTATTATATTTATACAAGTGCTTTACAAATCTTAAAGCAATATATAAATGCTGGATTACAGCTACTACTACTACTACTACTGCTACTACTACTACTACTACTACTACTACTACTACTACTACTACTACTACTACTACAAGACCCAGGTACAAAATATATTTTTAGTCACCCTTTTTGTTGTAACAAAGAATGGGAAACAAAGTAGGTGCCCATCAACTGGGAAATGATTGAACAATTAAGAGTTTGTGAATAGAACTGAATATTATTGTACCATAAGACACAAGAAAAAGAATGAATTCAGAGAAACCTGTGAATATTTGTATGAATTGAAAGAGTGAAACAAGCAGAATAGAACAATTTATACAATATGACAACATTGTAAAGAAAAAGATCCATGAAGAACTCAAGAATTATGAACGATCAAAGCAATAACCAGTCAAGACTCCAGAGAAGCAATGATGAATCATGTTTCCAAGCCACTGGCATAAAGGTGACAGACTAGATGTGCAGAATAAGACATACATTTTCAGACATGTGCAAAAATAAAGAAGGTAAGGTAAGTGGCAAGAAGCCCAGGTAGGACCTGGGATAAAACATGATACATGGTGTGGGACTGGCTAGATATAGTGGACTCACCAGCCCACTAATCAGGACAGTTTAGCCCCAGGGTGGCATTCCAAAGGCGACTATACTAAATCTCCCAGGGAAGAGGATCATGGTCTTTGGAGGTTCTTAAATTGCCTTCCCAAGGCAAGGCCATTCTATTGTTGTATAGTTCTATTAGGAAATTTCTATATTGATCTATAATCATTCTCCCTTTCCTTTCTACTCATTTGTTCTATTTCTGCCTTCTGGAATCACCCAGAACCTATCAAATCTCTCTTCTCCAAGGCAACCTAGCTATGTTCAGACAAGCTCATCATTAGAAAGCTGGTTTTTATATAATGACATTTTTGGCTGTGGCAATTCAAGAATACAGAGGGGCTGCAATCTGTGTTATAGAGAGTGCCCACAATGGTGAAATCACCTGTCTTTCAAGGTATTAAAGTGCTACTTGATCAAAGCTCAATGAATCATCTGGGTCATTCTTTATCTACCAGGTAGGATGACAGATCAGAAAGGATTTCTCCTTTTGAAAAATCTTTTGAGAGCATCCCTATCATTTCTTCCTTCATATCCCAATTTGCAACTGCTTTGATAGAAGGCTTCTATTAAAGTCCCACTCCAATGCCTAATTGTGGTATAAAGCTAACTCATGGTTCTTGAAGGCTATGGTGAGATAGAACACAAGGTCCAGCTGGCCCTACCAACAAGAAAGGCTAACTGTGAATGTCTGCCATCTGAGAGCCAACCTCATTAAAATTCACCACTTGACCCTTTGGCTGGTTTTAGGGTAATGGTCCTTTTAGGCCCAGCAACTCTCAAAGACCATCTACTAAGTCACTTATAGGTATCATCTAAGTCAATATAAGTAGTAGGCACACAAATTGAATCATGTATTGCTGAGATATTGATTTATATTATGAAGGATATATAATATACCCTAACTTAAGCAAACACAATACAAGAAGCTCTGAATTCTTAAAAAAAAAAAGTGGTGATTCAGTTTACAAAAGAATTCATTGCAATTAATTTAATCATTGTATACTTCTAGTTTATAAAGATTTGATTCACATCAACTTCTTCCAAACCTTACTGCAATGTGAGGCAATGTATATCTATGCTCTTAATATCAGGCTGTAATTCTCATAAAGCTGTAAGCAGGAATTTTTAAACTTGGGGCAAGAGACAGAAAAGTGTCCTTAATTGGGGCAGGGAAGGAACAGAGACCCTAGAGTAGTAGGGGTGAGGGACTGGAGGGGATCTTCCCACCCCAGATCATTGGGTAGCTCATCATCACCTGATCAATCATCATTGATCATCAATCCAGCATTTATTAAGTACCAGATACACACAGACACTGAGATAGGTACTGATAGAAGGAGCAACAAAAAGACAAAATTCCCTTTTGCCCTCAAGGAGCTTACATTCTAGTGGGAGGGAATCTCTCCAGTCTCATGAAATGATGCATTACTCTCTTTCCTATACTATATATTTGAGCTAAACTAGCTTTATTTCTGTTCCTCACTCAATCCACTTTCCTTCTATAGGCCTTTGTATTAGCTGCTCCCAATCCTTCCTCACCTCCAACTCAGACAATCCCTCACTTCCTTCCAGACTCAGCTGAAGCATCCTGTTCCAGCTTTCTTTAATTTCCCCAAACCGCAATGATTGTGCCCTCCCTCAATCCTTCCTTAGCTGCTTTGTACTTAATCACCAATTTATTCTGTGTATATTTATTTTGTACATATTTGCATATGTACATGTTGTCTTCTCTAATAAAATAAGTTCTGTGAGAATGGGGATAGTTCTGTCTTTTTGTTTTTGTACTACCAGTACCTAGCCTAGTGACTGGCATATAGTAAGATCTTAATAAATATGTGTAGACTGATGAATTATAGTCGTGCCCTCAATTGAAATAAGGAGGAGACATGGTATGTTCTATCTGGGATCTGATGAGCTTGAGGTGCCTAGGAGACATCCAGATGGAGGTGTCCAATCAAAAGTAGAATTGGAGCTGAAGCTAGTAGGACCAGATATAGAGAACTCAGAGACATCTACAAAAGGGTGAAATATCAGCCTGAGGGAGCTTATGAGATCAGAAAAATAGAGAAGTTAGAAAACAATGAGCAGAGGACCCTGGACAAAGTTTTGGAGTATATTCATGGTGTGAGATAATGATCCAGGAAAAGAGATTGAGAAGAATAATTAGGCAGAGGGAACTGAGAGAGAGAGAGAGAAAGAGAGAGAGAGAGAGAAAGAGAGAGAGAGAGAGAGAGAGAGAGAGAGAGAGCGCTTTGGTATGAAAATCCAAGAAAGAGATAATAGTCAGGAAGAAGGAGTGGTCAATGGTGTCAAAACTGTGGGGGTAGTCAAAAGAGATGAGGGCTATTGAGAAAAAAGGCAGTTGGACTATCAATCAATCCAATCTTGATAACCATGAGGAAAGTAATTTCAGTGAGTGGTGAGGTTGGAAGTCTAACTGCAAGGGGTTGAAAAGTGAGTGGGAGGAAAAGTGGAGGCAATGAATATAGAAGGCTTTTTCATTTTCTTTTTTTTTCTTTTTATGAATTTGGCTCTGAAAGGGATGAGAGCCGGCAGATTCCTATTTTAAATAACTACCCTTGCTAAACAAAGCAGTAGTTATATCTGTGCAAGACTCTTAGAAACTCACCTACCTCTCCCACCATCACTGTCTGAATTCTGGTGTTACTCCAGTCCCACTTATTACTCCCTGGGTCTGATGTTGGAGAAGGCCCAGTCCCAGGAAAGGGGTAGCTTGAAGACAGGGGGAATAGAAACCTGGCCAAACAGATGCATGCCCAAGTGGTCTCACTCCCATCATTCATGTATGGGGAAAGGGCAGCAGAAGAGAGAGAATCAACTTAGTGTACATACAGAGAACCCAGTATTTTCTCATACTTGGGCAGGCTAAACGTGAGGGGGAAGACTCTTCAAGGTGGGCAGGGCAGGGGTTTATGGTAATACTTCAGGTGAAGACAGATATGATGCTCCCTCCTGCCCTGCCTCACTCTGCTTCTGTAAAGCTAAGGGTAGGGTCCTTTGGTTTTTGACTCCCACATGTCTTTTATGAATATGCTTATTGAATAGTTTTCCTTGGCTATGGCTGCTTAAAACCTTTGTTAACTCTTGAATGACATAGGAGCCATTTTGCCACTGCTGCTGTACCCACATTTTATGAGTATATTAAGGGGAATTCAGTTAGCTTACTGATCAGTATTTCCCTATTAGGGATATTCTACAAAAACAGGTTGAACTGTGCTAAGAAATGGGTAAACCACAACCCTTAAAAAATTACTTGGGTACTACCATAGCCCTTAGAACAGTGGTTCTCAACCTTCCTAATGCCACGACCTTTTAATACTAGTATGTGGGCATATCTGCATGTGGGCCAACCTGTCTGGAGACGGATAGAGGAGTGGTGTCTCGGTTCCTAAGACCATAGGAAATATGTGTTTTCCAATGGTCTTAGGCGACCCCTTTGACCCCTGTGAAAGGGTCATTTGACCCCCAAATGGGTTGTAACCCACAGGTTGAGAACCGCTGCTTTAGAATATCTATAAATCTCAGCTCCATACAGAGTTATACAATATCTGGCCTTGAAGACCTGGACAGTTGTATTGAAATTCCATAGCTAACAAATATCTAATGGTGAGATATTTTCAGCCCAGATGTGATAGCATCCAATTCAGTACAACATAAGTGGTATCCTTTTAATATCACATAGACTATATACACTTGTATTACTATAATAACTATCATTTTAAATAGAGAGGCAGGGTAGTACAGTAGAAAGAGCATTGAATCTGGGATCAGATTCAACTGTGAGACAGAATTTTCCTGCTGACCTCTTAAGTAGTAGTGGCCTAAAAAATTGTTCTCCCTGATCTTTCACACTCTAGAATTTTATTTGAAGTGCTGTTTTAGAGTTTGGGGAGGAATTTGGGAAAGTTTGTGGGAATGCTTTCCTACTCTACCATTTTGGCTCTTGAGTCGGATCTTGAAATGATACACCCATCCTTTATATAGTATTGATAGCACATGGACAACATATTTTTTACTGTATGCTTATTCATGTACTCCCACATGCACACACATATCTTTTGGGATCCTTAAATGTTTTTGGGATTTGAGGGTGAGTCCAAGTAAACTAAATGAGGGACTTAGTCATTGAGTTTAATAATTTTTTTCTAAAAAAAGTTAAATATTTCTACAGCAAAGTTTCAAAAGTACAAGCATGCATATACAGACACAGTCACACAGATGCACACGTGCATGCGCGCGCGCACACACACACACACACACACACACCAGTCTCTTATACCCAAATAAAATATATTAAAACTGACAGAGAAGAAGTGAAGAAGGAGACAAATTCAGGGGAATAACAATCACCACCTTACAAGCTTTTAGAAAGCAGAAACCATAGCATTCCAAAGCCCCAGGCACAAATGGAAGATTAATAATCAGTGAAGGATGCCTGAAGCAAGAACAACAACAAAAACAATTCAATTAGGAAAGGATGGCACATTGCTATGGTTACAAGGGGCTGATTTCTTTAGAGAAAAATGGCCCAGAAAACCTCCCAAACCAAACCAAACATCTCTTAAAGGAGACAACATTTAGGAAAATGAATTTAATTAAATTATTTTTACAGAGATATTAAAGAAAAACAGGATCAGACCTAGCAGCAAACCAATAACAAGACCATTTTTCAATTATGTTACACTGAGAATGGTCAAGAGGTTTTGATGGGCTCACATCCTCATTCTGCTACTTCCAAACGAGCTTTTGACTACAATCTCAGTTTCCTGAACTTTAAATATAGTATCATATTTTCAGTGCCTTCCTTAGTTGTTGTGAAGATCATGTGGGAATATACAAGGAAAGTATTTTGCGAACTTGGGCTTACAAGTCTATTCAGCCTTAACAGTTTGTGATCCTGTAATAGAACAGGACAGACAAATCAAAAAAGAGCTATTTAAAAGCACCTGCCTGGGACAGACTCCAGAAAAATTCATTCAGTCAGTTCATCCATTCATTCAAATGTTTGCTGAATGCTACTATATACTAGGCTCTGTGCCCTGAGGGATGAATGACAAAGAATGAATAACACAGGGGACCTCTTCTTATGGAACCTATAGACTTGAAAAAAAGATACGCACACAAATAACTATAATTCCAATTTGAGCTTAAGAGCCACGTGAAGGATTTCAACAGACAGCTACAGAGGTAGGGTGAGGGGGTGACAGGGTGGAACATTCTGCGTAGGGAATATTTTATGAGAAAAGGTAGAAAGGAATAAATCAGGAACAGAGCAGATACATAAGACAAAAAAATAAGATTATGGAAAGGAAAGGAGAGATTATATCTACTCCTTCCTCCTTCCCTCAAGGAGCCCCTCAAGTGCCACCTTTTCCTCTCTAGCTAGAAAATTATTGTTCCCTTCTCAAGGCTTTTAAAAATTGTACTTTGTCTAGATTTCTCTTTTCTCTATCCCATTCTCTTTTCCATCCTCCTTATTTAGACATATGCTATATCTCGACCCATCTCCATTCCCCTATTGGACTGCAAATTCCATGGAAGGATAGCCATGTCTTAGATCATATTTGTGCTGCCAATATCCAATGAAGTGTCTAACATAGAGTAGACAGTCAATCAATCAATCAACATTTATTAAGTGCCTACTATGTGCCAGGCACTGCGCTATAATTAATATTTGAATTAAATTGAACTGAATTCAAGATCCAAAGCATCTTGTTGTAACTAATTTGTGATAACAAAGAACTGCTTCCCTCTCTCCCAATAGTACAGCCCAAGTATAGTAATCCTCTTCAAGGCAGTCCCTTGCCTGGTGCATCTCTGATGTTCAACACCCTTATCTTTCTCTGTTCTGTCAATTACGAAGAAAACAGCAAAACAAAAGCACCTCTTCTTCTCAGCCAAGGATATGAGAAACTTATTTATCTCAAGATATGAATGACTGATGAAGTTTAATGCATTACCACCTTAGTCAAGCATTTATTGAAGGCTTAACTATGTAGGATCCCATTTATGAGTCCTGAGAGGTAGCTGCATTTTAACAAAGTGCAAAGAATCAAGTCAAAGCAATGAATGGTTGAATTTCAGTCATCAGCAAGCTGGAAGGGGAAGTATTCAGGGAAAGTAGGGTGCAACATCTTAGCAGTTCTGATATCATGCCATTTGTTATGTCACACAATTGACTGACAATATTAGCTGTCAGTCTCCCCAAAGTTCACCTCAAAAGGAAATATCATCACCACATGGAAACAAAACGTGAGCAAAGTAATTACTTTCTTAAAAGAGGACATCAGGGGATCATAGAGTCCCAGAATTAGAAAGGACCACAGAGGGCAACTAGTCCAGCCACTTTACTGAATTCTTTTGAAAAGAAGCCCACTACCTCCTGAGACAGCCTATTCTTCTTTGGAACAACTAATTGTCAAGTCTCAGAGTTAGGAGGGACTTCAACAGTAATATAATCTGACTTATAGCTGAATAAAAATCCCATCTATATCACAGCATCATCCAGCCTTTACTTGAAGTGACTATTAGAAAGATTTTCTTATTTTGCTCCTAAGTCTGCTCTTCTGGAATTTCCATCTTTGTTCCTAGTTCTGACTTTTATCCAGACATAACAAAGTGAGTATCCTAGGTGGTGCAGTGAATAGAGCACCAGGCCTAGAGTCAGCGAGACCTAGGTTCAAATCTGACTTTATACACTTATCAGCTGTGTGACCATGGGCAATTCATTTGACTTCAGTTTCTCTTGGTTTCCTCAACTGTAAAATGTGGATAATATTAATACCCACCATGAAGGATTGTTGTGATGATCAAATGAGATAACTGTAAAGCACTGAGCACAATGCCTACACATGGTAAGTGCTATATGAATGTTAGTTATTATTATTACATTATTATTGTTATTTCATATAGTATGAAGATTTCTCATTCTGTGAATATCCTTCCTCATGGGCCTGGCTTACACAAATTGGTTTGTACCTTATCTAACTTTTATCTCACTAGCTTAGTTCTCTCCAGGAAAAATTAATTGAAATCTTTTTCCTCAGACCTGTGTTCTGATATAGGAATGGGGAGGGAGATGAGGAGGTTTGCATTAGTCTCCTTGGGCTTAACAAGGTACCCTAGATGTTGTTCTTCTTCAGGCTTCTCATAAACATGAGACTTTATTGGTTGAGTTCTGGGAAAGTGGGGGAGGCAGTGAAGTATCGCATAGCTCCCAGAACACCATGTTCGGGAAAAGTTTTGTTCTGCTCTCCTGTTCTCATAAAAAATGATAAGCAAGAAAATGAGGAAAACTGAGGAATATAATAGATCATGAGCTCTGCAAATTGACTCTAGGATCTTGGAATCTTGCCATTCTAGGCTTAAATAAACTCTGTGTAATATGAAATTTGGAAATATGGTACAGATAGAACTAAAGTCGACTAAAGAAGAAAAACTGGGTACAATAGCCACATGAGTTTATAATGGATTCATAGAATCCTAGAATACCAAACTTGCATTGGATTTCACCTTAGCTTCATATCTGAGGCAAGAATCATCTCTGCTTCTCTGGCTAGAAACCATATAGCTTACAATTAAAATTTCCAGGGATGATGAATGAATTGCCTCCTGCCCAATTCTACATTTGAACTATCCTAATTTTTAGAAAACTTCTTATTATGTCAAGCTGAGATATGGCTCTCTGAAACTTTTATTCATTGTTATATTCCAAGCCCATAGCCTAACCAGGGCAGGTGAGCCACCAAGGGGACATATGCATGCCGTAGCATAAAAGACTAAAGTTTCGAGGAGAAAAATTCTACTAGAACAAGAAACTGTCATCACTCCCTATAGCTCCCCTCCTATACTGATTTCCAAGCCTGAAAAATCTCCATTACCACATTCAGCTTCTCATTTCCATCTCAACCCCTCATATCTCAGGACTTCTGATATATCCCAGTTACCATTTCAAGCTTGCCCGTGGTTTATACTGTTTGGAGTCCTGAATTGGACAGCTCCCTCTTTTCCTCCAGAAGAGAATTGAGAATCCATCCCTCTTAAATTTCCCCATTGAATACCCCAATTACTAACATATGTTCATTCCCTGTGGGGAGAAAACAGGTCTTGGGAGAAAACTTACCTATGCAGTATCCAAAGCTAATTGACCTTTTTGACATTATCTCATTTAACTGCCCTGTCCTCTCTGCTGCATCCAAACTCTAATTGCAAGGAGAGGCACTGCATTCTTATTCCTCTATCCCTTTGCTAATTTCTTCTCTTATCCTAGAATGTCTTTTTTCTTCCTCTTCACTTGTTGAATTCATATTCATCCTTAAAAGCCCATACAAGTGCAGTCTTCTTAAGGAAGTTTCTACCTTGAATAGCAGAGACCTCCTCTCTCACCTAGTACTACATCTGGCAATTCTTTAATTTATTTACATTATCTGCACAATTTTCTTATCTTTCTGCTACACAGTAAACTCTTTGAAGGCAGGAACTATATCTTATTTAAACTTTTGTCCCTCAACACTTGTCATTGTGCTTTGAAAACAGCAGGTATTTAATAAATGTTCATTGCATTATATCGCATTCTCCCTAAGTCTCCTTTTCTTATAGGGTCAACACCCCCAGTTCCTTGAATTAATTCTCAAATGTCAGTTTTCTGTCCCTTCTCCATTCTGACTTCCCTTCTCTTAATATGCTCCAACTTATCAGCATCCTCCCTAAACTGTGCCACCTTGAACAGGGTACAGAACTGCAGGTATGTTTTTGCTAGGGCAGAGTATGGTGGTGCTATTACATTTCTATCTTCCCCCAAAAAATGCCTGCCCCACTTCCAAATTTCCCTATTACTTTAGAAGGTACCACCATCCTTCCAGTCCTCTAAGTTTACAACCTCAGGTCTCCATTCTTCATTTTCACCACATACTAGCTGTGAAACATTGCCATTTCTGTCTATCTCCACAGCATCTCTTGTCTACATGTCCTTCTCTCCATTTACAAGGTCATTCTCCTAGTTCAGGCCCTTACTATCTCTTGTCTGTACTTCTCTAATAACTTCCTATGCTTTCTCCCTGCTTCAAGCTTCACTTCCTTCCAATTCATTACACAGGGACGAGACTGATTTTCCTCTTGTAATATATATAAATGCCTCTCTTTGAAAATTCTTTACAATCTGGACCCTTTCCATCTTTCCAATTTTATGCCACATTTTTCACCTTTATACACTCTATGTGTCAGGCACCTTGGCCTATTGCTGTTACTCACACCTGATTCTCCACTTCCCGTTTATAGTAGTTGCTTCCCATGCTTAGGATGCATTTCTTCCTCACCTCTGCCTCTTGTAATTCCTGGTGTCCTTCAAGACTCAACTCAAGTATCTTCTTCTACATGAAGCCTTTCTTGATGCCCTTAGCTACTCCTGCCTTCCCTCCCCAAACTACCTTACATTCATTTTGTATATGTTCTGCAAATCATTGCATGTGTACATATTGACTCCCTCCCCACACCTCCTGCCTCGTGCCATGTTTCAATGTAAGCTCCTTAAGGGCAGAAAACATTTGGCCTTTATCTTTACCACTAATACTTACACAGTGCCTGCCACATGGTAGGTGTTTCAAAATTTTTTGCTGGTTAGTTGATTAATTTTGTTAACTCAATTT
This sequence comes from Pseudochirops cupreus, assembly GCA_028627135.1. Lineage (NCBI taxonomy): Eukaryota > Metazoa > Chordata > Mammalia > Diprotodontia > Pseudocheiridae > Pseudochirops > Pseudochirops cupreus. The sequence goes on along the minus strand of CM053581.1, from coordinate 205,384,984 downwards.
GATTTTGCAAGTTGACTTAATCATCCTCAAGGTATTTTTTCATATAAATCATTATCTACTCACCAGCCTCCTCATTCTATAAAGTTGATTTTTAGGAACCAAAGACATGCTTCCATATTTACATACCTCTTAAATTTCATTGTAGTAGGTTTATCCTATCATGATCTATTTGGATCTCAATTCTTTCATTCAACTATTTGTTAACCCTTCTAGGTTCATGACATCTGACAAGTGGAAAGCTAAGACACATATATCCAAGTCACCCATAAAATGTAGAACCAAGGCCATCAACAGATTCATGGAGCACTCACCCCTAAGTGAACTGATCCAGTCCACAATTAAACAATGAGCCAACTCTTAGATGATTCAAACAGTTTTGCTTTTGTACATAATTTGCCAGCCAATCTGTATGATGATGAGGAAATTTCACATTTACAGTGCACCTAAGCTGGGGCCCAAACAATTTCATGGGTGCCTGCAGCATCCAGCCCATTGTCACTGTATTCAGATGACTTCCCACACAACAGCTTACCAAAAGTCCCTCTCTAATTTAGAGAAACTGTTCAAAGGATAATGTGGGCAGCTCATGAAATAAACAATGAAATGGTCTGGCAAAGATACTCTGCACTGCTGAGCACCAAAAATACCTGCTATCTCTGTATGGCAAACAATACCCAGAAACTAGTTTTTCTATTTGGTTTCTCTCTTTTGGTAGACAGGGAAGAAATAAGACCATCAGTCCCATTCTTCCTTTCTTAGTTCTTGAATTACGACTCCCTCTTACAAGAGACCTTGATGAATCACAGCATCTTTCTGCTTTCTTTCTCTCCTCCCTTCCTTCCTTCTTTTGTTCCTTCCTTCCTTCCTTCCTTTTATAGGAGGAGAAATACTTCTTTAAAGAAGGACAGATTGTAGGGCATGGGTGAAGTTTCTGGAACTCAATTGTTCTGTTACTTGAAGATGACTCACAGATGCATATTAGACTTTAAAACCCTTTTGAACTTTAGATGGTATCACTCATTCTCATCAAATAACCTAAAGCATTCCCCAGTAAACATGTCTCCCTAATATAAAAGTCAAAGATTCAGTCCTTAAACTGCTTAATCTTGAATAATACATATGTCAGACTCAAGAAGATTCTATGACTGCTTCATCCTTCTTTTACTTCTAACCAAATAAATTTCTCAACCTAAGTTACATACATCCCAAAGAGGATGAACAGCAGGTAGATATGACAATACTTAGGCATAAGACACAGACAAGGCAGAAAGAACAGTGGAATTGAACTTTAAATATAGGCAAAGTTCTTCCCTTAGGAGAGAGGGGTCTACTTACTTAGAAAGTTTCATTTCAATCTGCTGCCGGATTTCCTGTCTTTCCTCATCAGTCCTCCTTGGAAAAATGTTCCTGTCCTCTAATTCCTGTTTACTTGGTCTGTTTCTTAGTTTCACTGCCAAAAGTTCTTTCTTACATTTTCTTGGTAATGTACCTGAAAGAATGTTTGAAGGTGAAAAAGAAAGAAAAATTTTTATAGTAGTTGTGATTTCAAATCTAACTTTTTTCCCTTTGAAAAAGCCCTGGTGCCTTACAAGGTTAAAACCTTCTCCCCCAAAAAATACAATTTGTCACCTAAATATTAATTTTATAAATTAAAAATTCCAGAATGAGGAAAGTCTGCTTCTGCCAGCTCAATTCACCCAGTGGTCTCATTCAGCTGTACATTTTTCTTAATACATTAAGGTCACAGTATCTCAGGGCCTTCCATTTTGACATTTGTGTGTGAAGGGCTTGCTAAGCTAATTAATTATATGAACAAGCAGCATCTCTGAGGAATTGTTTGAGTGGCTTAAGGGACTAAATTGTTTCAAACTTTATAGAAATACATACATATGTACATATCTGTGTGTATATACAGATACATATGTATGCGTATACATAGATATAGATATATCTACACACACACACACACACACACACACACACACATACACACTCATTTATCCAGAATGGCCAAGGAATGGCATGTTAAACTTCCTGGATAAATGAAAGTTTCTATCTGTAATAATCAGAGATTTTAAAAACTATTTTTAATTAATTTTGTTAACTATTTTCCAATTACATGTAAAACATTTTTCACAATCATTTAAAAAAACTTTTGAGTTCCAAATATTCTTCTTCCTGTCCCTCCCCCCTCTTTGAGAAGGCAAGCTATTTGATTTTTATTAAACATTTGAAGTCATGCAAAACATATTTCCATATTAGTCATATGTTGCAAAAGAAAACACAAATGAAATAAAACAAGAAAACTAAAGTTTAAAAATATGCTTCAATCTGCATTCAGAATTCATCAGTTCTCTCTCTCTGGGGGAGTGGATAAAATTTTTCATCATGGGTCCTTTGGAACTGTCTTAGATCATTGTCCTGATCAGAGTAGTTAAGTCTTTCACAGTTGATCATCATTACAATATTAATGTCAGTGTGTATGATGCTCTCCTGGTTCTGTTCACTTCACTTTTTTATCAGTTTTCCCTGGGTTCTCGGAAACCATCCTTCTCCTCATTTCTCATAGCTCAATAGTATTCCATCACAATCATATACCACAACTTTTTCAGCCATTCTCTCCAATTGATGGGCATCCTACTTATTTCCAATTCTTTGCCACCATAAAAAGAGCTCCAAATGTTTACATATAAGTAGGTCCTTTTCCCTTTTGTTTGCTCTCTTTAGGATATAAACCTAGTAGCAGTATTTCTGGGTCACAGGGATGCACAGTTTTCTACTCCTTTGGGCATAGCTCCAAATTATTCTTCAGAATGGCTAAATTAATTCACAATTCCACTAACAGTGAATTAGTGACCCAATTTTTCCACATCCCCTCCAGCATTTGGAATTTTTGTTTTCTGTTATGTTGGAGAATCCAAAAGATACAAAGTAGTATCTCAGAAATGTTTTAATTTGCATGTCTCTAATCAGTAGTGATTTAGAGCATTTTTTTTCATGTAACTATTGATAGCTTTGATTTCTTCTTCTGAAAAAAACTGCCTGTTCATATTCTTTGACTATTTATCAATTGGGGAATGACTCTTATTTTTATAAATTTTTATGAATTCATCTAAGTTCTTTGTATATTTGATAAATCAGATCTTTATCTGAGAAGCTTGCTATAAAATTTTTCCCAGTTTCTTGTTTTCTTTCTAATTTTGGCTGCATTTTTAAAAATTTGGTGCAAAAAATTTTTAATTTCAGGTAATAAAAATGATCAGTTTTACCTTCCACAATCATCTCTATCTCTTGTTTTGTCATAAACTCTTCCCTTAGCCATAGATCTGACAGGTACACTTTTCCATGCTCTGCTAATTTATTTATGATATCATCCTTTATGTCTATATCCACTTTGACTTTATCTTGATATATGGTGTGAGATGTTGTTCTACGAATAGTTTCTGCCAAACTGCTTTCCAGTTTTTCCAGAAATTTTTGCCAAATATTGAGTTTTTACCTGAAAAGCTTGAACCTTTGGGTTTATCAAACACTAGATTACTATGGTGATTTACTAGTATGTGTCACATACCTAATCTATTCCACTGATCTACCACTCTATTTTTTAGTCAGTTCTAGATTGTTTTGACAATTACTGCTTTGTAATACAATTTAAAATTTGGATCTGTTAAAGCACCTTCCTTCACATTTTTTTCATTGATTCCCCTGATATTCTTTTTTTTTTTGAATGACTTGTTTATTTACTTTTAGTTTACAAGATTCAGTTCCACAATCCCTTGAGTTTCAGATTTTCTCCCCTCCCTTCCCTCCCCCCCCATGGTGGCGTGCAATCATGTACAGGATCTGCAAATACTT
>CM053581.1:205327281-205380629 GCA_028627135.1 Pseudochirops cupreus | reverse complement strand
GGGCATCCCCTATATTTCCAGTTTTTTGCAACCACAAAGAGAGCTGCAATAAATATTTTTGTACATATGGGACCTTTTCCCATTTCTGTGATCTCTTTGGGATATAATCCCAACAGTGGTATTGCTGGGTCAAAGGGTATGATTCCCCTGATATTCTTGACCTTTTATTGTTCCAGATCAGTTCTATTACTATTTCTCTAGATCTGTAAGATCATTCTTTGATAGTTTGATACAATCATGGATTGTTATTTCCAGACAACTGGTATGTACTTATCAATAAAATTATATTGAATGTTTTTTTTCAAAAGACAAAGGAAACATAGTACTTTAGGGTTGTCATTATGAATCACATTTGTCTTTACGTAGCACTGAAGCTAATTCCCTTTATTTGAATATACTTATGGGTTGAATTCTGGATAAAAAAACAGGTGTCTATTGCTCATGCAATTGATATGTTAGTTACAAACTCTTCTTAACTGCTTATTATTTAGGTATTATCCAGGGTTAGTTCTGGGTCCAAAATAAGGACTAAAACATATATTTTTGATGGACCTAAACTAGGTGATGCTTTGCTAGCATGGTGTAAGCACTTATCTACTTGTACTTGAATATAATAAAATAACCTCTCTTTAAAGTTATTTTATCCTTTAGGTCATGACCACTCATGGTATAGATAGAAATTCAAAATACAGAGCTTAAGATTACACTAAGACTAAGGGGATATTCTGTATATCTAAGAAACGATGTGAGGGATACCACACAGGTGAAATACAATCAGAAAAGGAAACAGGTCACTGATATAGAATGAGTGAGGAGGGGGACCAGAGAAAGGGATTCAATCATGTAACATGTTAGGGAAAGGGTATAGAGATTTATTAAACACCTACTACTGCACTAGACACTTTACAAATACCATTTCATTTGATTCTCTCAACAACTCCAGAAAGTAGGTACTATTATTATCCCTATTTTACAGTTGAGGAAATTGAGGCAGACAGAGGTTACATGACTTTCCAAGGGTCCCAGAGCTGTGAAGTCTCTGAGGCTGTATTTGAATTCAGGTCTTACAGAATCCAGGCCCAGTGCTCTATCCACTGTGTGCCCTAGCTGCTTTGGGCAGCTAGCTAGAGCTAGGATCCTCTAACTGAAAAGGATAACATATGGGCAGATCAAGAACTGCCCTGGTACAAAATATAAATATACCTAGAGAAAGGCCTCCAGCGTTTTGGGTAGATACCTCTGTGGAGGCTCTATGGAGGAACATACTTAGGAAATTCAGGATAAGAAGTTGTAGGTAGGTTGTTCCCCCCATCAGTGAAGGGAAAATCCACATTGATAGGATTACAGATCCATTGAAGCACCTTCCAATTTAGAATTTTTTTTCTAACCCAAGCATTCTTCGTCTGGTGAATATGACTGGCCTGGTTTTCCTGTACATGTTGGCTTAATGTAAAAGGCACTGAATTAATTGTTGAAAATCTTTCCTGCCCAGATACATCTCAAGCCCATCTGTGGTTCTTCAGCTTCAGCTTCTCAGTGCACTCATACAAGCTTTCTGCATTTGTTCCCAAGCCAAGAACTCTTCCCATATGATGGCTGATTTCTTTTTTGAGAAAAAAAATTTAATTAAAGAAACCACCATATGGAGTTGTTTTATTGGCACTGAGGAATGCTCAAGTCATCAAGAAATGGAATAAGCATTTGTTTTAAGATTTGAAATCCTCAAGTTGAGCATGGCCACAGCACATGCTCTTCTGGGACAGCTTTCCTGTCAATGCTCATGAGTATGGATCTTAACCTCTGATCCTCTTATAGCACTTGTTCCTTTCCAATGCTCTTCTTAGAGAACACATTTTTGCCATAGCTACATATTTTTATCTCATTCTCTTTACTAGACTATAAGCTCTTTGAGGATCACACCAATTTCTTATTTAAATTTGAATTTTTCAACAGAATCTAGCATGGGACCCTTCGTGCAAGTATTTAAAGGCTTGAAGAATTTAAATTTTTATTGACTAGCCTGTTATAAATGCTCAGTTGATATTTTGTCTTTACAGTGTTACAATACTGAGGGAGGATACATAAGATATATTTTGCCCTTACTAACAAAGAAATGACAGACAAGACACCAAGTCTAAATAACTTGGGGCACTAATAATAATAATCATTTATATTCACATAGCATTATACTTTTTATAAAGCACTTTCCTCAGAACAATTCCTCAGGGTTAGAAGTACAAATATTATTACCCTCATTTTATAAATGAGCATATAGGGTTTCCAAGAAAAGCAGTTAGTCTATGGTCATACAATTAGCAAGTAGAAGACTTGACAAAGTATTCCAAAGACAAAGACTGGTCTTCTGTCTCCCAGCCTAGGAGTGGCTTTTTCCTCTCTAACATACAAATTTAAGTGTTTAAATGGAAAGGGAAAGGAACCAGAATGTATTAAGTGGCTACTATGTGCCAGATACCATGCTATCTCATTTGATCTTTACAACAATCCTGTGCTATTAGTGTCCCTATTCACCATTGAGGAAATGAAGGCCAACAAAGAGTTAAAGAATTATGGGAAGTTAGTTGGTTGAGGACACAGAAAGGCTGAATGACTTGACCACAGTCATATAGCTGGTATGTGTCAGAAGCAACCCAAATCTTCCTGCCTTCAAATCAGTGTGTCTAGTAGACACTTGGGCTCAAGAAGAGAGGACATGTCAATATCCAATCCACTTATTACATAAAATTATTGTATGAATTAAAAACACTATATAAATATGATGGGAAATAATAAGTGATATTTATATAATGCTTTAAATTTACAAAATGTGTTACAGCCTGGAAATGTTGAAACTGGACCTCTGACTTCTAGACTGGCCCTCTAACAACCATTCTACTCTGCCTTGGATAATACAAAAGTTATTTACATGAATGAATAAGTACATAAAAAGGAAATTACTAAGTTTGCTCAATTCCAAGCTGTGTTAAGTGTTGGGAATATAAATAGGATAAGGAAGACACCGCTTCCACTCTCAAGGATCTTACACTTTAACTGGGGGAGAAAATGAATGAAAGAAAGTTCAATTGCAGGGCAGATGGAAAGACTCAGATGTTCTAAGGATATCTGGACAAGAGCTGGAGGGATGGTAAAGCCCAGAGGTCCTTAGGTTGCACCAACAGATCAGTGCCAAGGGCCCAGAAAGCATGGTACCACTGAAGTTGGAAGGCATGGAGGACTTTTTAGCACAGCATGTCGGGGTGAAGGGATACCTGGCTATCCTCTATCTCACCAGAAGGAATAGAGCTCGAGATCTCTTCTAAGTGGTATAAACAATCTAAAGGCCCAGAGGGGTTCCATGCCATCAGGTAAAGGGAAAGGACAAAAAAGAAAAAAGAAAAAGTGAGGGGGGAAGTTGTCTCCTGTAGTTTTAAGTCTTCCTTTTACCTTGCTGGCATGAATGGGTTTGTGGCTATGCTTGTTTTTGATACAAAAGTCATCTACATTTGGTTTAGAATGGGGTTATATAATTTATTCTTATCAGAATTCTTATTCTTTTACTAACATCCTACATTCAAAATGTATCATTTTGAAATGGAGATAAATGACAGAGGGAGAAGAAGAAGGAGAGAGAAAGGGAGAGGGGAAGAGGGAGGGGGGGAGATGGGGCAGGACAATGACAGGGAGAGGGAAAGCGAGATGCAGGGGGAGAAAGAAGAGAGAAAAGAAGAGCAGAGAGAGAGAAGAAAGAGAGGAAGTGGAGGGAGGGCAGAGGGAGGAGGACAGAGTGAGAGGGAAGGGAGGAGAAGAAGGGGAGGGAAGGAGAAGGACAAGGAAAAGAATGGGGAAAAGGTGAGGGACAAGGAGAGAAAGAATGAAGAGGAGAAGGAGTAATCACATTTACTAAGCCCCACCCATTCTAAGTTTTAGGGATACAAACATAAGCAAGCAAGAGAGCCCCTGCCCTCAAGGAACCTCTGTTAAAAAGGGGAAAGACAGCACATAAAGAGGAACTGGAAAAGGAGAATAAGGTTAGCATTTTAAAATTTTCAAAGCTCTTTACATGCATTACCTCATTTGATCCTCACAACAACCTTGCGAAGAAGGTACTATTATTCTTATTTTACAGATAAGGAAACTGAGGTTTAGTGAGGTTAAGTGACTTGACCAGAGTCACATAGCTAATAAGCGTCAGAAGTGGAATTTTAATCCAGATCTTCCTGCCCCCAAATCAATGCATCTGTTAGACACCCTTGGGACTAGAAAGCGAGAAAATGTCAGATTCCAACTCACTTCCCACATAGAGTAATTGTGAGAATTGAGAGTACTAGATCAGTGGTTCTCAACCTTCCTAATGCCGCGACCCTTTAATACATGTATGTGGGCATATCTGCATGTGGGTGGACCCGCCTGGAGATGGATAGAGGAGCAGTGTCTCGGTTCCTAAGACCATTGGAAATATGTGTTTTCCAATGGTCTTAGGTGACCCCTGTGACCCCTGTGAAAGGGTCGTTCGACCCCTAAAGGGGTTGCGACCCACAGATTGAGAACTGCTGCACTAGGTAAATGTGATGAATGATACTAACAAGTGACATTTATATAGTGCTTTAAATTTATAAGGTGCTGTACAGACTGGAAATGTTGAATGAAAGAAGTTTGATGTAGTATATGGAACAATGGACTGGAAGTTAGAAGTCAGGGCTCTGCCACTAATTATTTATGTCACCTCAAGCAAGTTATTTCCCTTCCCCAGGTCTCAATTTCTTTGTCTGTAAAATAACAGGGTTGGACTTGAACTTAGAATTCCCTTCCATTGTTGTTGTTTTATGATTCTTATTGTAGGACTAGCTACTAACTACACATCTAAGGGTAGATGCTATGGTAACTTGCCGTGGGTAAATTCTGATCTGTTACAATGACTACTTTAGCTATTCTTATCCTTCCTATTGTTCAATCATTTCAGTTGTGTCCAACTCTTTGTGACCCCATTTGGGGTTTTCTTGGCAAAGACACTGGAGCGGTTTGCCATTTCCTTCTCCAGCTCATTTTGCAGATGAGGAAACTGAGGCAAACAGCGTTAAGTGACTTGCCCAGGGTTACCTACCCAGTAAAGTGTCTGAGACCAGATTTGAACTCGAAAAGATGAATCTTCCTAACTCCAGGCCCAACATTCTAATCCTGCACCACCTTGTTCCCACCTAGATGATCCTTACAGAAGGGCTTTTTTCTATGAGGAGGCTTCCTGGAAATCAGTAAAGCTGGTAGGAGAGTTAGGAGGATGAAGAATTTTCTTTGCCTTGTTGATTAGCTTAATCAGAGAAGAGAGGGCGAGGGTGGGATTTCCCTGTGATTCATTTCATTTTCTCTCTTCCGTCTCTGCTTAAAAAGATAAACAGAAACTAGAAAGTGGGTAGAGCTCCAATTTCTAAGCAATGTTGTTATGACTATTATGCCTAGATCCCTAAGCTTTCAAGCTTATGCTATGAATGAAAGCTGTTTATAAAAGTAAGTTTGGGAGCTACTTGGAGCAAAGAGAACCTAGAAATGAATGAATTACAGAACATGCTTAGAGATCAATCCTCAAATTTCACATGAGCAAATTGAGGCTCAAAAGAAGGATTTCATTGGATTCAGAGCTGGAAGGGACCAGAGAAGTCATTTAGTTATATTCTCCAATTTTACAAAGGAATAAACTGAGTTTCAGAGATTTTAAATAATTTGCCCAAGGTCATGCAGCTAAATAGAATTGGAACCCAGGCCTTCTGACATTTGATCCAGTGTTCTTGCCACTACCCTGGCAATGGGAAGTTACTTGCTCAAGGTTTTGCATTTTGCTGCTGTATACGCTCAACTGATGATCTTACTTCTCTATGGTTATTTCTGATATATGAGAAATGCTATAAATACTTCAAGAGGGACATTAGCTTTTCATGTGGCAGCAATGGCAAGAAATTGTAAATAATCCACAAAGGCAAGTGAACATCTTTGGGGAAAATATCCATACCTTAAATATTTCTGCTCTGAAAAAATATTTTTTCCATTAAAGAATTCCACTGCAATCTATAGGCATGAATATGCAAATCAAAGAAACTAGTTCCCCTAGAAATGGTTACTATGTGTGTGTGTGTGTGTGTGTGTGCGTGTGTGTGTGTGTGTGTGTGAGTGTGTGAGAGTGTGTGCACGCGCTCTCCTCCAAACTAGGAGGAGCGGAGAAACAGAGATATCCGATATGTGCCAAAAGCAGGATGGTCACCAGACACCAGAGACAGCAAAAAGAAACACAACAATTGGTAATGGACTTTATAGTAGTACCATTATGAAAAACAAGAATACAGGAGAAGCAGGTTTGGTGCTATTGTTCAGTTGTTCCAATCATGTCTGACTCTCCATGGCCCCATTTGGGATTTCCTTGGCAAAGACACTGAAATGGTTTGCCATTTCCTTCTCCAAACAGGGAAACCAAGGCAAACAGGATGAAGTGACTCGCCCAGGAACGCACAGCATAATCTATCCACAGTGCTACCTCGCTGCCCCAGAAGCAGATTTGGGGGATAAGAATTATTTTAGATGTTTTGAGTGTGAGATATTGATAGGCCATCCAGAGGGAGATGTTTAGCTGGCCATTGGCAATGTGGAAAAATAATTCAGGAGACAGATGAGGGCTGGATTTTCTATCAGCAGCTCTGCTTGGCTTAGACTCCAGGAATAGCAAGTTTTTCCCAAGAAAAACTGATCACTTGAAATCTAATCATCATGCAGATTGACTCAGCTTTCGATATTCAGCACTTTCCCAGTACCCTCAGACTCCTCTCCCCTCTGACTGGAAATCTGGTGGTGGAACAATAAACTACTCTCAAAGTCTTCCTTAATAGAGGGTTCAGAACTTTCCAGGTAACTCTTCATTTTACATCAGTGGTTCTGCTTGGTTTTCAACTCTAGGAACATCATGGCCTCACAGAAGGTATCCTTTGGTGGCATCCTCCACTTCTTCCTGCTTTTCAGCTTCCTTTTCTATGTTGTCTTCCCCTGTTAGATTATAAACTTCTTGAAGGCAGGGACTGTCTTTTCTTTTCTTATTTGTATCTATAGAACTCTACACACTTAATAAATGTCTTGACTACGGGTATATTTTACAACTGTATAATATATATATACAACTGTATGAAGATTAAAAATCTTCTAACCTATGGGAGCAGATCGATCACCAAGGAGAAGAGCATAAAATGAAACAAAAGGCAGACCCTTAGGAGACACAAACACTTAAGGGATTGGAGAAGGAAAATGACCCTGAGAATGGGATCAAGGAATGCTTCAGACAGATAGAGGATGAGACCTGGGAGAAAACAGTGCCATGAAATACAAGGTTGGAGAGACTGTTCAAGAGGAGAGGAGACCAATGGTGTTAAGGATAAGGACTAAAAAACCTCCCAAAAATGGCCATTGGATTTGGGAATTAAACAGTCATTAGTACCCTTGAAGAAAGCAGATTCAGTGGATACAGAGAGCAGTTCAATTTCCCATAGTCTACTGCCCCTACCCAACTAGTGTCCTTCATATCCATTAGAAACACAATAACTGACTGATGATGATGGTCACGGTGGTAGGGGCAGAGGGCACCTCCTTTGTTACCGTAGAGCAAAGTGCAGTTAATAATAATAATAGCTAGCATTTATAAGTGCTTTACAAATATTATCTCATTTTATCCACATAACAACCCTCAGAGGTAGGTGCTATTATCCCTGTTTTACAGACAGCCGTTAAATGACTTGCCCAGAACCACACAGCTTATAAGTACCCGAGGCCAAATTTGAACTCAGATCTTCCTGATTCCAGGTCTAGTACTCTACCCACTGTGATACCTAGATGCCTGGTTCTCTGAGAATGCTTCAAATTGTGACACTAAACTAATCTGACTAGTCATTTTCCTACCAAATTACTTCATCCCAATCAAACCTCTTGTGCTTATCTTCAGTATTCATGCTTTGGTTGCCAATCATTGGAAGCAGTAAATTACAGGTGACTGCCATTACGGTAAGGGTGTGATGCAGCAAAGAATGCATCAGATTGGTAATTGGGCTACCTAGGATCTGATTCCTATTCTTCTTCTCCCTGTGTGCCCTTAGACCAGTCACTTCTTTATGTGCACCTCAGTTTCCCCATCTGCAAAATAGCTGGAATTGTACTAGATGATTGCAGAGGTTCCTCCCAGCTAAATCTTTCATTTACCTGAGACCCAGAGGAAGGAATGAAATATGTATTTATTTGAGCACTTAAATATGCCAGCTGCTCGGTGAAGAACTTCACAAATATCTGATCTTCACAAAAGTCCAGTAAGATAAATGTTAGTATCATCCCCATTTTATAATGGAAGAAACAGACAGAGGTTAAATAACTTGCCCAAGGTCACACAGTCAGAAGTGCCTGAGACTGGATTTGAATTCAGGTTTTCCTGATGCCAAGCCTAGCGTTCTAATCATTGAATTGCCTAGCTGCCTCTTGGGATGCAAAGTCATTTGCTCAGTTGTCACAAATCATTAACTCCTTGGACTAGATGATGTCTTAAGGACTCCCTAAACTTTCCTCTCCTGATTTATTTTAGTTTATTTTTTTAGAAACATCATTCAAAGAAGTTACCTAAAACTGATTGATTAAACAGGAGTCAACTTATAAATTGACACTTAGAAATATAATTAAGTGGACCAGATTATTTGTGTCAGTTGGTCAGCTCACTATTCCTAAAAGAAAAACCTACTTAGGAAATGGAATGAACAGGAGAAGATTTGGTGAGCAAGAATCCAAGTAAACAAGTATAACGGAGCTGGAGTCAGAGCTGGGTTCAAAGCCTAACTCTGCTACTTGCTAAATGTATCACCTGGAGAAGTGATTTAGCCATGGGGGGGGGGGGGGTCTCAGTTTCCTAATCTTTAAAATTAAGAGGTTGAACTATATGATGTCTAAGATCTCATGCAGGTCTAAATTCTCTGATTCTATGAAACGAGAGGCTTTTAAGGCTGGCTTACCTCTTCTGGAAAAAATGCTACCAGCGCCCCCTAGTGTCAAAAATAAAAGTAACTTCTTTTCCTATATGATCGCAAGACCAACTTAAAGAAAAGCTCATGTTCCCACAGACTGGTAGCTAGGTGACATGGGGATAGAGCGCCAGGTCTGGAGTCGGGAAGATTTATCTTCCTGAGTCCAAATCTGGCCTCAGACACTTACTAGCTGTGGGACCCTGGGCAAGTCACTTAACCTTGTTTGCCTCAGTTTCCTCATCTGTAAAATGAGTTGGAGAAGGAGATGGCAAACCACTCCAGTGTCTGTGCCAAGAAAATCCCAAATGGGGTCAGGAATAGCTAGACACTACTGGAAATGCCTATAAAGGGTGACAGGAAAAGAATTTATGAAAAACAAAAATAGTAACAGCGAATGATACATTGCATGTGACTGTCTGACTCCAAGCGGAATCGTCACCACAACTCGGGGCGCACATCAGAGCTGAACACATTTATCAGATCGTGCACATTTGGGGGACTATATCTCCCAGGTGAAGTGAGAGTCAATTATAATGAAGAGAATTGTGATGTTTATTCTCTCTCGAAGCAAAGAGTGCAATCAACTGTTCTAACATCACCCTGCACTACGTGACCCTTCCTGTTTAATACACAATTAGATTTCATTTGAGTGACCATATATATCAACTCCCGTGGATCTCTTCTGTATTAATGTTGTTTATAATACCCTGATGTTTTTCCCCTACTGTTTTTAACGTTATGATTTTTAAAGATAAAGTTTTGTTGCTATATTTTCTTTTTATATCACCTGCATTTTCTCCTGTATCTCTCCCCCTTAGAACTAGGGTCAGAATTTGCGGGATTAGAGAGCCATCCCACTTCACTAGTCCTGCTTCCAGCCCAGCCCTCACAGCTACCATCCAGGAGGGTGCTCTCTAGTGGAGAAGGGGCCAGGCATCCCCACCAACTGCCAACCAACTGCCACACTCAGCGTAAGCAAGACCTCCTGGTGGAAGCAGCAAGGTACTCTGAGGGATAAACAGGATGCAGCAAGTTCTGGGCACCACCAGCTCCCCTCAGATCCCGATGGAGACAACCCAGTACCCCAAGAATTTTGGGAATAGCTGCATTTTCATCCCAGTGCCCATTGTCCTGGGAAGAAATCCCCTTGGAGATGTAGCCTGACAACTGCTCTGCATTCTTTACAGACACAGCTGCTAAAAGCCCAGAACAGAAAATTCTGTCAAATGGTTCAACATTAGAAACGGATATGATTTTACCAATGGAAAAGGCAATAATTGCTTTGCCACTGTACCCTAAGGACCATGGGACCTTCTCATCTGACCCGAAGTTGAAACCTTCCATATATGCAGTCTCTTCCATTAGAATGTGAATTCCTTGAGAACAGGAATTGTCTTACTTCTCTGTGTAGCCCCAGCACTTAGCACAGTGCTTTTCATATAATAAATGCTTGATTCATTCATTCCGTCATTCATTCATCCATTCATTCACTCATCCCTTATAACAAAGAATTATGTTACAATGTAAGGTTTAAACTTCACCTGTATTACTGAATGCCTTGTACACATGCCACATTCAAAAATGCATGCACACAAACTTTTTTAGGGGATAGGGGTTTCTAGACCTGTGATTTCACTGGGCATAGGTAATCCCCCAGTGTGGAAACATTTTATACACAAATCAGCTTGTCTGTAACATAGTCTTGGTGGGTTTTTTTTTTTAACATAAATTCTCAAAGAGCTGCTTTGAGGTACTGGGAAGTTGTCACTTTCCCAAGGTTACATGCAGAAGGATATGAATCTGAGTCTTCCTGACCCTAAGACCAGCCCCTCTACTCTCTGTCATGCTGCTTCTCATGTATAGATACACACATTCTTAGTATGACCTTCCTGCCCTAATTAAAAAGCTCCAGCGGCCTCCTCTTGCCTCAAGGATAAATGACAAACTCTTCTACTTGGCATTCACCATTAATGGCCTATCTTTCTATTCTGTTTACATTGATCCCCTCACCTACTTTACAGTCCTGCTGGACTGACCTGATTGCTGTTCTTTGTACAAGACATTCCCTCTGCTGCCCCTATGGCTCATGTCTGGAATGCTATTTCTCCTCACCTTTGACTCTGGAATCCTGACAGCCCAGCTCAATGACTACCTCTTTTAAAAGGCTTTTATTAATTCCCAAGTCATTATAGTTTTCCCCTAAAATCGCTTTATAATTATTTGTTTTGTCTAAATCTTGTCTTTCTCTATCTGCAACTATGTTGTGATCTCTATGCCCTCAGTAGAATGTAAGCTCCTTGAGGTCAGGAATTCTCTCTCTTTTGTATTTATATTCCCAGCACTGAGCACAAAAAGCTGCTTATTAATTGGTTGATTGATTGATGATTGACATATTCTCCAAGGTATTTTATTTTATCAATATAGGTGTGCCCTACCAACAGAGATCAACCCCCTCCCTGCCTTAGTAGATGATTTGATTTCACAAATTGGAATGACCTGAAGCAACTTATGACCTGGTGACTGAACTACCTTTGATGAACCTTTGAACTTAATTAGTCTGATCCTTGAGCAACAGATACATATATCTCAGTAAGAACTGCCAGGGCTGATGCTCCACTGGCATATGCTTTGAGAACTGAAGATTTCCTCCGTGCAACAGAGTAGGAGTCCAAGGTAGTAATTAGTTTACGTGTCATTGCATCATTGTGTGTTGACACATACTGTTGTATGTTGCATGCTGCATAGTATATGTTCATACCATAGGCTGTTCTATGTTTTTTGTTTCATTATATGTTATACGTGTTATTTCTGTTATGTGTTGTGGTGTGATAAGAGCAAGCACCATATCTTGGAGAGAAGACTGACTTTGGATACATGAAGAGTGGCATGCAAGTCTGGCTCTGTGATTTTGTCACCAGGTTCAATGCTCCCAGGACACATTCTGAGGTTGCAAGTTAGAAAGGAGTTGCCAATATGCATCACTGGAGGGAGTTTCTGTCTTAGGGAGCTCCTTACACAGATAAAATCACTTGCTAGGACAAATGAAAACCACATCATAATTATATTATCATCATCTTTGTTCTGTCCTATTCTGTCATGAACTGAGGACAGAAAATAAGTCATTTTTCCTAAAGGGAAAAGTAGACATGTTAAGATCTCAAGGGCTGGCTGACAAGAAACTGAATTGCCTGATGACATGAAATTTACCCTTGATTTTATCTACACTCCCGGAATCTACCAGCAGGTGCCAAGGGCTCAGAAGGAGCAATTGCCAGACATTCTCATCTTGGTATTTCCTTTCCAATACAAAGGGCTCCTTCAATGTGTCTTGTTGAACACTGCCCTGTACAATTGTTTAACCAGCCTTGTTCTTGTTCTCTACTTAATGTGCAAGGAAAACCACATCTAATTATGTAAACATATTGATTTCTCTTTCATGAACAGAACAATCCCCCTTTTGTTTAGGCTGCGGGAACACTGCCGCTCCTGCTATTTTAATTACTCAGGTTATGAGAATTCATGTCCTACTCATTTAGCAGGAACAGTACAGATCAGCAAAAAAGCTTGGACAAAATCAAATGACAGAGTCCTTTAAAAGCTTGCTGTGTTGGACTCTGATCATAAGAAAAAGGATGTCTGCTCTGCCATCCATCTGAGTGTGTTTTATTGTCATTTGTTTCATGACAATCACTGAACTCAACCATCTCACTCTCATGTCCATCCACTGTCCTATTACTTAACAACAGAATTTCACTGATAACGGAATAATTGGTGAGGTTGGCCCTTGGGAAGGAGTGACAGCTTAAATAAATAAAAAGTATCAATTATAGCATTATATATATATATATATATGTATATCTATATCTATATCTATATATATATAAATAATGTGTATGTACCTTAGTATATATAACATTGTATATTGCGTATGGAGCAGGTAAGTGGTACGATGGATAAAGTTCTGGACCAGGTGACAGGAAGACTCATCTTCCTGGGTTCAAATGTGACCTCAGACACTGTGTAACTGGGTGACCATGGCAAGACTCTTAACCCTATTTGCCTGTTTTCTCAACTGCAAAATAAGCTGGAGAAGGAAATGGGAAACCACTCTAGTATCTTTGCTAAGAAAACTGCATGAAGAGTTGGACACAACTGAAATGGCTGAACAACAACACCAAACCTTGCATACAACACATGTATTGTATTGTAATTATTGCTCCTGTGTAGCAGCATGAACTGATGGCTAACACAATGCTGATACACTAGAAACCCCTCTGGCCTGTTTTAATGACTACATATCCCACATGATTACTGCATAAGTGTTCATATATATGTAGAATTTGATAAAGCACTTTTAAAACTTGTGAAAATGTATTTTTGCTTAATAAATTAATTATTCCTCTTCAAGTTCTGTAGGCAACAGACTCTAGTTCAAGCTAGGATGAATGACTGAGCTCAATCATTCATCATTTATTAAGGATCTACTAGATGCAAGGCTATCTGCCAGGTACCATGAGCAAAAAGATAAAAAGTAATATAGTCTTGCCCTCAAGGAGCCTGGGATCTAATACATCAACAAGCAGAGGTTACAGTTGTGTGCATGTGTGGTAGAGGAGTAGAGAGGATGTTCCAAACATAGAAGATGGTGCAGATAAAGGCAAAAAGTGAGAGAATAAGATCAGGGTTTTTTTGTTTGTTTGTTTGATTTCATTTTGTTTTTTGAGCTAAGAGCAAGACTGGAGAGGTAAAATATGAAGCAATACCTCTACTCTATTTTTGTTTATTTGTTTTTTGTACTGACAAAGTCTTTTCGTTTGAATACTAAAACAAAAAAGTATGAGACTATCTGGTATGTGATGAAATTTCAAATCTTCCTAATGTCTTATTTTGTAAGGTTCACATGGTTTCTGCAGAAGGTGAGAATATGTTTAGGTAATAATTTCTGTTAGCCAGAGGATCAATGGAAGCTCCACTTTAGACAGTATCCGTGCTAGCCATGCTCAGCTCAGTCCATGACTCCCTGGTCTACTTTTTAACTATCATCTCAGCATCTTTCTTATGCTGGTGATGCCTCCACTTCTATGGGCTCTTTCAGTGGATGAGCTTTCCCTCAGAACCTTCATTTAAGAAAGTGCCCGTAGCAATTGCCATGTTCACTTCAAACCTAGCTCAACCTGTGACACTCTGAACCACTTCTCCTTCTTACCCTAGACTCCCCCAACCAACACTTTTCAACTCCTCATTATTCCTTGACTTTTCCTACTATAATGTAAGCTCCTTGAGGGCAGGGACTGTCTTTTTGTTATATTTGTATTCCCAGTGCTGAGAACAATTCCTGGCACCACGCTGTTGTTTAGCTGTTCAGCTGTGTCCAACTCTTCATGACCCTGTGAACCCTGTCATACCAATACTGTCTAAGTTTTCTTGCCAAATATACTGGAATAGTTTACCATTTCCTTCCCTAATGGACTAAGGCAAATAGAGGTTAAATGACTTGTCCAGAGTCATGCAGCTAGTAAGTGTCTAAGGCTAGATTTGAATTCAGGTCTTCTTGACTCCAGGTCCAGTGTTTTATCCATTGAGCAATCTAGCAGCCTCTCCTGGCACCATAATAAGTGCTTGATAAATGCTCAGTCTAATGATCTATCTATCTATCCATCTACCTACTTACTTTCCTACCTATTTGATAATTAGCATGTGTATATGGATAATCCGTTTTCAAATAATTTGAAGAAAATAAGAAATACTTAACCCTGAAATGAATATAATTTGATCTTCCTTGAAGATTCAGGAACCATGTACTGCCTTAAGGTCATCATCATAGATTTAGATAACAAAAATGTAGAAAAATTGTGGTTAACAGAATTCTGATTACAGGTGCATACATGTGCATATGAGAGTACAATGTTCCTGGATAATGCATCAATCCACTGATTTTTTGCAACTCAAAATCATAGAGACTGTGTAAATTAACCAAGTAAAAAATAAAACAAGGTTCTCCAATATTTTGTAGGAAGTAGTTAATTATCTTAATCTACTCACCTCCTCAAACACACGTAAGGTAGTATTTGCTACTATCCATCAGCACAATGTCATTAAAAATAGGTTTCCAGGTTTGCCCCAGCCCTAAGGCAATGCTTTCAAAACAAGATGTCTCATTCCTGGAAATCAGCATTAGCTGATATTTATTCACTGTTTATGCTGGCACATGCCCTAATTAAAGCACTATTGATAGCTGAGAAAAGTATCATATCACTGGAGTTCAAGGTAGAACCTACAGGGTAACTCATGTTTATAACATACAAAGTTCTTAAAAACATCAGAGCACCTTGATTCCTTCTTTTTTTTTTTTTAAATAAAATGAGTCTTATTGTACCTTGAATTATTTTGCTCATAAAATTTTAATATTGCACTTATATAATGCTTGCAGGTATTACATATGTTAATTCATTTGATCCTTACAACAATCCTTTATTGTCATCACCTTCATTTTATAGATGAAGAAACTGAGGCTGGAGAGAAGTTAAGTGACTTGTCCAGGATCACACATCTAGTAAGTGTCTGAGGCTAGTTTTAAACTCAAATCTGCTTAACTCTAAGTCTAGTGCTTTACCCACTATGCTACCTACCTACCACACAACCTAGATGCCTATAAAATGTAATAATGGTGGTTTGAGTTTATAAACTTCTGAAGCTTTTATACATTTATTATTAATTTCTTTTCTCTAGTGAAAGTTAGCAAGTCCGCAAGAAGAATGACTGAAATTATCAAGAAAATGATTCCTACTTTAGAGTTGGAGAAACTGAGGTCCAGAGAAGGTAGGTGAATTTCACAGTATCATACAGCAAGCTAGTGGCAAATCCAGGACTAAAACACTTTCTCTTACTCAGAGCTATTGCCATTGTACTATGAGTAAAAAGGGCCAAAGTCTTGATGATCGAGTTACTATTACCAGTCTACTTCTTTGAATAATAGCTTTCCCAGCAGCCCTCTATCACACATGGACAGACCTGAACAGGGTCAATAACATCCAGGAACAACTTTATACTCTCCATCTCCTCTAAATGTACCAACCACCCAACACATAATATAAGAAATATTCTTCCCTGCCCTGGGTCGGATTCATGGTATAACCAGAGAAATATCCTTTTTATTTTTTAATGACAGAGGGACCAAGAAATGTTTTCTCAGAGAGCAACATCATTGTTAACCTTAAAATGCTTAGGGATATGCTTATCCTCCAACCATCTTAGCTTTTCTCAATTACCAGCTATGACCCATCATCTATGAATTTATCTAAATCTTTTTCTTTTTTTCTTTTTGTAGGTCACCTTTAGTAGTGACTTAAATGAAATAACAATAATCTGGGGATCTGAACCCCTAAATGACCAAGTTTTTCCAACAAAAGTGAATTTTGATCTTAGGCTGCATAAATGGAAATGTAGTATCTAGATCAAGGAACACACCAACCTGTCTATATTCCATTGGTCAAAATTTATTTGAAGCAGTTGATAAAATTATATCACATTTTAACAGAGACAGTGACAAATTCCCCCTCAGCTCAAAGCTTCCTCATTTTGTAATGGTGAAATAGAGTTGGAGCCCAGAAAGATTCAGTGCTTTGGCCAACGTGGCACCCATAGTACAAAGAAGAGCTGGGTTACCCTGGATTCCAGGGCCAGTTTCCTTCCACGTACCATACCATGCTGCTCTTCCTCTCTTCTAGCAGGGGTTGTCAGGAATGTTATGGAGGGGATTCCTGATTTCACTTAAATCTTTTTCCAGACAGTCTATACTACCTCATAATAATGAGTTCATAAGCTATATGATCTCCTTTTATTTTTATACTAAAACTACCTTCATTCCTCCTAAAACCATTTTTAAAATTCCACTTCTCTGCCCTAGTTCTAATGTTGCTTTCTGTATTTGGTGAATGAGTACCTCATATCCTCAACTTCTATGACTTCATAGATTTTAAACATAACTTCTCAGCCTTCATAGAAAGATGTCCTAATTTTAGTCCTGCCTTCTCTTTGTCTCCTATCCTTCCCCTCTCTATCCTCCCCCATAAAACATAAGATATCCTTTGACAGACATACTGATGCAAATATGCACTGTTTTCTTACCAGAGATAATGGAATCGTTCAAAGCTTCTTCATCCTGATATAAAAGTGTATCGTCCTTGAGTTCTGAATTCATGATCATATTTTCTTTGTTTTCATCAGACTCTTTAACTGAGTTCCGTTTGTTCTCTGAACCCCCATCACAGCTCAGTACGTTCTCTTTCTCTTTGCTTCGTTCAATACTGGAGGTCCTGGATGGACGCACATCCACTCGCTTCTTTGGTGACCCTTTACTCTCTCTTCCTTGAAAGCTAAGGTTGGAAGATAGCTCAAGTTATATCCTAACCCAAAGCTTTTAATTTACAATAGAAACCAAACTATGAAACAGCAGTATCCAAACTAAAAATTGGCCACAAATGTGGGAAAGGAAGTAGAGAAAGGAGCCCACTGCATTTGTATCCTTGTCCTTTGTTGGAACTGGATCACAACTCAGTTTTGGCCATGAGAATTCAGGGTTGGAGTTCAATGATTAATGCATCATTTTGTTGAACAGCAAACAGATATCTTGTATCTATGAGTATTTGAAATGTAGTTACTTGATGCTCTTCTATATTGACCTTAAACAGTTCAGCATAGGTTTGTATTTTTTTAAAGCCCAGCATATAAAACTATAATTCTAATAAATCTAGGCACAGAAAAAGTTCAATGAGGACTGAAAAGAGCACTTTATTAGGTTTCTTCAACTGACAAAATGTCCTTAGAACACCAAGAAATAAGATCTGCTTTGTTAGTCCTGATGATCCCCCCTGCCTGAAGAGGCCAGGTAACCTAGGATACTTTCTAATGCAAGTACTTGGCATTTCAATGTAGTGGATTGAGAGTTAGCCTCAAAGCCTGGAACCTGGGCCCAAGTCCTGCCCCCAGTCCATTTTGGCCATAGTCCGGCAAATCACTTACTCTTCTAGGGGTCTGGGCAACTAACATTCTACGTTGAATAGAAAATTGGTAAAGGGATTTTGCTCGCTTTGGAGGTCCCTTCACTATTGACATCTCAGGTCAAGTCACTATTTCTATCCGTATCTGTACGACTGACTCCACAGGAGTGGGTCAGGGCACCCCAAGCCTATTCCAGTTTTGTTGCTCCCACTGGGGTGTTATGCACTATTGGCTACATTCCCCAAACATACCAGGTGCTTCTTGATTCTAATTCCTCAGCCTATGCTCCACTTGCCCCACTATGTTTCTTAACTTGTAACTTCTCTAGACATTAGCACTTGCACATGCATGGTCCTTGGTTTTCTCTTCCTTACCCAGTCTCTGCCCATACCTCTTGATGTTTGTAATCATCTTCCCTCTCTCTGACGTCCCCTTTTTCTTAGCTAATAGAGGGCCGGATTGAATCCTTAAAGTGGTCTCAGAGCCAAATTGCCTAGGAAACATTCGCTCTTTACCCAATCCAAGTAAACTACATCCTTTGATACACTTCAAGTCTTCCTCAGATGACTTTTGAATTAAGCTTCCGTATACGCGTGTAGCTCTCAGCCGACTATTTGACACGAGTTATGTTATTTTTATACAGTTTGCTGTGAAAATTGCCTATGCATCAGCAGAGTTTTCTAATCCCGATTTGAGTCCAATTTTTACTCCATAGTACATATTTACCATCATATGTGTTTCCTTTATTATTTCTCTTATTATGGGTAATGAACCAGATTAGAAAAACCAGTTTATCTATCTATCTATTTTTTTTTCTAGAGTGGGCCTTTGTTTCTTCAAAAACATAGGCTAATATGCATATGAATTCTTTCTAGTACTTTTCTATCTTAGTACTCAGAAAAAATTTGTAAGTGACATTAGTCTACTAGCAAATATATTAAAGAAACTCCCTGATTACCCTACACTTTTTGCAAAGGACTGTTTGGAAGTACCCTCCCCCCAAAAAAACCTCTTGGTGAATTGAAACCTCATTACCTATCCTGACGGTGTTTAGTTGCCAGAGCTCGATGTAGTTCCTCGATGACTCTGCTAGGAGGCAAGGGCCTATGGACAGCAGCAAGATGAGGGGACCCTGTGGGTGTGGAATGCTGTCCTCTAAGGTGGGGTTCAGAAACTTTCTGGCCAGAGGCTTGGAAGAGGGTAGCTTGTCCTGAGATTTGGGAGGAACCAACAACAACATAATTCTTCAGAATTGTGGAAGGAGGGGATTTCACTGGGACATCATCCGGGTCACTCCCTGCTGCAAAAGAGGCAAACAAACAGAAACACATACCCAGCATGCAAGGTCTGTTGTTTTGGAAGTGTGGAGTAAGTGACATTCAAACTCAGGAGTGAAATGTGAGCCATCACCCCTGCCTGCTTTACAGCCCTAAAGCATGGAGTAGCAGATTCATGGTCTGTCCAACCAAGGCAATTAGAAGGGGAAGCATGGCACATTCATAGGGAGTTGGACACAGGGTCAAGAAGTATGGGTTCATGTGTCATATCTTATAGATGTTTTCTGTGATAGACACATAACCTCTCAGTGGCCCCTAGGAAGCTGTCTAGGACATGAACTGCATAACAGGGGCTAATCTGTATTGATAGAGGGAGTTTCCTATAGTAATGCAGTCACTGAGTTAGGTCAAATAAAAATGGTCATCAGAAAAAAAGAGAGAGAGAAAAGTATTTTCCTTGTCCTGTCATATTTCCTTGCCACCATTCTCCATCCTGGTATTTATTCTATTTCTCCTTTATTTCTTCTTCATCTATTCTCCCCTTCTATTCTTTCTTAAAACAGTCTTCTAAGCTTAGAAGTGCTCCTTCCAGGAGTGTTTATTCTGGAGAGTAACTTCTCCAGCCAAGACATCTGTCAAGGCCCAGAGCAAAGACTTCATTAAAATTCCTCAATGAATCTCCCCGGAGGCTGAAAGAGGGAAGGTAGAATGGGAAAAATCTGTCACTTTGCACTGACAAAAAAAGTGGGGAGGGGGAAGAGGAAGAAAAGCAACTTCTTAAAGAGATCTCATATTTCAATGAAAAGAAAAAGAAAAATCAAACCAAACCACAAACCTAAAATGAAAAATGAAAAAACCAGCCTGCCTTCAAGGATCCCAAGCAGGGAAAGAAAACATGGATAGTTTGGTCCAAATGTGCCGAGCAATTGGCAACTACAGTATTTATCTGGTCACTCTCTGGTAGGACACCCAATACTTTGGCCAACCTAGGACCCAACAGATGGGCACCCCTAGACCTGACCACAAACCTCAATGGAGGAAGCATCATTAGCAATAGCGGCAGCTCCCTTCTACTTCACCCAGCGTTAGAAGTGTCTTGGAATTATTTTCAAATAAAAATAGCTATAAAAAATAAAGGTAGTATTTTTCATCTTGAATCAGACAAGTTGGGAATTGTCTTATTTCTCTGAAGGCTTCCACAAATCAATCAGCAAGCAGTTATTTATTAAGTGCCTACTATTCACAAAACATTACAGAGTATTAGGGGGTACAAAACACCAACCTATCACCCTCAAGAAGTATATACTCTATTGGAAGAAATAACCCATACATGTTTTTGCATATATATAATATACACAAAGAAAGGAGGAGGGAGGATGCATTAAATTTAACATTTGAAGGATAAGAAATGGTTTCACATAAAAAGTGGCAACCAAGCTGAATCTTGAAGGAAACTAGGGACTCTGGGATATGGAGTAGAGAAGGATGTACATTCCAAACATGTATAACTGGTACAGAAATGGTAGACAGATTGATATTGTATAAGAAATTTAAAGAAAATCAGGATGCCTGGATTGTAGAGTAGATGAAAATGTGGAGTAGGCTGGAAAAGGAAGTTGGGATCAATTCATAAAGGGCTTTAAATGTCAAATAGAGGTTGGATCTTAGATGTAACAGGAGGCCATTGAAGTTTGCAAGAGTAATCTGCCATTACATGGTACTTACAGGGTTATTTAGAAAAGTCATTTTGAAAGCTGTGTGGAGAATAAAGCACCTGTGATGCGATTCTTACCATGAATATTGATGTATTTTTGACTTTAGAAAAATGCCTTTATATGTAAATAGTGAAAATTTTGCATACACATATAGTATAGTGGAGAGAGTGTTGGATCAGAAATCAGAAGACCTGATCTGAACCCTGGCTCTACCACTCACTACTTGAATGACCCTGGAATAATCACTTGATCTCTCTGAGTCTCAGTTTTTTCATCTGCAAGATGAAGAGGTTGGACTACCTTAAGTGAACTCTGAGTTCCCTTGGAATTCTGAATATATAATTTTATTATGCATTCCTTACATGCCTTTTCTCTTTTCCTCTTTCTCCCATTTCCAGACACAACAGAAGAGAGTAGTTCTAGTGTAAGAAAATCTATTGAACACATATTAGAAGCTCAGTGTGGCCACTGTGTGGTGATCAGGAACATTAACTGTATCAGGAGTTTGAAAACCTCATTTAAAACCTAGCTTGAACATTCCCCAATTAATAAATAGTCAAAAGATATGAACATACAATTTTCAGAAGAAAAAAAATCAAAAGTATTAGCCATCACATGAAAAAATGTTCTAAATCACTGCTGAATAGAGAAGTGTAAATTAAAACAACTTCACACCTATCAGATTGGTTAACATGACAGAAGGGAAGCTAGGTGGTACAATGAAAAGAATGCTAAAAAATGAGCTGGAAAAGGAAATGGCAAATACTCCAGTACGTTTGCCAAGAAAACCCCATATGGGGTCATGAAGAGACAGACACGACTGAAAACGAGTGAGCAACAACAATCCCATGATCAACTCTCAGTCCTATGATCCTATGAAGCACCCCTTAGTCAGCGTACAATGTAAGAATATGGTCTATCTCCATAATCCTCCTATTGGAAGGTTACAAAAGACACGGATGGCAGAGACGTCTTTGGTTAATGTTGCTGTGTATGACTGTCTTTGTCTGGCATCTAGCACAGCTTCGTGACCAATTAAGGCTTTTATAAATAAAGGTTTTTGTTGACAATATCAATGGAGATTAGCGATGAAAATCTGTTAAGAGTAAGGTGATTTTTCCCCATTGGTGCCATCTAGTGTTGAGCTACTGAAGCAAACACACCTTCTCTTTGTTTCACCCTGATGAATATCAGGTCACTGGATCCAGATGGCTCTGGAGGAGAAAGGGAGGCCAGTGAGTTTGCATAGCCTTCCCTCACTCAAATCAAAGTCAACTGCAAGTCATGTCATCATTTCCCTGATGCCATGGTCCTCTTTGAAAATGAAGGACAAACGCAACACAATAAGAACAGTGAAAAGAATGAATTTCAAAGGGGGAGGGGAGAGAGGCATGACATACTGAGTGAGAAGTTTTTAAGATAAGAAAGGTGTTCTATCCACCCAAAGTGTGCTTTGTATCTTTCATGTTTGTCTCACCTGACTTTCTTTTATTAAGGAAAGAAAAGTATTGGACAATAAAACCTCATTTTTCTAAGCCTATGCAAGGGTAAAAAAAAAATCTGTGCTACAAGTCAAAAATTAAGATACTTCAGTAAGATAACTAACTATACTCCTCAAGTGTACACACACATGCATGTGCACATATACATATACATACATACCTTTCTCCCTCTCCCTACACCCAAATCCTATTCTGTTATCTCATTGTGGCAGAGGAGAAGGAGATGGAGCTGATCCTGACTTTTCAAAAGCTATAACAGTAGAATTCAGGCTCTATAAGGTCCTGATGAACTAAAAAGATTTTGAGTTTGAGCCCCAGCAGCCACCATAAATCTGCTGGCTGATGACCATCTTCATTGGAGAAGATCTTACCAGAAGGTAAGTAATTTTTTTTCAGTCAAACGAATTAGTCGCGACATCTACTAAGGATTTACATCAGTGAAAGGAGCATGCACAGATAAAATCATGAAAGCTGAAGTAGTGAAAAAGCATATTTCCAACAAAGTTTTCTGACAATGTAGCTTGGTAGTTAGGTGAGCCTTATAGCCAAGAACATATGGTTTGAAATCCTGCCTCTTTCTCATATTAGCCGTGTGTCCATAGGCAAGTCTTTAGTTACACAGAAAACTCTAGAATTGCACATTATGGATGATTTGCCTACTGGTATCACTGGAAAGTTTGCACATGCTGGTGAAATCTCAGGTCTGAACACTACTATCCCTGTTCAAAAAGAGGCAACACTAAGATGAATATTTTATATCAATAATGAACAGATGTTTTGTTCCCAGAGACACAGAAAGGGAAAAAAAAATCAAGTTTTAGCAATCTATCTAATGATCTGCCTGTGTTCTTCTCTATCAATCTAATAATTCATGAAAAAGTCAGAGAGGCAGAGAGGGGTTATATACAAATACTTTTATTATGGTAGGCAGCCTTCTTTTTTTCATTGATGACCTGGTTTTCACCAAGTTTATAGAGGTAGATAGTTTTGATCAGGCACACTTTAATTTGACCTAAAGAGTTAATCTTTTAGTTTTAACAAAGGGAAGGTCTTTGACATTTGAATCTAAGACAGGCTCCACACCTCCTCAAATTATCACATGTTTACTAGAACTGTAACTAAGGATTCTAGGATCTGGACAAATTTCAGTTGAGTAATGGCAGGGAAGGGATATAGAGAATTGGAATGGCCTAAGACAGGTGTCAAATACATGCTGGCCAGCCTGGGGAATATTCAACAAAATAAATGGAAATATAATAAAATATAAATGACATACTTAAAAACTAAGTCATTCTGCAGCCTGTAGGACCCCCATTTCTATCTGAATTTGACACCACTGGTTTAAGACACTTATATGAAGGAAGAAGACTGGAGAGCATCAATGAAAAGAGTTAAAAAGTAAAAGAAATTGGAAAGGCAGAATTTTCAAAGGGAAAAGAAAAGATTTAGGACAGAGGAGAAAATGATAAGGCAGGCCCTGAGCTTGGGGGGGAGGGAAGAGAGAGAAAGACAGAGAGGAGAGAGAGAGAGAGAGAGAGAATGACCTGGAGATCTATGGAAGACAGCATTGAGAGTCTGGATAGGATGGGCTGAATTTTAAAAGACTGAAGAGATGTTTGGTGGCAGAGGGAGGGTGTGAAAGTAGCAGTGAGAAGTAAGTGCTATGCCAAGTTCTCCTTCTAGCCTTGTGTGTCAACAATGAGAGAGGAACATCCAGTCTTGGAAGGGGTGCCAAGAGACATGATGTCTCCAGGAGAAAGCTACATTTCAGAAAGCACCAGAAAGTGGAAGGGATGTGAAAGATATAGGACGGTAGACTTTTTTTTTAACAATAGAGGAAGGTTTTAAAGGACACTATGGAAAAGGAGGGCAAAGACGGCTAAGGACTGGGTGGGGAGAGGGTACAGTAGCTGTTACGTGCACTTTGTCCATGATCCCTAATGTCACTTATGACACATGCTCCTCAGGTTAGGCAGTGTTTCAAGGCCAGCCCCTGATGCACCATTCCCCCAACAATAAGCCCTGAGAGTGAACCTAGACAGCCATCATAGGTATGGGGAGGGGAGAGAGGAAGCAGGTAGCCAGGATTCTTGGGGTAGATGGAAAGGAAATGCACCTTGCTCTAGTCCCTCTAGGTGGCACTCAGGCAAATCCCCGGCTCCTCCTTACTGGGTCTGGCTTTGGTATTTTATCAGTCCGTGTGTATACTGAATTCCCCACCAATACAACGTAAGATCTTTGAAGGCAGGTTCTGTTTCATTTTGGTCTTTCTATCGCCAAGGTAGAGCACAATTCCTCATTGTAGTCACTTAATATTTGTTGCATTGAATTGAACCAAAGTAATTATATTCAATTCAATCAAAAAACATTTAAGGGTCTACTAAGTGCGAGGTTCTATTTTCTCACAGTAAGAACCCCCTCCCACTCCCTCAACTTCTTTCTGACCTTTTGACTAAAAACAAACAGCTTTACACAAAATTTCCCCTAAAAATGGGAAATTACGGAAATGATTCCTTTGGTTAGTATCAGCATATACATGCTATAAGAAGGGCTCACCATCCCTTTCCTTTTCCCTCTCATTCCCTTCCCCACTCAGGGAGATGAATAAAGGGCGAAAAATAGAGAGCAAAAAACTAACCTGTTACATTTTTATTGGTTTTATTGGAGACTGACTTCGGTGGTGGGACTGGAAGCCGTGGGGGGCTGGGGAGCTGGGCTGGGTTTCTCTCCATGTGTTTATGGGGGGAGTCTGTGGATTCAGAAATAGGTAAGGCTTGGGCAGACTCTTCCACAGAGGACAGGCTGACATCCTCTGATTCTTCACTAGATGGTGAAGGCAGCTTGGCTAGTCAAGGGAAGAAAAGATAGGATTCATGAAAGCATCCAGTTTATTATTACAAAACTAAGCGTGACTAGAAAAATCAAATGAGAGAAATTTATGGCAGAGGCAGGACTACAACCTTTAAATAGTTAGAAGGGTGAACTAGCCACCATTTTTTTTTTTGCAAACAAACAAAAAATAAACTATACCAAAGAAACTCCAAAACAGGGAGAAGCCAAACAACCTCATACTGACTGATCAACCCATCCACCTCAACTTTGTTTGCACTGTTTTCCATGAATTGAAGAGTAGAGGGACAAGAATCCTTGACTCAGGCTCACTTCACTGCCTATTGTGACCCATTTTGTTCTAAGAGTAAAAGAAAAATTAGCTACCTTTGAAACTCTCCTCCACACAGAAATTTAGCTTTCTATTCCTGGTGAGTAGCTCAATGGTGGAGTAGAGAGAGTGCTAGATCTGGAATGAAAACAAAGCAAAAAACCAAACCCAGTCCAAGTTCAGCGCCATACGCTTACAAGTTAAGTGACCTGGGCAAGTCACTTAACTTTTGTCTTCCTCAGTTTTCTCACCTGTAAGATGAGAATAATTATGGCACTTATCTCCCAGGGTTATTGTAAGGAATAAATGGGATATTGTAAAGCACTTTGTAAACTTAAAGTGGTAAATAAATGCAATTGTTGTTGTTCCTATTACTATTGCTTGCATCTTTTCAAAAGTCATTTTCTACTCTGGACCAGCCAAAACAAAAGATGGCTATTGTTCAAGATTTGTATCTTAATCACTTTTTCCAGATATTTCCTGAGAAGTCTCCCCAGCTTCTCTGCCAATGCTGAACTCTTGGGGAATAGCAGGACAGGCAAAGGATGGCAGAGATGAGAGAGGAAGACATTTAAGCCTTTTTTTAGCTGGTGTTTGTTTTCCAGAAAGGGATGATATGATGAGATTTTCATCTGAATTGAACTGCTCCTTGGACTCCTGTTTAGAAGTAACTAATTTCCTAAAAACATAATCATACTGAGAGTTACTTTATATAATAACTCACCCGAGGCCAGTTTTTCTACTTGGCACTTGGCAGGGCTCAGAGATTTTATTTATTGCTCAGGATACTGACTTCTCATCTCCTCAACCAACTGTCTCCACTGATAGGGCATCTTATAAAAGTGGTTTCATTATGGATGAAGCTAATGAAAGGTGTTTATCCTGAAATGATTTCTGTGAATAGCTAGGCTAACAGGATGCATGGGATCTCGGTTGAGTATCTGGTGTTAAAGTAGTGAGAGATGTTTCAACTAAAGGAAAAAGAGGACTAAATTAGGATAGACCGCAACCACAAGCCACTGAATTAAAGTGTCCCCACTAATGCAATGCTGATTCATTCTAGGCAGAACCTAGGAAACCCTCCCCCAAAGAAATTAAAGAATGATATGAATATACAGAAAAATGAACAAAAATTTAAATTAAGTGTTATGGGCTGTGGGAGGAATGCAGTAGTTTTACAAGGTGAGGATCTGAGCAAATGTCATCAGGGTGAAAGGAACAATGAACCTATGCAAGATCTTACCAGACTTTTACTTGGAGAAGTCTTACCTCCTTTTGCTTTGCTGATTCAAAACAGACAATGAAACTTCTTTAGGAATACAATTAAAAGTCTTGATCTCTACCATGTGATCTTGATCCTCTGCAGTATGTAAAGAGGATCCACTGGAACAAGGGAGGGTTCTGACTTTCCTTATTACTCAGCCCAGCTAATGTTCTTTTTTTTTTCCTTTATGAGGCAATGGGAGTTAAGTGACTTGCCCAGAGTCACACAACTAGTAAGTGTCAAATGTCTAAAGTCAGATTTTAACTCAGGGCCTCTTGAGTCCAGGGCCTAGTGCTCTATCCACTGTGCCACCTAGTTGCCCCCCAGTCAATGTTCTTGAGTAACTTTCACACTCACTTTTCTAAAGGATTCCTTTGAATTACATCCTACCCTTCAGTCTTCAACTGAAGCAAATTTCTTTAAAGTCAAAGCACAAGGTCCATGTAGAATGGTTCATGGCTGGTTCTTGAACAAACCTCTTTTTTTCCCTCTCTCTGTTCTTCTTTACTCCTTACTATCTTCACACATTGGATGGTCTTCCAATTCCCTTCAAAGATTTTCTATGGAGTAATTTTTTAATTATTTATTTCCCATTTTGATTTCTTCAAATACTAGATTTCTCTACTCTTTTCCGGTCCAAGGTCATTTCTCTTCCAGTGAATCAAATAAATACAAAGGCAAATGGTGATCAAAAAAAATTTAGAAGTAATAATGTCTTCCTTTTTCCTTTCTTTTTTTTGGGGGTGGTGGTGGTGGTGGTGAGGTCATTGTCCTGAACTATAATTTCATTACTTTAGAGAACTCTCAGAGAAAAAAAATTAACCAATGCAAATCGGTCATTTCTCTACAACTTATAACCTTAGTCAGTTTCCCAGAACTGAAAATTAAGTGAATTGTTTAAGGATGTACAACTATTATGCATGTGTTGGAGGTAGAACCTAAAACCAAGCCTTCTTAACTCTAAGGTTGGTCTCTGGGTTGTAGTAAGGATTAAATAAGATCTTGGTAAAGCACTTTGAAAAGCTTAAAGTGTTAAATAAATATTATTGTTATTGCCGGCCTTTCTACTTCTCCACATTTCTATTATTATTACTGATTATCATATTTCAAAATAGTTTATCATATCATAATTCGTTGAGAAGCAGCCTGGAGTTATGGACAGAAAGGCAGCTTTGGAGGAAGCCCTAGGTTCACCCTGTGCTTCAAACAAGGTACTGGCCATGCCCCTGAGCAAATGACTTTAGCCTCTCAGTGGTCAAACTCAGATGGAAATAGGACCACTTAACCATGCATAAAGATCCCTGACAGGCTGTATATTGTCCTAGAAAACCACATATTAACATCATCTATGTTCTATTGTAGTTGTATTTATTTTGTTACATATTTCTAATTACATTTTTAAAATCTGGTTGGCCCTACTAAGGAGTATAGGCCGGCTGGCAGTGTTTGATACCTCTGCTATAGACAATTATTTAAGATTGTAAGTAGCAGAGAAGGTGTCAACCTGTATAGTTGAGGGAGTTCTTTCATCAGGTAGTTCCCTATACCAATGAAATCACAGACTTGGTCCTTATCAATATGCTATTACATTTACAACACACATACACATATGTGTATATACACATATAGCATGTATATATATTACATATACATATATGAATGTAATAGGAGATATTATATGTATATGAATGTATAAATGGAAAAAAATAAGAAGAATCTATAAGGTGCTGGGCCCTGGGGTTACAAATACAAAAGTCAGACAGTTCTTGCCCTCGTGGAGTTTATATTCTAGTAGGAGGAGACAACATTTCCATCTGTTTTTCTGGGAACAGTAATCAATCAATACTACTATTCCTTCCAGAGAGGGTCTAACATTCTATTGTTCTGTGCCTCCATTTACCATCTCTATGACTTCCCAAACCACAACTCCCTTCTTTGGACATCCCTCCTTATGTATGTTTTGTGCAGATATGTTCACAGTCTACGTTGTTATATGACACATTTTACATAATAATAGCTAATTTTGCATAATATTTTAAGGTCTACAAAGAGTTTTCCTCTTAGTATAAGTATGATCACCCCTATTATTGAAAGACGCAATGTGGCATAGGACATAAATAGCAAAGCTCAGAGCCAGGAAGACCTGTTCAAGTCTCACCTCTAACATAGACTCCAGGGCTAGGGAACCCGCAACCTCAAGGCTGCATGTGGCTGTCTAGGTCCTCAAGGGCATACTTTGACTGAATCCAGATTTCACAGGACAAATCCTCCTAATACAGGGCTTTGTTCTATAAAACTTGGGCTCAGTCAAAAAGCTGCACCCAAGGACGCTAGAAGGCCACATGTGGCCTTGAGACTGAAGCTTCCCCACCCTTGGACTAACCTGTGTGACTCTTACTCAACTTCTCAGTGTTCTGGTCTAGAGGTAGCAAACATGTGGCGCACAACTCCTGAATACAGTCTGAATCTGATTAATATGTACTTCCTATATGATTTTAATGTGCTAATGTATTAATTTTAAAAAGGAAATCTATTGGGGCGGCTGGGGGGCGCAGTGAATAGAGCACCGGCCCTGAAGTCAGGAGGATATGAGTTCAAATGTGACCTCAGACACTTGACACACTTACTAGCCATGTGACTTTGGGCAAGTCACTTAACCCCAATTGCCCTCCAAAAAGCAAAAAAATAAAAATAAAAGGAAATCTATGAACATGAGTGGTTTTCTAAGTCTCTATGCTGTCCTCAAGGTTCCTTAGGTATGGTTTAGTGGCCCCTGTTCTTACTAGAGTTTAACACCACTGATCTGCATAGGTAAATGGAGTTTTCCCATCAGAGTTACCTTAATCCATGAAATCATGAATTCAGTTTCTATCCTTGTCTCCTGTCTCCTCCTTTTTATTTTATTTTTTTAACAAATAAGGAAATACAGGCCCACAAAGATTAAGGGTCATATAATACATGATGGAGCCAAGACCTCAACCCAGGCCTTGAGATTCCCAAGCCAACATTTCTTCTTCTATAACCTACTGCCTCTGATAAAACATATAATTATAAGAACCGTTCATTAAAGTCTTATTCTACGTAGCCTGAGATCTCAAAGGCTATGTATGCCTAGTGTAGTACAGATTCTGACAGGTTCCACTAAGCTGCAAAGACATTATTGATGAGTCTAATGACAAACAGGGTCCATCGCTTCAGGCCCAAATACACTAAGTGAAGAGATGTTTATTACCAGAAGGTTTGCCATAGGGAGGTGGATTTTGGGGGGCTACAGCAACTTTAGGGAATATGTAATAAGTCGATTATGTCTTTAGAGGGTTAATCTACAGAGATGGAATCAGGAATCTTTTGACTATTGAATTAAGTAATAATCACAGATAATATTTATATAGCGATTGATAGTTTTAAGATGATTTTCAGAAGGAGCACGTATGGCTCTTCACTCCATCTTTGAAACAGAAATTCTGCAAAAGCTGAAAGCCCTAGATCCATGTTCTCCTGATTGGTGACTACTTCAACTGGATAATTATTTCAGTAAATCCCCAGCTATGTTTCATTTTACTTATTCCTCTCCAGCCATTTCTTTGCTTCCCTGAAGAAACTTGCCCTAGGTCAAGAAGAATGAGGATGGAGAAAAGACCACTGGATTTGCCCATTATGATATCACTTGTTACCTCCTTTATGTCTTCCACAATCATTCCACCTGCATGATTAAGAATTTTGAAATTCTCTTATCTGACCATAGCCTCCTAATTCTCCATACCTACATATTAAAACTATTTTTTGTCTTCACCATAACCTCTTGTCTCTGCATCCCTCAATATTCTCCTAAGTCAGGGATGGGGAACCTGCAATCTTGAGGCTGAATATGGCCTTTTAGGTCCTCAACTGATTGAGTTAAAGTGCCACACTTGAGAACCTAGAAGGCCACAGGTTTCCCCACCCCAGTCCTAAGACATCATCCATGTCCTGGCTTTTCTTTTCTCCCTTCTGAGTTTTCACCCTATAGTTAACCAGTTCAACTCTATCTCATCTCCTATTCTTTAATTCCTTGTCCTGTAACAACTCACTCTCTTTCTTTAACCCTAGATGTTTCCATGACTTCTCCCAGAATATCACTCCACCTCCATCCCCACACATCTTTCTTTCCACAATGGTGATGTCTCAACCCCTATAGTATCTTCCTGTGAATGAAGAGGCCCTCCCAAATCTCCATTTGAGGAATCATTCACAGCACCAAAGCCTTCTTCAAGCCCAGACCACTCCATGACTACCTGGACCGCTTCTTCACCTTGTCCCATGGGGCTGCCTTCCTCCTGACACTTGTTTTTCAGCTCCCTCATATGTGATGGCTTCCCACACCAGAACAGGTGGGAAAGGAAAGGGGAAATGGAAGGGAAAAGAAAAGTCAAAGGGGGGGGGGAGGAAAGGAAAGGAAAAAGAATAAACATTTGTTATGTGCCTACTATGTGTCAGGCTTTGTGCTAAGTGACTTACAAATATTATCTCGTTTGAGTCTCAGAATAACCCTAGGAGGTAGTTGCTACGATCATCCCTATTTTACAGTTCAGAGACTGAGGCAGACCGGGGTTAAGTGACTCGCCCAGAGTAACACAGCTCGTAAGCTTCTTAGCGACAGGGACTGTCTATCTCTTTGCTTATATTTATATTTCCACGCTGAGTGCAGTGCCTGGCACGTGGCAAATACTTAATAAATGCTTTATCCACAATGAAGAGACAGGACTATTACTTTTTGAAGATCATATAGTATACTTACAGAGCCCTAGAGAATCGACTCAAAAACTAGTTGAAACAATGAACAACTTCAAGAAAGTTGCAAGATACGAAAGAAGCTCACACAAATCATCAACATTTCTATATACTACCAACAAACCCAGCAGGAAAAGCTAGAAAGAGAAATTGCATTTAAAATAATTGCAAACAATATAAAACACTTGGGAGTCCACTTGCTAAGACAAACCCAGGGATCATATGAATGCAATTACAAAATACTTTTCACACAAAGACAGATCCTTATAATTGGAGAAATATTAATTATTCATGGGTAGGTCAAGACAACATAATAAAAGTAACATTTTCTACTAAAGTTAATTTACTTATTCAGTGCCATAGCAATCGAACTACCAAAAACTTATTTTAAAGAGTAGAAAAATAGTAAGAAAATTCATCTGAAAGAGCAAAAGATCAAGAATATCAAGGGAATCAATGAAAAGAAATGGGAAGAAAAGCAGCCTAATACTTCCATATTTCAAGCTACATTACAAAGTGATAATCATCATAACAGTTTGATACTGACCAAGAAATAGAGTGGTGGATCAGTGGAATAGATTAGGCACCCAATGCATAATAGGAAATGACCATAGTAATCAAGTGGTTGATAATTCCAAAGATCCAAGATTTTGGGGTAAGAATTCAATATTTGACAAAAGTTGCTGGGAAAACTGGGAAGCAATTTGATAGAAACTAGGCATAAACCAATCCTGCACACTGTGTGATAAAGTCAAAATGGACAAATGATTTAGACATAAAGGGTGATATCATAAGTAAATTAGAGAAGCATGGAAAAATATGCCTGTCAGATCTATGGATAAGAGAAGAGTTTATGATCAAACAAGAGATAGAGAGGATTATGGGAGGTAAAATGGACAATTCTGATTGCATGAAATTAAAAAAAAAAGACTTTTGCCAAAACAAAACTAATGCTGCTAACATTAAAAGGAAAATAGGAAATTGGGAAAAATTATAGCAAGTTTCTCAAATATCGTAATGGTAATGGGATTTGAAGATCTTCCACACCCCTTGTATTGGCAAGCTAACAAGTACTTAGCATTTAGTTTCAAGTTCATAATTGTGTCAAGTATTAAGACCCAGAACTTGTGAATCCCACAGTGGGATGAACTTGCTGACATAGCAGGAAGGGGCAGGGCAGGGAAGATATTCTGAGAACAGAACTTGTGGTGGCAGAACTTCTTCTGAGAGCCAGCTAGAGCTTCTGTTGAGGACTTCTGCTAAGAACTGCCAGGAATGAGAACTTCTGGGAGCCAGAACTAGTGGAAGTGAGCAGTGTGGAGGCTGAGCAGCTACTGTGAGTGAGGAGAAGAGGATCCTTGCCTGAGGGAACCTGTTTTGTTTTGAAGGCTTAGGAATGTGGGTGTTCACTGCATTAACTATGTGTACTAACTTCGTGGCTACTGTAATGACTTAGACTTTCTGGTATTTGGGGACTCAGCTTTCTGGTATTTGAATAAATGCTTTGGCTCTGTCCTCCATGTGGAGGGCCTGTTACATTTTGTGATTCACAACTACACCAGGATATTTCTAGCCACTGTGGGCATTGTGAATATTGCATTGTTGTTACAAATATAAAGGGAACTGAGCTAAATTTATAAAAATTAGAGCTATACCCTAGCTGGTAAATGGTCAAAGCCAGTTCTTAGAAGAAGAAATCAAAGTTATTAATAGTCACATAAAAATGCTCTATGTCACTACTGATTAGAGAAATGCAAATTAAAATAATTCTGAGCTACCACCTCACACATATGCAATTGGCAGCCATGACAGAGAAGCAAAATGTCAAAGGCTGGAGGGAATGTGGAAAAATTGAGACACTAATGCACTATTGGTGGTGTTGTGAACTAGTCCAACCATTCTGGAGAATAATTTAGAACTATGGCCAAAGGGTTAGAAAACTGCATATCCTTTGATACCACTTCTAGATCTGTGTCCCAAAGAGATCAAAGAAAAGATAAAAGGACCTATTTGTACAGAATTATCTATAGCAGCTCTTTTTGTGGGGACAAAGAATCAGAAATCAAGGGGGATGCCTATCAACTGGGGAATGGTTGCACAGATTGTAGTGTATGATTGTGATAGAGTACTTATGAGCTGTAAGAACTGAGGAGAAGAATGGTTTCAGAAAAACCTGGGAAGATTTACATGAGCTGATACAAAATGAAGTTAGCAGAACTAGAACATTATGCAAAGTAACAGCAATATTGTATGGATAATCAGCTGTGAAAGAGCTACTCTGATCAAGAAATTATCCAAGACAATTCCAAAGGACTCATAATGAAAAATGCTATCTTCCTCTTGAGAACTGATTAACTCTGAAATACTTTTTTTAAACTTTCCTTATTTTTACTGTTTTATTTTGTTTGTGTTTTCTTTTGCGACATAGCTAATGTGAAAATGTTTTTCATGACTTTGCATGCAGAATTGATATCAAATAGCCTGCCTTTTCATGGAGAGGGGAACGATAGGAAAAAGGAAGAGAATTCGGAACTCAAAATTTGAAAAATGATTATTAAATTTTTTTACATGTAATTGGGAAATACTTAACAAAATAAAAATAATTTTAAAAATAAATGCTTTAACCACCTCTCAATCTAAATCTTACATCACCAAACCCCAACTCTGAATTATTCTCACCATCTGCCTTTCCCACTCCCATTGATGTACTGCTTAATAGAGATGGAGGAAGACAGGCAACCATACTATCTGGGTGTATCACAAATAGATGTTATTTAACCTCATCTAGGCCTTCACTTCAACACCACAAACCTTTAATCCCTCCATCATGCTCATTCTACATTGTGACGGTTTCAAATTTTCTTTTCTTTCCTCAAGTCTTCCGTACAACCCTTCCCCCCTCCCATTTTCATCCATGAGCTCTTTTCTATTTAAAATGACCAGCTGTGGAAACTAATGTCATTGCTCTCTTGCACTTGCACTGAAATCATGATCAGTCATCATAGCACGCCGGAGCATTCAGATGGGGAAACTCTGAGCTGCTTTTTTCCTTAACTCTGTGACTAAGAGTTACTGTCTGCAAAAATACCTTTAACTCTCATCCTGATCCGTCTCAGTCCTACCAATTTCCATATCTTGCACTGACTTCTTATGTATTGTTACTTCTGGAACCTCAAAGCTATTGTTAACAAATGTCCTTTCAGCGTATGTCTCCTTTTCTTATATACTTCCCATATCTTGACATTTATAGAAACTGGATTCACAACACAACACTGCATCCCTGGCAACCCTCACCAGTACTGGATACTCCTTCTCTGATGTGCCCTCCAT
The DNA here is from genome assembly GCA_028627135.1 of Pseudochirops cupreus. NCBI lineage: Eukaryota > Metazoa > Chordata > Mammalia > Diprotodontia > Pseudocheiridae > Pseudochirops > Pseudochirops cupreus. The sequence continues at coordinate 205,345,585 of CM053581.1, read as the reverse complement.
ACACTGAGCCAGAAAGAATAGGTATACTCTTTGCTGTTTTCAGTTCATCACCTTGCCACCATCATTCAGTAAACCTAGCTGTAAGTTCATTCCATCTACCCCCTCCCATTATCATGTATATATTCTTTAGGCTAACTCTGGGAATCATTAAATAAATCTCTACAGATAATAGGGGAAAAGGGACAACATCTGAGACCACCAAGGGCCCTGAAGGTCTGTTCAGGCCAAGTTGCCCCAAAGACCAATTATGAGTACAATAAAGATCATCCAAGAATTCGGGCGCATGGTTTTGTTTAGTCGTTTTTCAGTCACGTCTGACTCTTTATGATCTTTTTGGGGGTTTTCTTGGTAAAGATACTGAATTCTTATAGTATTTTCTTCTCCAGATTATTTTACAGATGAGGAAACTGAGGCAAACAGGATTAAGTGACTTACCCAGAGTCACACAACATGTAAAGTATCTGAGGCCACATTTGAACTCCAGGCCTGTCACTATCCACTTCACCATTTATTTACCCACCCACTCTGCTCTCCCCAATTAGTCCTCAGGTATCATGTCTCAGCTGTCATCTCACCCTGGAACTTCTCTTTGTGCCTAAAGCCTCCTCAATCTGGAATATTCATTTTCTTCTAATGCCTTCTTACCGTGGAATATTCCTCCACCATGCGTGCCCCTTTTTTTCCCCTTTGGCGAGTTCCTTCTAGAGCCTGTAATTTAGAAAGGGATCCAACCTTCTTCTTGGCTCTGTCTTTCTGGATTTTGTCATGCTTCAGCTGCAATTCAGTGTCACCCTGGGATTTTCCTTAGCATGGAGGTTCTCCTTACCCTGCAACATTTATCTCTTCCTCTGGACCTCTCATCCTGGAAAATCCCTCTACCATGCCATCCCCCTTCTCCCATCAGTGAGCTCCTCCTGGGCTTCCATTTTGGGGAAAGGCTCATGTTGACCAACCTTTACTCCTCTCCTGGCACGGCCCTTGATTTTCCTGACTTTATTAGCATTATCCCATTTTCAGCTGTTTTGTGCATTGTCTTCCCCTATTAAAATGTAAGCTTTTGGGGGACGGTAGGTGGAGCAGTGAACAGAGCACTGGTCCTGGAGTCAGGAGGACCTGAGTTCAAATAAGACCCCAGACATTTAACACATTAGCCATGTGATCTTGGACAAGTCACTTAACCCCAATTGTCCTGCCTTTCCCCCTCCAAAAAGCAAAAAGAAAAAAGAAAAAAAGAAACAGAAGTTTATCTCTATATGAACAAGAGTAATCCAGACTCAGTTCACACCAGTGACAAAGACTCATAATCTAATCATTACATGGGTTCTGGGAATTGTAGAGGCATGGAGAAAACTGGTGAAGGAGAAGAAACTCTCTACACCTAGGGAAGTGTGCTCCTTATCTGAAAGCACCCACAGGGGTCTTAGTAGCTTTCTTGTTTTTTGTACTTTCTGTGATTCCTAAGTCTAGAGCTACGATTTATTTATTACAAATAGCACTGCTACAATATAAATGCACTGCATTTTGTAATTTGCTTTCACCATTAGTGAAATTAGGATTTAATGTTTGACACAATTATTCCACTAACAAACCTATATTGCTAAATGTTGGTAAATGTTCTTTCTCTCATCCTTTATGCCTGTCCTATTCACTTTGAGCAAAAGTCTTTGACACCCTTCTCTGATACTTCTTCCCCAACCACCAACATAGGTAGAATAAATCTTTTTTCCAACATAGGTAGAATAAATCTTTTTTAGGTTGCCCTTGGCATTCCTCACCAGTCTCAGCTCATTCTGACCTTTAGTACTCCTGTCACTATTCTTTGATGCTTTACATTTGTGTTCATGCTAATCACCTCTTCAACCCTTGGAATGAGCACCATGAGCCTCAGACACTTAGTCTACTACATAACATATGTAAAAAGCACTTTGAAATCTTTAAAGCATTCTGTCAATATCAGTTATTATCATTTTGTTCATCTCAACATAGCCTCTCACCTGAACCATTGTAACCACCTTCTAATTGATCTCCCTGCTTCTAGTCTCTTCTTTCTCTAATATATCCTAAAAAGCTGTCAAATTAATCTTCTCAAAGAACTTAGCAGACCAAAAAAATGCCCTTCTTGCTCAGAAATCTTCAGTGGCTCCTTTGCCTAGAGGGTAAAATGTAAACTCTTTCAAACAGCATTTATAGTCCTTTACAGTCTGTCTCCCATTCATTTCTCTTGCCATTTCATGACTCCCCTTCATATACTCCACATTTCAGCCAAACTGGTCTACTGATTTTGAATTTCACATTGCATCTCCTTCCTACACATCTTTGTACAGGTTGTCTCCTGTCCCCAAAGTGGTCTCCCTCCCAACTCTATCTCTTAGAATTCTTCCTTCAAGGTTCAGTTCAGCTGCTACCTCCTATGTATTATGTCCTTCTCTGATTCCTTCCACCCATGTTAGTATTTTCTCCTTCCCATTTTCTTTCCATTTACTTATATAATATCATGTCACATAAAAAGATCCTTGAAAATGGTAACTGTTGTTTCTGTCTCTGTATCTTTAGTACCTAGAAGATCACCTTACTTGTAGAAAGCACTTAATTTTCTTGTACTGAATTAAACTAAAGTAACCACTCTATCTGGGGATCCATGACAAAAAACAAAACAAGGTATAATCACAAATGAAACTTGGATTTTGGGCAAAGGTTTCGAAGTTTTTAGAGGAAGGCAGGTAGGTTTATATGGACAAAAATTCTACAGAGGGATTCCTTCTGGGAGAGATTGGAAACTCTCAGAAACAAAATTAAAAAAAATAAAGATAAATGGTTTTTATTAGGAGGAAAATGGAAAATTGTCCAAAGAAACTAGTGTGGATCAACAGGGGACTCATGAACAACTTAGTTGTGAAAGAAATGTACTGAAGATGGAAGCAAGGGCAAATAATAGCATGAACACAAATGTAAAGCATCAAAGAATAGTGCCAGGAGTACTAAAGGTCAGAATGAGCTGAGACTGGTGAGGAATGCCAAGGGCAACCTAAAAAAGATCTATTCTACCTATGTTGGTGGTTGGGGAAGAAGTATCAGAGAAGGGTGTCAAAGACTTTTGTTCAAAGTGAATAGGATAGGCATAAAGGATGAGAGAAAGAACTACACACCTCGTTTTCTTTTTTCTGTACCAGGAAAACAACATTTGAAATGTGAAGGAAAAACAAAACCATAGGTAACTAAAACACAAGATAAATAAGTACCTAGCTATATATAACAAGCTAAAGTTACCAGGTACAAGCAAATTATATCCCAGGACAGTGAAAGAACTGGTGGATATGGTTGCTGAGCCACTGTGAATGATCTTTAAAGCATTGTGGAGAAAAGAAATGGCTCCAGGAATAAAAATTAATAGACTCGGAGAATCTCAGAGTTGCAAGAGACTTCAGAGGCCATTTAATTCAACACCTATATGAACAATAATCCCTTCTATAAGATGCCCAACAAATGGTCATACACTCTTTGTTTGAAGACCTCTTGGGAAAGGGAACCCACTACATCCTGAAGTACCTGCTTCCACTTTGGGGTATATATGATTCTTTTTAATTCTGTTTTTCAATCAAGCTTCAATCTGCCTTGCTGCTACTTCTCTTTGCTCTTAGTTCTGCTTCTAGGGCTGAGCTGAACACATCTTGGTAGCCTTTCAGAAGCAGTATGTTATGGAGGAAAGCCATAGATTTGGTGTCAGAGAACATGTGTTCAAACCTTGGCTCTGTGACTTACTACCTGTGTGACCAGTGTGGAGCTGAGGTTCCTCATCTTTAAATTGGGGGTATAGGACTAGATCATCTGAAGTCTCAGCTTTAAATCTCCCATATTTTAAAACAGTAATAGACAGCTCTCATATCTCCTCTGAATCTTTTCTTTTCCAGATTAAACATCTCAAGTTTCTACAACTTATTCTCATCCTCATATGGTATGATCTCAAGATCTTTCATCCTTTTGGTCTCCATTCTCTGGATGATCTTCAGTTTGTTAATGTGCTTCCTAAAATGTACTGCTCAAAAATGAACCTCATATTTTAGACTTACTCTGACCAGGGCAAAGTAAAGAGGGACTTATCATGCCTACTTATTCTTAGAAGTAATACCTCTTTTAATGAAGGCTATATATTGCAAAAGCTTTTCACATGAAGTTTGAAATTCACTAAAACACCAGATCTTGTTTAGACAAAAAAGATGTCTAGCTATGCCTTTCCAATCTTGTATTTGTGCAGTTGATTTTATTACACCAATCACACAACTTTGAATTTGTGCCCATTAAATTTTATCTTATTAGGTTCAGTCCAATGGTCTACCCTATGAAGATATTTTTAGAATTGGAATTTATCAAATGATGTGGTTGTTAGCTATCCATTCTAGATTTTTGAACATTTGCAGATTTGATAAACATTCTACTGATGCTTCTATCAAAAATGTTTTAATTAAAAAAAGAATGACAATTGAGTGTCAAGCAGAGATCCCTGAGGTCCTACATCAGAAACCTCTTTCTAAGTAGGTATTGAACTACATGACTCTGATGGCATTAGTTTTAAATCCATCTAAATGTGCTAATGTCCCAATCACATCTCTTCAGCTTGTCAACAAAAAGAGAATGAGGGGGCGGAGCCAAGATGGCAGCATAGAAGCAACAAGGTTCCACAGCTCCCACATAGCCACCTCAAATACCCATAAAATATGACTCTAAACAAATTTTAGGTCTCCAAAACTCACAAAAATACACCTCCTGCTGAAATTAGCTCAGCAGGAAGGGCTCATCGCAGCATGCTGGGAGCCAAAACCAGACCAGCCTGAAACCCCGGCTTGGCCCCAGGGTGGCCAGAACAAGCTGCAGCTGGAGCCTTCAGGAGAGTGGATCAGTGGCAGCTGTGGCAGTTTCCAGAATTATCAAGCCATAAGAAACAAGAACAAAGTGAAAGGTCAGTGGACTCAGCTAAATTTGGGGGAGAAAAGCAGTCTGGCTCAACTGCCTCCAGGGCAAGGAAGCAGCAGAAGCAGTGGCCCTGCAGCCACCTTCACGTGACTGCTTCAGAGCTCCTGGCCTGCAGACTGCAGGGGGGCCAAGCAATTGTTCAGAGGCTAAGTGCTCTTGTGTCAAGCAGCCTGGATCTGGATTGTGGTCTCGGGTGGTGGTCCTGGGGTGCGTTTTCAGTGAGCCAAAGCTGGTGGGGGCTGCAAAAAAATGGCAGCCTCCTAATAGCTCTGGCAGCTGTGAAAATCCCAGTGATTTGAGACAGAGCTTTCCCCTCTGGAATCAGAGTTGTACAGAGCTAAAAAGTCAAGTAATTGACTGGCAATAACATGAGCAGGCAAAGGAAGCAAAGTAAGAACAAATATTTTCTTAAAAGCAAGAAAAACTCTATAGCATTTCTTTGATCTACTAGGATAATAAGGCTGTAAAAAAAAAAAAAGGAAACACCTGAAAGGGACACAGTCTATTCTTGAAGAAGACAAGCTAGCCCTTTGAGATTATTGCTTCCTTAAATGTTCATATTAGCCACCTTAAAAAATATTACGTTCAAGAATTTTAGCCTATACTATAAACATCACTCTCTTCCCTTTTTAAGACCTAGGACAGCACAGCACAAGAGGATTAATTGAATGAACTGTGGATGCTTAACTTGGAATGAAATTAACATGTAGAAAAAGAATTAGATTTGTCCTGCATGTCCACACAGGGTAAAACTCAGAGTGATAGATGGAAGTTATAGAGAAGTAGACTGCAGTTTGTATAATCAAGTTACCAAAAATACAGCTAGTGGAAGTAGGAGGTTCTTCCTTATCAAGCAAAAATGGCATTGACCATTTGTCAGGCATTTGTAGAGAGAATTCTCATTTAGGGATGAATTGGACTAGACAATGTCCCATATCCTTTTTCACTCTGAGGTTCTGTGAATTTAATAAGTGACCTGCCTGAAGCCACACAGTGAGTTAGTGGCATTGCCAAGATCAAAGCCCCAGTTTCTTGACTCTGTTTATGTGTTTGCAATCTTACTTTCACAGAGGTTTCACATCGCAGCTAAATAGACAAAAAGACAAAACATGGAAGCTATAGAAAGATTCTTGCCTTTCCTTAAACTGGATAGGAAATTGGAAACCTGGAGACTGAGCCCAAACTTTGCCACAAAGTATTTAGATGACCTTAGGGCAGCTAGGTAATACAGTGAATAGAGTGCCAAGCCAGGAGTCAGGAAGACTCATCTTCCTGAGTTCAAAATTTGGCCTCAGAGACTTACTAATTGTGTGATTTTGGGTAAGTTATTTAACCCAGTTTGCCTCAGTTTCCCCATCTGTAAAATGAGATGGAGAAGTAAATGGCAAATATCTTTGTCAAGAAAATCCCAAATGTGTTCAAAAAGAGTCAGACACATTTAAAAAATGACCGAACAACAATTTATGTAATGTTATACAAGGAGATACAAATTGTAGAGATAACCAGACGTGCAGGGAACTTGGGTCACTAATGGTAACTACAGGGTTGGCAGACAGTTTTTGACACAAAGCTACAATTCCCAAGGGACTTAAATTAAAAATAGGCAATCACCATCCATATACCAACTGTTAAGTGGCTATCCCCCAAGTTTCAGTCTGAGGTCTCCTTCTCTTTTCCCTACATTCTAGCACCCTTGATCTCATCTGTTCACATGGATTCACATAACATCTGTATGCAAATGACTCCATAATCTCCTTATCCAGTTTTAATTTATGTCCTGAACTCTATTCTTGCATAATCATCTGTCCACAGACCATTTACATCTGGATATAACATCAGCATCTCAAACTCAATATATATGAGAGATCTTATTATCTTCCCCCATCCACCAAATCTGACCTTCCTCCAAATCCCTTTTTCTGTTGAGGGTATCCACTCTATCTCCACGTCACTCTCAGTCACCCAGGTCAGTAGACACTCTCATTTTTTAACTTTCTCCATCTTGCTCCCTAGATCCAATCAGTTGCTTTTACCTTCACAACCTCTTTTGCATTCATCCTCTTCTTTCATATGGTCGCCATCCTGGTAGAGGCCTTCATCACCTCTAAATACCCTTCTAATTTGTCTCCCCTATTTCTTATTCTCTCTTATTCTCCAATCCCTACTCCATATAGCTACCCCCTACTCCCATAACCATATCACTCCCTCTCTCAAAAATATTCAGTGTCTTCCTACTGCCTCTAGGATAAAGTATAGACTCTTCTTGGACTGGGATCTATGGTCCTTAACATTATGGGTTCCAAACTACCTTTGCAGCCTTAGTTCATATAATACTACCCTCTTTTATGCATTCTGGGTACCAGTCAAACTACTCTTACCAGTTTGTTTCCTGAACATGAAAGTCATTTCATTTCTTGCTTCAAAATAGACCTTTATCCATCCATACCCAGAACAAACTTCCTCATTATTTATGCCTCTCAAAATTCTTATCTTCGTGAAGGGCTTAGCCTAGGTGCTACAGTCTCCATTAACCTTCCCTGATCTCCCATTCTTGATACTCTCTGTCTTCCCAAATTACTTTGGGTTATATTTATCTACATTTTATACACCCTCTGCCCCTTAGAATATAAACTCTTCAAGCTTAGGACTGTTAATTTTGAGCTTAGTTAATTATATGACTATAAAAATATGAACTGATGACATACTCTAGCTCCAGGCTACTTTTCCATTATACATTCCTCTGTTGTCCAGTCAAATTGGCTTAGCTTGCTGTAGTAGCCTAAGATTAGCCTGTACTTGTACCCAACACAATACTCTAAATGTAACACGTGCCTGATAAATGTTTATGGAATTGAACTTCCCCATTTCTGTTTGGTTTCCCTTCTATTCAGACATGGGGGAACACTTCACTTTATCTTGTTGAGTTCTGAGTCTAAATTTAAACGTACACATTTAAGTAATGACAAATATTTTTATAGTACTTTAAGGTTCACAAAGCACTTTACAAGGATTATTTCACAAGATCTTCCCCATACCTTTGTGGGGTAAATGCTCTTATCCCGCAGATTAAGAAGTTGAGAGTAAGACCAGTGACTGACTTGCCCAAGGCCACACAGCTATAAAGTGCCAAATTTCAACTCCTAACTTCTGGATTCCAAATTCAAAACTCTACTATGCTAAGCCACCCCTCCCCTTTTTTTTCAACTGAGGAACTCCCTGTGCATTGAAATACTGCCTTTCCTCTCTCTGTCCTTCCCTTTCTGGTCCATTCCTGCCTCCCCTCACTCCAATGATGAATGATCCCAGTGTTTTGGAGTTCTGGATTGTGGTGCGATGGTTTTAGAAACATAATTTCTTAGGTTATTGTTGTTATTTTGAAATAAGTCAGCCTTATTTACCAGAGACATCTGAAGCACAGTTACCTGGGATTTAAAAGAAGAACAAAAATGGTGGGAAAGAGGAAGAAATTTGTAACATAATTGTCATAAAATCCAGACTAGTTATTTCTCTTTTAGGAATCACAAAGAAATCTACCCTTTTAGGGCACTTCCAATTCAGCCTTTATAAAAGCTATTGATTGAAGTGCCTTCCATCCCTCCACCTGGACTGTCCTCTTTCCCCATTCCCATTCTCAAATTCTTATTCAAGCTTCAAGGTGCAGATGAAATGCTATCCTTTCCATAAAGCTTTCTTTGGTCTCTGCCTGTCAAAGGTGATCTCTCCCTCTCTTTCTCTGAACTTCTACAATACTTCATTTCAATCTTATCACACTTTGCTTCCCTCTATGTTCCAGTGACACTGGCTTCCTTGCTGTTCCTTGACCAAGATGCTCTATTGCCCAATTTTTCACTGACTGTCCCCCATGCCTCAAATGCTCTTCCTCTTCATTTCTGCCTCCTGGCTTTCCTTGTTTCTCAACTAAGATATTGCATTTTGCAAGGAACCTTTCCCTGTCCTTAGGGCTAGTGTCTCTTTCTGAGTTTATCTTCCACCTACCCTGTATATCTCTTGTGCACACAGTTGTTGGCACATTGTCTCTTACATTAAATGAGAGCTACTGGAGGGCAGGCCCTTTGCCTTCTTTGTATTCCCAACATTCAGCTGTGTCTGGCAAATAGTCAACACTTAATAAATGACTGTTAACTGCCTGACTGACTTCCTATCCTCTGACACCAGCTACGTTCTGCTATTGCATAGGAAATATTTCTGCATATATCTTATCTTCTTACTCCATAATAAGTTTCTTAGGAGACTCTAACTTTTTCATCTTTCCTCCATACCACCCAGCACAGTCCTACCCAACACAAAGTAGGCAATCACTGTTTGTTAAATGGATGCTTGCTCTTAGTCCTTGGTTCTGGAGGAGGACCTAAAGAAGGGATGAGATGATACTGCTTTTCTGAGATATGTAACAAATGGGATATTATAACAAGTCTGGTTTCCTTAAAGGCAATGACATATTTATTCCGAAATTAAACGTGTTCTCTTACAACTGATGTGGTGGGGGGTAGGGTGGGGGGGTGGGAGAGGCAGGTTTTGACTTTCTTTACTGCAAGGATCTTTTTCTCTGAATGAAAATTCCTTATTACACATGTGAAGCTTTTCCCCAGAGGAAGAAGCTAAATAAAAATATAAACTCTCTGAACCTCAACATCTTCATCTGTAAAATGTGACTCACGTATCTCTAAGGTTTTAGAACTAAAGGGATTTTAGAAATCACCAGCTCCAACTCTACCTTGACAGTCAATAAAATGAGCGAGATTAATTGATCTAATCAGAATCACACAGGTGGGAAGAGGCAGAGCCAGGTCCTTTGACTCCAAATCCCATGGTTTTTCCACTAGCCCACCCTGCTTCCTTTCTTCTGTCTCTAACATTCTGTGATACTACGAGCTCTCCATGACATCCAAGGAGCAACTAGAGAACAGATGTTTGAGAGAGAGGGAAATGATGGGAATATGGTGGGCTTAAAAGTCCCAGCCCTCCTTCAGCTTTAAAATAAAATACCAGAACAAAGGGCACTTGGGATGTTTTTCTTGGGTGGTCCTCATCCCGCAGAGGATGTGATTTCATACATTTACATATAGAAAGAATAGCAGCTGTAACATCTTCATCATGTTATGTTTGCATAGCACTTTCAAAGACATTTTCCATAAATTATCTCATGTTCATAGATCTCAGTCACCAATCTACAGATATTTGTTATGCTCCTACCATGTGCCAAGTACTGTGCTAGGCATTGGTGATATAAAGACAAAAAAGAAATATGCTCTTCCCTCAAGCCTCTTACATTTTGTAGAGGAATACGTGTATATGTACATGCATACATGTACACATACACAAAACAAATAAAAGGCAATGCAGGATGAGGGAGACACTAGCATTTGGAGAAATAAGGAATGACTTCGTGTAGGAGGTGGCATTTGAGATAAGTTTTGAAAGAACATAGGGACTCTAAGAGGTAGAGGTGAAGAAAGTTTATATTCCAGTCATGAGGGACAGCCTGTACAAAGGCACAGAGAGTAGACTACAAAGAGTGGACCACAGAATAACGAGACTGGAAATGAATAATGAGCCAGGAGCCCAAATGTGTCATCAGTACATATACCTATAGATATAATGAACTAAGCCTGAAATTAAAGAGGAGAATTTTATTTGGGAGATTGCATTGTGCTTCTAATGAGCCTCAGCTGCTCCCCAACACAAACCTCATCTTTGGAATGCATGTATTCTCTTAGTAATGTTGGAGCTATTGTGACTCTTTAATGCTACCCATTTTGGTGAAGCAAAATTTCAAGCGGCCCAAAGGGGACTAGAGAAATCCAGGGGAGGCTGCAATGTTTCTGAAAAATGGTTTATGGGGATATCATGTATGACTACAAGGGAGGTGGGCTATCATTTAGCAAGAGAATGAGATAATAGGCAGGAAGTCCCAGTGCTACCATGGTATCCATGAAATAGGAAAAGTCCTATAGGAAGGCCTCCAAGACATTGTAGATGATGTATGAGAAAACATGGATGATGATGGCACAGACTAAGAAGGTATGATCTCCAGTGGATAGAATGGCAATATCGATTAGATTATTCATCAAGGCAAGGACATATTTCTGCTACTTTTATTCCTACTTCAATGTAAAGGAGAAGCATGAATATATTTTTTGTGGGGAAGTCAAATCTTGGTATTTCTTTGAACTGTCCATTTATAATCTGACCCACAGAATCAGTGCCATTTTTATAATAGTCACTGGTTAAACACTAAGAGGCAACTCATTTCTATGCTGTTTGGAGAATATTCTAGAGCAGGGATCACTAAACTGTGGTCTGTGGGACATATCTAGTCCATTGCCTGTTTGTGTATAGCCTAGAAAATGTAAAACCCATTCTGAGCTGATAGACCATACTAAAAACATGCAATGGACCAGATTTGGCCTAAGGGCTATAATTTGCTGACCCCAGTTCTCAAGCATATATTTTCTTTGCCATGTTTAGCAAACAAAGAAACTTCCTCCAAGGGGGAAAAGCTCTTATCGAGCAAAGTACTATCCTTTGACATGGTATTCTCATATGTGAAAAATGTGCCAGTATTTATTTAAGAAGCTGTTACCTTAGAGTGTAAGGAAGAAATAAAAAGAGGTTTAGATCATACTAGAGTCAATCATAAAACAATTAATATTTTATCCTTTATTTATTATCAAAAAAATGGGATAACCTGAAAAGAGTAAAAAAAAAAAAAAAAGAAACATACCAACTTTGTATAAAGCCAAGACAAGGAAGTGTACTGGTGAAGTCAGGAACAGGTGGACACTAACATACTGAATATGACTGATGTACTGATGTCCTAGAGATATTAAAAGAGCCAGAGGGAAACAAGCCTTTGGGCCTCTTGGACAAAATGCCTGCTGAGGAAATAGGGAAAGATGAAAAGAATCAATCTAGATGAGAAGTGAGAAGTTGTGATCCACAGGGGTAGAGAGGGTATATCCCACAACAATAAGATCACTGGATATAGGATCACAGATTTTTTAAATATTTAATTCAATTTAATACAATAGTATTTATTAATGGAGAAGGAGAAGGGAACAAGAATTTACTAAATACCTACTATATGCTAGTACTTTGTTAATTTCTTTACAATTATTTTATCATTTGATCCTCACAACCCTAAGAAGTAGGTAGGTACTATTATTATGTCCATTTTACATCTGGGGAAACTGAAGCAAACAAAGGTTAAGTGACCTGTCCAGGGTCACATAGCTAGTAAGTGCCTGAGGCTGGATTTGAACACAGGTCTTCCAGATTCCAGGCCCAGTTCTACCCACTGAACCCCCTAGCTGCTTCTCTATGCTATTTTGGGCAAGCTAGGCATGGTAGACAAAAAGTTTAAAAAGAGAAATAGTTTCTGTTCTCAAGGATCATACAATCTATTGATGGGGGCACACAGAGATAAACATAATACAAGTTAGTGAGTGAAAAGAACAGGGGGAGATGTTAGATAAAAGTTGCTTTAAAACAATTTAAGAAAGGAGAGAACATCAACAACCTAGGTGGAAGGAAAAGATCACAGAAATGTTTAGGATTGAAAATAAGATGATCTGGAAAGAATTTATTGACTTTTTTTTTTTCTTTTTGGAGGGTAATAGGGGTTAAGTGACTTGCCCAAAGTCACATGGCCAGTAAGTGGGTCAAGAGTCTGAGGCCATATTCGAACTCAGGTTCTCCTGACTCCAGGGCTGGTGCTCTATTCACTGCATCACCTAGCCGCCCCTGCACAACTTAGCTGCCCCTGATATTTTCGAATTAGAAAAAAATAATCTGATGAATCAGGAGACTTGTAACGTTATCTTCAGCTAGGACTGTGCTCTCATCAGCACAAAGAAGAAAAAAGTCTCCCCAACTCCAAGAATTAGATTATAAGTATTTTAATGCCTTGACTTTTTAAAATACAATCACAGATTTAGAGTTGGAAGGAATTGTAAAGGTCCACTTCTCCCCTCTCATTTTATGGATGAGGAAACTGAGGCTCAGAGAGATGATTTCCCATAGACACTGATAGTGACTAAGCCAGAATTTGAACCCAGGTCCTTGGTTTCCAACTTCTGTACTTTTGGTACTATATAATACAATGTCTTTTTCCAAGAAATTCCCAGTAACAATATCTTCACTTTTGTAAGACTCATGACTAAATTGCTCAAGAACCAAGGCAGAAAATACAAATTATTCCCTTAGGATAATTTTATATCTGGATAAAATAAGTCCAAGAAAGAAAAGGTCAGCTTGAGGGGCTGGTCTTACAGTGCTTAATTACATAGTGTAGATTTTAGGATAATAGAAATGTCAGCCTCTTTCTCACCCTCCTTAGAAAAGTAAAAACAAAAATATTATTTCCCAGTGATTCTGAATTCCTGTATATTATCATTCAAACCCCACTCCCCACCACCTCATTCTTCAATTCCATCCATCCCCCTTCAATCATTCCACCCCAAAGTTCCAACCAAGCACCACCCTTCACTTCTACTGTGCCCTCTGGAATGCCTGTTCCTTAGGAAACAAACTTCCCTTCATTCTAAATCTTTTCCTCTCCCCCTCCTTTTGGCTTCTAGCTAGTCAACAACCTGGCTCTCCTCTGATGATACAGCCTTGCTAGCCACCCTTTCCAGTACTTGTTGCACTTTCACTGTACTCACTTGTCAAGGTAGGGGAGTTGAAATACTCCTTGCTCCCCATTACCAACTCCAAGTTTGCTTCCTCCATCACTCAGTAAGTAATCTCTCCTACATTCATCTCTGCCATATAATCGAGATCCTGGTAACTGCTGTCTACAGACCCCCAGGTAACTCTCCTTCAATGAGTTTGGTACATGGCTCACAATTTTTCTCATCATCATTTCTGTTGATTGTACCCTCCCAAGCCTCAGCCTTGGATCACTCCAACCATTGACTTCATGCCTATACAGGTGTCTGATGAATGAAAGTAGAGAAAAATCATACAACTCTTCTGAATAGGCCCATCAAAATTTATGTTATACAACCTCAGTCAGGCCCTCCCTGCTTCTAGGCAATCCATATAATATATAAATCTTATCAACTCACTATCCTACTCACCACCGGTAGGGCCTCTTCCAAATCTTTCCTTCCTTCCTCAGACCAGCGATGGTTTCCCCTTCACTCACCCTTCTCAGCTAAGCATCCTGTCTTACATTTTATAGGGAAAAAGATTGAGGCCATTTGCTATGGTCTTCCTCTTCTCCCCTTTTCCTCATGTCATATCACTCACATTTCTTTCTTCACTATTTGTTCATTCACCCCTATCTCACATGATTGGGTGGCCTTACTTCATACCAAGGCTAACCTCTCTACCTTTTCAAAGGATTTCATTCTATCCTATATCCTCCAACATATTTCCCCTTTGTCATCCCCACTTGTTTTCTTTCTCTTTTTATGGGGGAGGGGGGGAAGCAATTGAGGTTAAGTGACTTGCCCAGGGTCACATAGCAAATGCCTAAGACCAGATTTGAACTCACTTCTTCCTGATTCTAGAGCCAGTGTTCTATCCATTGCCCTACCATGCTGCCCCATCCCCACTTACTTTCAATCTCTCCATGTCTACTGGCTCTTTCCCTACTGCCTACAAACATGCCCATATTTCCCCTGTCCTCAATCCTTCTACCCTTCATTCAATCCTTCCATCTCTATTATCTGATATTTCTTCTGCCATTTGTGTCTTACCTCCTTGAGAAGGCCTTCTACAAGTGATGAGTTCATTTTCTCTCCTTGCACTCTCTTTTTAACTCTTTATAATTCAGTTTCCAAACTTGTCATTCTACTGAAACTGCTCTCCCCAAAATTACTAATGATCTCTTAATGGCCAAATCCAGTGATCGTTTCTCAGTTCTCATTCTCCTTGACCTCTCTACAGCCTTTGACACTATTGTGTCTTCCTCTCTTCTCTCTAGGTTTTTGGGACACCCCTCTCTCCTGGTCCTACTCCTACCTATCTGATTGATCCTTCTCAGCCTCCTTTGCTGGGTCATCCACATGATGCCCTCATGCCCTCTTACCACAGGTGTCCAAGAGAGTTCTTTTCTGGTCCTTTTCTTCTCTTTCTATACCACTTCACTTGGTGATCTCATCAGTTCCTAGGGGTTTAATTACCATCTCTAGGCTAAGGATTCTCAAATCTATCTATTCCATCTTAACCTCTCTGCTGATCTCTAATCTCGCACCTTCAAATGCTTTCAGATATCTCAAACTGGATGTCCAGTAGACATCTTAAACTCAGCATGTCCAACTTTGACCTCATTTCCTTTCTCCCTAAACCCTTCCTACCTCGTACTTTCTCTTTTATTGTAGAAAGCAATCCCATTCTCCTAGTCCCTCAGGTTCACAATCCAGATGCCACCCTTGACTCCTTATTGACCCTCATTCCCCATATCCAATCTGTTGCCAATGCATATCAATTATGCCTTTACAACATATCTCATAGTATGTCTCCTTTTGTCCTCTGACACTGCCACCACTCTGATTCAGGCGCTCATCACTTCATGTCTGGACTATTGCAATAGCCTATTGGTGGGTCTGCCTCCTCACATCTCTTCTCTACTCTCTAATTCACCCTCCATTCAGCCTTCAAAGGGATCTTCCTAAAGCACAGGTCCAACCATTTCACACATACACCGGGAACTCAATAATCTAGTGGCTTCCTATGACCTCTCTGCTCTGGGTATTTTCTCTGACTGTTCCCCAGACCTCAAATGTTCTCCCTCCTCATCTTCTTCTGCTGACTTCCCTGATTTATTTTAAATCCCAACTAAAATCCCATCCTCCATAGGAAGCCTTTCCCACCCCCTCTTAATCCTAATTTATCCTTTATATGGCTTGTTGTACATATGTGTTTTCTTGTTTTTTCTCCCATTATTCTGTGAGTTCCTCAAGAGCAGGGACTGTATTTTGTCTCTTTGTATCCTGCTTCATACAATACCTGGTGCATAGTAGGCACTTAATATATGTTTATTGATTGCCTAACATTCCTCTGTCCCTGAAACTCTCTTTTAAAATGCAATAATTACAGGAAAGGAGTAACTGATATAGTCACCTTAACTAATATGTGTGAATTCATTTACAAGATGTCTGCCTCTATAGATGAGGAGCCAAGCTACGTGAATAATCTGTGGAAAGTGAGGCACAAAGAGAGCACAGGAATTGAAAGAGGAACCTTGGGCAGCAAAGACAAATTTCATAGATTTCTGTAGTAGGGAGGAGACACTAGAGTTTCAATCCTCATTCTGCCACCTAAAGATAACATGACCATAAGCAAGTGATTTCACTCTGAATCATAGATTCAGAGCTGAAGGGGACCTTAGAAATGTAAACCCTACATTTTGCTGATTAGGAAACTAATGCCCAGAAAAGTAAAGTTACTTGTCCAAAGTCACACAGGTAGTGAAGAGAAGACGATTTGAACCCAAGTTCTCTGACTTTACAGAGTCATCTGAACAATTAATTGTAAAGTGCTCAGGATTAGGATAAGGTGCTGAAGGGCAAAAGAACATTCCTTTAAATCAAATAAGCAGAAACAATTTGCAAAGGAGACTATTACTTTCAAAAGTTCACTGAATGGGACCAGCATTTGGAACAGTCTGGCATCTGAAAAAACATAAAAATGAAGATGCTTAAAATGGTTTTGTAGAATGATTAGGAGCACAAGTGGCATGGTAAAAGATGGAATGGAAAACCCTTGGCATTATGATCAGAAACATGCATATTGCAAATGGGTGGAGCATCAGATGTCATTGTTGGATGTGGGAGTGACAGGGCACACATCCTGTAAGCATCCAGAAATGTCACTAGAAATTGACCAAAATGTCACTAGCAAACAACCCTTTAGAGAAAAAGGACAAAATTTCAAGAAGAGAAAGAAAAGGCTGATGAATTCACATATAGCTCTAAAAAAAGATTAAGAAACTCAAAGAAATTTTTGCCCAAAGAAAAGCAGGGAGGCTTTACTACTCAGGAAAAGGCTTATTGAATGAATAGGGAATTTGAAACTGTTGTAAAATGGAAGTATAAAATGATCTTTGATTAAAAAACCATCCAGTAGGTACCTACTAGGAATATTAAGAAATGGACTTTTATAAGCCAAATTTCTACCAGAACTCCATTGACAACCACTCTGTTTTCAGCCTGTCTATTTTACAAGGTTGATAGGATTTCAAAGTTCAGACACCAAATCAGCAGACTGTCCATAACTGTAAGAAAAGCTTCCTTATAATTAGAACCATCAGTCATTAACAAGCATTTGTTAAGTGCTTACTACATACCAAGCACTATGCCCTGCTCTGGAGATACAAAGAAATGCAAAAAAACATGGCTCTTGCCATTGTCCTTCAAGGGGCTGTCCCAGCAGGAAATGATGGCCTTTCCTTGAAAGATTTCAAAAATTAGATGTCTGTTTGTTGGAAACATGACAAAGAGAAATCCTGCTTTGGGTAAAGGATGAACTAGATAGTCTTGGCAGTCCCTTCCAAATTTGGAAATATAGAACTTTAACTAGGGTTTGAAAGTTTGACATCAACAAAGTCAGAAATTCAACAGTGAGATTCCTATAGTAGTCACATACAACTGAACACATAATTGGGTTTTTAAAAGAGGTAGTGGGTGTTTAAATGTCACCTACGCAAATCTGGACTAGCATAGGTCCTCAGGAACATGACATGATGAAGGTGAAACAGCCCCAACTAGAATTAGAGTACAAAGAGCGGGATGGGGAGGGGCAGGAATGGGAGGATTTGATTGATAATATCAAGATCATAGAGGGGTTTTTGCAGAGATGTGGCTCATAAAAGTCCATTTCTACTTGCTGTTAACAAATGAGCACTGCCTTGGACATTTACTAGCTATATGACTATGAACCTCACTTCACCTTGCTGAGCCTCAGTAAAATTTAAATAATACTCCCGCTACTTACCGTGTGAGGTTATCATGAGGAAAGCATTTTGTCAACTATTAAATGCTATTGGAATGGAAATTGTAGTTGTGTAGGGAGATGGTTGTTTTTTCTTTCTCCTTTGCCTCTTGCAACTTAGGTTGTTCTTTCCAATTTGTTTTTCCAGTCCTTCCTATACATTTTTGGGCCCCATGCTATTAAATGTTTGATCTTATAATGAGCAGGAAGAAGTAGCTACAAAGACCTGTATCTATCTGTCTATCTATCTATCTATCTATCTATCTATCTATCTATCTATCTCTTATCTATCTTTCTATCTATCTATTATCCATCTTTCTATCTATCTATCTATCTATTGATCTATCATCTATCATCCATCTATCACTCATCCATC
>CM053581.1:205306012-205327181 GCA_028627135.1 Pseudochirops cupreus | reverse complement strand
ATCTATCATCTATCATTCATCTATCACTCATCCATCCATCTATCATCTATCTATCATCCATCCATCCACCTATCTGTCTATCTATCTGTCTATCTATCTATCTATCTATCCTAGAGGACTTGCATTATTAATGCCCATAAACTTCAGTTTATGTATGTATATCTGCATTCAGGTTTATATGTGTATACCCTTTGTTCAGGCTTTCCAACAGCCTATATAAAACAGTTGTTGAAAGGACTGACCACATAGTATTTAGGCATTATTTGTCCTGCCTAAAACTTCTAGATATCTCAGATGATAGGATGGTAGATAAGCATGGAGTCAGGAAGACCTAGGTTTATTTTAAACCTCTGACACTTCCTAGCTGTGTGACCATGAGCAAATCAAATCACTTTACTAATCTGAATCTGTTTCCTCACCAGTAACGTAATAATAATAGCTACCATTTGTTTAGTACCTTAAGTTTTGCAAAATACTTTACAAATGATATTTCAAATGACCCTCTCCACAACCCTGTGAGGTAATTGCTGTTATTACTCTCACTTTACCAGCAGGGAAACTGCAGCTGAGAAAGGTCAAATAATTTGTCCAAGCCACACAGCTAGGAATTGAGACTGAACTCAGGTCTTCCTGAGTCAAAGACCACCATTCTTACCTACTGCTCCATCTAACTGCCTTAAATGGGTATAATAACACCGGTAGTACCTACTTCACTGTGTTATCGTGAAACTCAAATGAGATAATGCACATAAAGAGTTTTCCCAATTTTAAAGAATTTTGTAAATTTCCACTATTATTAGTAGTGTAGAAGTAGTAGCATTAGTATAAGTACTAGTAATAGCAATAGTAGTACTAGTAGAAGTATTCACTGTCATGTGGGGTGACAATAGTTAATTTTTCTCCTTAAGCAAAGAAATGGTCTTCTTGGTGTTGATTTTATAAGGAAATAGGTAGAGGGCTAGGTGATTCAGGGGTCACTAAGAATATACCCACATACTCCTAAAATAGTTCCCTTATCCTCACGAGGCAGTGTCTGCAACTATCAATTAATTCTTTTGGGTCTTCAAGAGTTCCCTATGAGAATAAATGCCTCTGGTATAAACCTTGTGAGTTGTCACTAATCAATCTTTTAGAGAAAGCTCTATGAGACATAGAATAGATGAAAGGAGAAGAGATTATTATAGACTAAAGAAAATTTTGCTGAGGGCTAGTCTTATGCTCATTGGTGCTACATGATATGATGGTCTCTGTGAGGATATCTGTACCATCCCACCACCCTTCCCTCTTCTCCTCTAGAGTTCAGTCTTTACAGGTCTGGTAGAAAATCCTAGCCTTGGGACATGGAGAGCTGGCTTCCAACCCTCTGGCAGCCTTGGAAAGAAGACCCTGTAAGGATGTACATCCAAATACCTGCATCTTCTTTCTCTTCCTCTGAGTGCGGCTCCTTGTCAAGTGAGGTGTGATCAGCGGCTGCCGCTGCTTCAGCTACGGCGATTTCTTGCTGCATCTCTTCTGAGGTAAAGGCCTGGCATTTGGGGGTTGAAGGATCACTCTGCGGTGTTCTAGTACCACCATCACCACTGCATGCTTTGGCTTCAGCATCTAAAACATCATGCCATTTAATCTGAATTAAATAATCAGAAGTACACACTTCGCCTCCAAATTTGACGACACCAGGACATTTCTATACCACGAACCTGCTAATCAGCTTGGCCAGTCCTGGCTCAAGAGGTCTCCTGCCCTCTCTTAGTAATCAGTAATTCTTCTTACTCACCTCAAGCATCACTGCATGCCTGCTACAACAAGAACTGACATTTTAGTGACAAGTCTGATGTCCTTTATTTGGTGGTGGTGGAGGGAGATTTGGACTTCTGAGTTTATTGATGTAGAAAACTTGCAGTGAGGAGACTTTCTCTACTGATGCAGATCAGCAAAGGTTCTGCAACTTAATAGTATTAAGAGATGCCTAGGACACTGAACAGTTAAGGATGTGTCACAGCCCGTATGTCAGTGGAGTGACTTGAATCCAGATCTCCCTGCCTCCAAGAATTCAAAGGCCAGCAACACAAGTCAGATGCTAACTAAGTATCTGTTAAATGTTGAATTAGTCATCCATATTCTCTAATCTCTAATCCCAGGCCCCTTCTCTTCCATTCCTCCACCCTTCTCCCGTCCCCCAATACACTTCTTCGAGGTTTATCCTCTAATATAAAAATTTTTAACTTGTCTACGAAGTTGCTTTATGTATACACACACATATACACATGTGTGTGTCTGTATATATGTGTATACACACATGCATATATAATACAGGTATAATATACATATAGACATCCACATATACACATGCACACACACATAAATAATGGGGCAGCTAGGTGGCGCCATAGTGCACAGAGTCCTGGGCCTGGAGTCAGGAAGACTCCTCTTTCGGAGTTAAAATGTGGTCTCCCTAGCTGTGTGACCCCGGGCAAGTCACTTAACCCTGTTTGCCTCAGCTTCTTCATTTGTCGAATGAACTGGAGAAGGAAATAGCAAACCACTCCAGCGTCTTTGCCAAGAAAACCCCAAATGGGGTCATAAAGAGTCAGCCACAACTGAGAAACAACTGATCTATCTAGAGATGTACATAGAGATATACACACATATAACCAACACACACACATATACATATATGTATATCTTGAACTTCCTGTGCTACCCAGCTGCCTGGTACAATACACGTGTATGTATATGGATACAATATACAATATACAGACATATACATGGATTATATGTGCACGTATATACACAGTACACATATAAACATAAATATATAAAACATATCAAGATAGACATAAATATAGGTAGGCACACTGGAGTCAGGAATTCCTGAGTTCAAATCCAGAGACAGAAATTTGCTAGCTGTGTGACCCTGGGCAAGTCATTTAATCCCTGTTTGCGTCAATTTCTTCATATGAAAATGGGATAATAATATCTACCTCCCAGGATTTGTAGGAAGACCAAATGAGATGATAATTACAAAGAACACAGTGCAGTTCCTAGCACATATTAAGTTCTATATATTAGTTATCATAATCATCATTAACATATATTTATAGCTGTTTTGATAACTGTATTTTGATATAATTAAATTTACAATCTCATGTATTTTATTTTATTCCTTTAAAAACACAGTTCAGAGAAGGGGTCCACCAGGTTCACCAGACTTTCACAAGGGTCCATGACACAAAAAAAGTTAGGACCTGCCCCTCCCATCCCACCCAGTCCCCATCCCACCCAGTCCCCATCCCTGTCTTACTATCGCTCTGATGCTAAAGGGATTGTCGCGGTTGGTGCTCCTTTTCTCTCTTCATTTCCTAGTCATGAGTGAGTACTCCTGGGTTAATGATAGCTCTAGGGGACTCCTAGAAATCATGTTCTTGTTCCTTCCATTTTCTCAAAGATGGGGCTTCTGAAAACAGATCAGCTCCTGCTTTAACAGACAAATTGTACCTGACTCGCCTGCAGGAGGCTTATTGGGTCGAAAGAGCACAAGACTGAGGCCTCTTCTCCTCCTGTGGGTGCTCAGGGCTCCCACAAGGCTCAAAGGCAACATTAGATTATAGCACATGTGCTTAGCAGCCCAGATCTTCAGCTCTGATTGAGGCTCCAACATGCTCATGATGTAAGATTAATCACAGACACATGCACACATTTTGGCTCTCTTGCAGAACATGCAGGCTTTTCTTTATAGTCCAATCTCACTATTCTGGCCCAGAATCTCCTTCAGTGAAAAGTTACCATTCTTACAACAGGCCTGGCAGGAGCACAGTTGCTAAGATACAGCCCGGGGGCGGAGCTCTTTTTTCACAGCTCCCTCTCATTGTACAGTTGGACTGCTCATGATCAGGGGCACACGGGCAGCTGTTCCCATTGTTTATCTGATGCCTTTTCCCTCCCTGGTGTTACAGCACGGACTAGAGTGGAGGGAGCCTATATTTTACACTGTAAAGGGGAAGTGGGGGTGGGAACCCACCCAGTCCAGCATTTCCATGAGGCAGAAACAGGGCCTAATTCCCAGGGGGGAGATAATATATGTCATCACAGAACACTAGATACGGTATCATGAGAAAAAATTTGAAAACCTAATTACAAAATATTAAATTAGTTAAGTCACTTAGGAAAAATTTAAAGCCCATCTCTATTAGAAGAGCAAGAAAAGTCACCTCCATGGTTCACTGCCCAGCCTATAACACTGAGAAATTCATAAGCTAATCTTTATGACCAGAAAGGGAGAACCTTTCATGTCTGCAAACAGCTTTACAAGCAGAAAGCAATGGTTCAAGGTAGGAGAGGGCAATAAGGGGGAGACAGGAAAGGAAGGCAATTCTTTCTTTTTTCCCTCTTATTCTAAATCCAGGTTAAAAAAAAAAAAAATCACCTAATCCAGTCAGGTGTTTTCAATCTTTTTCAGTCCCTAATACACATTGGCTTTCAGAAATCATCTCATACCACTTATTTAACTTAACATTTAACCACTTTAACTTATTTAATGAAATGAATTTTAGAGTTTATCTTGCACATATACATGAAAAATGAGATCAAATGAAGGGATTAACTTTTCATAAAGAAAAATTTATTTGACACATTTTTTTTGTATCATAAGATTGTTTCTTTTCTATTCCACAACTTTGTTCACTCACAAAGGGATCCCACTATCAATGGGATAACATACTGAATTACCAAATATTCACAACTGTCCCTTGACAAGTTTCTTATACCTCTCTGGAAGGTATGCTAGCCCAAGTTGAGAACCTTTGAGATAATCTCTTGAATATATACTAAGAAAATAAAACTAATCATAAATTTGCTCTGCCTGGATTGTAGGTGGGGGAGGTAAGAGACACAAAATTCATCCAAAAAGTTCTACAAGGTAAAAACATTCATAAGCCACTTTTCTCCAAAGTTAGTACTGCAGCAGAGATATACACAATTTAGAAGATGAATTCCATTCTATTATTTTCTCTCTTTCTATATTTTCTGTTTTGTCAATCTCATCTAGTGTTATAGTTTCAGACAGAAATTATGGGTGAATGAATCCCAAATCTAGATCATTTGCCCTGTCTTTCAATCTCCAAATTCCAACTAAATTCTGGTCACTTCCATCTGCATGCTTAAGTAATCCAACCCATCTTAAAAAAAAATCATTCTCCCAGTCACCTCAGCTCAAATCCTTACCATCGACTTTGATTCTCCTCCTGTGCCCCATTAATTTGTTGTGAAGCCTATCACCACTGTAAGTAGGACCCTCAGTACTTCCTGTCAGGACTCTCACTAATGAGTTTTTTCCCCACTCTATTCCCTCTCCTTTTTTCTTCCTTAACATGCTAACTTCCTAATGGACAACTCTGATCCAGTTCCTTCTCTGATCAAAAGACTTCAGTAGTTCCCTACTAAGACATCCAAAGTCCTTCTTGATCTAGGTCTAACCCACTTATCCAACTTTTTATCATATTGTTCACTCCTCCAAACTACACTGCAACCAAAATGAATCACTTGTCATTCCCTGAACACTCTCTTATTTCTCTTCCTTTGTTCAAGCTATTACTTGGAATGCCCTTCTCTTCCATATCTCTGTCTACTGAAATCCCACCATCATAAATCATGTTATTTCCTTTATGAAGCCTTCTGAGATTCCCTAATCAGAAATAATCTCTTTTGGGATGGCTAGGTGGTGCAGTGAATAGAGCACAGGCCCTAGAGTCAGGAGGACCTGAGTTCAAATCTGGCCTTAGACACTTAACACAACTGTGTGACCTTGGGCAAATCACTTAACCCCAAGTGCTCTGCCTTCGCCCCTCCAAAAAAAAAATCTCTTTTTTTCCCTTAATTCCCATAACACTTTATACATGCCTCTTCAGAAATTATAATGTTAAGCCTTGAATGTCTTTTAACATATTGTTATCTTTTCTACTATATTGTAAACTTTTTGAGGGTAAGAGTTCTCTCATTTTTTCTTTATATTTTTCACAGAGCCTAGCAATATAGTTAGTGTTCAGTTACTAATCATTGGGCATATACATAAGTGGAGTTGCTAAGAGAAACCGAGGTCAGGGAGGGGGCAGCGAGAAGAGTGCAATCACTCATTCCTTCATTCAAGAAAGATTATGTTTCCTACCACATATGTGCCTCTAGAGAATTGGGTTAGATACTAAGGCAGGGATGCTTAAATTATTTTTCTGTCATAGATCCCTTTGACAATCTGGTGGACCTCTTCTCAGAATAAATTTTTTAAAATGCCTAAATAAAACAGGAATGCAAAGCAAAACAATTATGCTGAAATATAGTTATCAAAATATTTTTTTAAAATAAAGTCACAGACCTCAGGTTAAGAACTTGAATTACTAAGTCAACCCAGGGAGATAAAACATAATCCCTGTCTTTAAGGAATTCACAGTCTAGTAGGATAAATTCTACTCATGGGTCATTCTAACATACATATTACATGATAAATACATACACAAAAAAGTGCTATGTGAGGTCTGAATGGGAAGGTCATTTCTGATCTGGGACCAACAAAAGGGTTAAAGATTCATTCCAGTTGTCTTAGAACAATCATGACATTTTAATGATTGGAATAAGCATGCCCTCTTTTTTTTTTCCCTAAAGGAAAAAGGAGCAAATTTAACCCAAAGGGATTAAGAGATGTTACAAAACATTTCTAATCCGGTTTTAGGAAGGATTAACAGTGCTGTTGATGCCGTTGTTTTAAGCAGCAGTTGATAAAATACATATGTTAATAAAGGCACAGAATAATCCCTGGGGAGGCCGAGAACCTCATTGAGCTACAAGCAAATCACATGAAGCATATTATATTAGCCTTCAGTTGGCCATTACTCATGGCCTCTGTCTAGACACCAGTGCAGTCTTGTAAATCTCCTTGATAGTTTTATAGTTTACAGCCTCAAACAAGGGACCCTCCACATCCAAGGGTCTCTTTTAAAAGGACATTCTCCCCTGCCTAGTTCTCGACTTAAGGAAGATTACTCACTGTTTATTTTTGCTAAAATGGCTTTAAGATAAAAAGGCCTTTCTCCACACTCCAACCAGTTCTTAAAGACAGTACAGTCATCCTGTCCTTTTAAAATTTCTCTTTCCTTCGTCCTCCATCGCTTCTCTTGGCATAACAACAACCACAGCAGCATTTACAGTTTGCAGAGTGCTGTATTAATATCTCATTTCATCTTTACAATAACACTGGGGGGGGGGTAGGTGTTATTATTATCTTGATTTTACAGATAAGGAAATTGAAACAGAGGTTAATCGACTTGCCCAGGCTCACAGATCTAGTAAGTGTCAGAGACCAGATCTGAATTCAGGTCTTCTCAACTCTAGACCCAGTGCTCTATCCACTGTGCTACCTAGAAGCCTCTATGCAGGGTAAACAAAGGGTGCACTATATATTTGGAATGCACAGTTAACTCTTGCAAATGCACTGAATGAGCAAAATATACACTAGGTAAATACAAAGATATGATTGGGAGGACCCAATGACCTGCTTTTTATAGGAGGTAGCACTGGAACTGAGCCTTGA
Organism: Pseudochirops cupreus; assembly: GCA_028627135.1. Taxonomy (NCBI): domain Eukaryota; kingdom Metazoa; phylum Chordata; class Mammalia; order Diprotodontia; family Pseudocheiridae; genus Pseudochirops; species Pseudochirops cupreus. Next base: position 205,319,605 of record CM053581.1, on the reverse strand, counting down.
AGGAAGCTACACCTAACACACATACCACAAAATTTTAGATGTCTTATGTTGCGAAAAGAAGGTGGCACTTGGAGTCCTACAGCATATGACAAGAAAAGAATTTTTGGATTAGAATCAGGAGACTAAAGTTCTAGTTCTGGCTCTACAGTCCTGGTTGACTTTGGGCATGTCATGCAACCTCCCTTAGCCTCAGTTTCCATAACTATAAAATGGAAAAATTGGAATGGATAAACAGCTAAAGTCCCTTCCAGTTCCATTGCTCTGTGATTCTGTGTGATTACTCTCTCTATGGGTACAAACAGTGAAATCTCTTTTATCTACTATGTTTGATCATCAAACAAAATACAATGCACTTCCAATGAATTGGGGAAGAGAATGAAAAAAATTCACAGCTAACCCAAAAGTTTGCTTAACTAATACAGAAAACCTTTATTAATTGAACTTGCAATATCAATCAGAACCTCAAGGTTTCTGTGGTTTCAAAAAGTACTCTGAGGATTGAATGAGATAAAGCATGTAAAATTCTCCTCTTCAAACTGTACCACTATCTCATTTCCACAGGACTTTTTCTCCCATACTATAGAAGCCTCTTCATTCTAAAAGCTCATTCCACTCCTGGACTGCTCACATTGGAAGTACTCTCTGTCCCTGACCCTCTCATTCTGATTGGCTGGTTCCTCTCAAACCCTCCAGTTTAAGGACAGAGACAAAAATGTCTCCATCTGCCCCCAGTCTATACTGCTGACTCAGCTTCACAAGATTTTCCATGCCTTGCCCCAATACCAGTACTTTCTTTCACCTCGCCCATCAGCTTCCTCTTATATGCGTCCCATTAAAATGTAAGATTATTATTGGGTAGAGATTGCCCTTCTTAATAAATGCTTGTTGGAGATAATCCCAAAAGACTAATGATGAAACATACTATCCGCCTCCCGAGAAAGAACTGATATTATATGAATACAGAGTGAAGCAAGCTATTTTTCACTTTCTTTCTTTCATTCCTTTTCTTTTATTCAAGTCATTTTGTACAAAATGACTAATACGGAAATGTTTTACATAATTGCATATGTATAACCTATATCTGATTGCTTACTGTCTCCTGGAGGGGAGAGGGGGGGAAAGGAGGGAGGGATAGAATTTGGAACTCAAAACTTAAAAAAATCCAAATGTTAAAAAACTGTTTTGAATGTAATTGGGGAAAAAAATAAAATATATTAAATTTCAAAAAAAAGAAAAAAAGCTTGTTGGCTGACATTTTGCAAATTTTATATGCAAATTTATATTCCTAACTGAGTTATAGCTTTGCTTTCTGTTCTCTATGAAGAAAGGCAAATTAAATATATAAACAGTTCTCAAGGAGAATCTTTAACCTTCCCATACCCCTCTAGATCAGGCCCTCATTACTTCTCAGGTAGGAGATTACTATAATTTCCTAACTGCTATCATTGCCTTCCAACTTCTTCTCCAATTTCCTAATGCACAGCTCTGATTATGCCACACCCCTAATCAAAAATATTTCAGTAGTTCCCCACTGTCCAATGTCCAAAGCATAAATTCCTAAGCTTGGTGTTTAAGGCCTTCCACAAACTGGTTCCAATTTAGCATTCTAGCTATATTTCATGGTATTCCCTTTTGAAGACATACAGCTCCTCTCTTGCCTTTGTGCCTTTATACATACTAATGTGCAAATACTATACCATGCTATACCATAGCTATAAATGCTATACCATGACTAGAACACACATCCCTCTTCCCCTTACTCACCACCACACAGCCATCTACTGAAGGAACTTTCTTCCTTAATGTTCCAGACAAGTATGATCTCCTTATAGCATCTTAGGGTTGGAAGGAAGTTTATGGATGGTAGGGTTGGGTTTTTTTGAGGCAACTGAGGTTAAGTGACTTGCCCAGGGTCACATAGCTAGTGAGGATCTGAGGTCGGATTTAAAGTCGGATCCTCCTGACTCTACCGCCATGTTCTATCAAGTGCCACCTAGCTGCCCCTGCTTATAGATGTTTTAAACCATACTAAAATAACAATATCTTCTACACCCTTAACAGTAGGTCATTCAGCTTTTGTTTGAAGATAGGGATGGAGAACTTACCACCTCCTAAGTCTTTCTAAGTTTTGGAAAACATAGACTGGTTTTGCCATAAATTTCCTTTGCAACCTTAAGCAAATCACTGGATTCAGAAGATTTGTGGTCAAATTCTAATTCTGTGATCTTGGGCTTATTACTTGATGTCTTATATTCTTAGTTTCTTTACCTGTAAAATGGTGGCAATTATACATTCTTTTTATCTCTCAAAGACTTGGTGTGAGGAAAAAGGAAATGGCTGCTTTCAAGATGTTCTAGAATAGTAAAAGTACACAGATTTAATCATTTGTATTCACTGGCTGGTTTTTCTATGTCTGACAAAAAACCTGTAGAAATGTACAACAAAAGGTAATAAGATAGGATCTCAAGATGCTAGGGAGTCAACCTGCCTGGTCCCATTGTTCCAGATGTTTGTCATGGGTCCCATTTGAATTTGAAGGATGGGAGGGAGATTTGGTAAAACCCAAATTGCCCTTTGCTAGTTTTTCCCTTTAATTTTTAAAACATGTCATTAATTCTGAAAGGAACCAAATCCATATCTTTTCTGGCCTGCTTACGCTTCATTTACTGAAATGTTACTTTTTTAAATCATGATTTGATGACTAAGGATCCTTCTTTAAAAAAAATATTTTGCTTAAAACAAAACTAAAACGATAAGGATTTGGGGGCTTGGCTGAAAAATTAATGAGGAAAATATTCCAGCTTTTTAACTTTGCAAAATGTATTCACTCCACATCTCTGAGATGCCTCTGTTTGGGGAGTTAAATAAGGTACATGGTGCATAACTGTTCATGAATAACTGTTCATGGCAGCCAGGTCTCATACTCAGAGCATCTGAAGCCTTTTTTTTTTTTCAGGTAGGGAAGCACTAAAAATAGCAACTCAATCTGCTTCCTCTTCCTGGATCTGAAGAACAGAAATAATGAAAAAATGCCCCCAGCTAAATTGGATTTACCAGAAAGCAAGCCTCACTAAATTAGTATCCCCACATGAAATCTGGATTAATCTGTTTCATATGCAGACACCCTTAATTTCTAATACTTTAGATCAAATTGACAAAATTTAGAGTATCATTATAAAGATGGAAAGGGGAGTTGGAAATTCAGGGCAGTCACAGACCCCCAGGCCAGGTGATTAACAAGGGAAAGGTGCTATTCCCTGAGGAAGAGGTAAGAACCTGTATTATAGTGGGGTCTACACTGCCTTCTGATCTTCCCCCATATTGTTCTTTTGCCAGGGTGAATTTTTTTCTTATAATATGCTCAAACCAGGATTCAGAGTCTCTCAATGGGAGCTAGCAGAGGTCATCAGCTTGTGCAATTCACACCTTATAAATAATTTTATTTGAACCCTATGGCTGTCATTAAAATAACCTCTAGGGCATGGGTTCCTAAACTTTTTTGTGTCAGGGATCCCTTTGGTAGTCTGGTGAGACATTTAGGCCCCTTCTTGGAATAATGTCTTTACAAAATGGAAGGAAATGTTAAAATTCATTTAGAGGTTAGTGAAAATGAAGTTGTAATTTTTTCCCCATCCAAACCCCAAGGTAAGAACTCTTGCTCTAGAGAGAGAAATAGATCCATGTAAAGAAAAATTAGTATATCATCAAATTATTTTGCTGTTAACACAAGTTGACATAAAATATAAAGGAAGGCAGGATGATGAACTAAATCAGTGGAGTCAAACTCAAATAGAAATAGGTGCCACTAATAAATACATAAGGATCCCAATGAGTCAAATATTGACTTAGTTTTAAAATGCAATATTATCTTTGTTTTGTTATATTTTCATTTCTTTTGCAAAATATTTCTCAATTATATTTTAATCTGCTTCGGGCCACCCTCAAGAGTATTATGGGCCATGTGTTTGACACCTCTAAGCTAAATGATCTCTATGATTCTTTCTAGTACTAACATTCCCTGGCTCTAAGAGGATCATATTGTATTCCTATCTTTGTCCCTAATTCTGTGATTTTGGTGTCTCTGGGCTTAGTTTCCCCATCTGTAAAATGACAGTGTTAGACTAGATGATGTCTAAAGAATCTTTTTCAGTTTCTCCACTATAAAATGAAGGTATTGTATGAAATGGTATCCAAAATTCCTTTGAGCTTTAACATTTTGTGGTAATTATCTATAAATTTTTCTGAATTCAGATATGATTTGTTTGCCTCAATTCAGGGACACAAAAGAAATGTCATATAAACAAGCAAAAACATACACAACACACACATACACGAAGACATGAAGATCTGCCATCAATTTTAAGGGAATAAAACAAATTTTTAGCATAATCTGGACCAAAGCAAATAGTTTAACAACTTAAAAATTCATTGTTAAAAATACTGATGAGTCATCTAAGAATCAAGAGCAAGTGCCTTTGAAAATATAGGTGTTTCCTGGAACGCTCCAGAATCTCTAGTGTTATGCTAGACTCAGCAGTGGTTCTCAACCTGTGGCTTATGTTCAATTTGTAACAATGAAAATACATCCTGCATATCAGATATTTATATTACAATTCATAACATTAGCAAAATTACAGTTATGAAGTAGCAATGAAAATAATTTTATGGGTGGGGGTCACCACAACATGAGGAACTATATTAAAGGGTCGCGGCACTAGGAAGATTGAGAACCACTGTGCTAGAGTCTCATTTGGAACAGTCTTTATACTTGGAAAGCTCCAGTTCCTTGAGCAAGACTCCCTAGGACATATTGATTCTGTTCTGGCCCTTGACCTGTCTGTGTGATCCTCCCTGCTCTACCCCTGAACCCTTTGAGTTTCCAATTCATGTGGTAGAATGGATGCCATAAAAGGGATCAAGGCCTTGTCTTACCTTGCTCCATCATCTCCAGCAGACCTTTTTTAATGAGTTCATCCCGACCTTGTCTCGTAGCGATCTTCTTTTCCAACACTGCACAACACATAAACACCAAGATGATCAGCAGCCAGGAAGAGCCAATTCATTGCTAATGTTGCTCATCGGAAAGAATGCAGCAGGGGATGATGAACCTGGAGTTCACTCAAAGTAAACAATGGGAAATTGGCTGACCAACAGGTTACATTTAGTTCTCGGTCCATAAAGATAAAGACATTTTTACAAATTTTGAGTACTTGTTCAACAGTTCTGGGACTCTCCCATTAACCATCCTCTTTAGAATTGTCCATATAGCACAACCAGTCAAATAGAAGCATCATAAGCACCCCTTCTCCACCCCCAACACTTTTTTGGAAAGCTAATAACCTCAATGATTTATTTTAAAGACAAAACTGTGGAAATCCCTCTTCTCTAAACTAGCTGTTCTCTGGCTCCAACAATTCAATAATTTACCAGTCAAGGAATGTAACCTTTTTCTGCCCCCATCACCCTGATGTATTTTTCTGCGGTTTGCATTATCTTTTGCTAAATACATTTCAACACACTATTTATGTCAGTACTCAGCTCTAAGACCTTTATGTTTTCTCTCTCTAGAAAATTCACAAATAAATCATATATTAATAGCATTCATAAAATTCAAAAGAAAGGCACTTAACCAATAAGTCTTTCTCCACCCATGGGCAGTTGCCAAATCTTGTCAATTTCTGCTTCAGAACATTGTTCCTTCCTCTCTCTATCCAACAGTGAAATCTGTTCTGCATGTGGTGACCATGTCTCCTCACTCTCATCCTGTCTCCATTCTCCTAACTTCCCTCCCACTCTGCTCTCCAGCTGACATTCAAAGGCTGCCACAAAATTATCTAATGTCTTCTTCCCTCAGTATTTCCTCTTTCAGAAAATCTTGTTACAAATTAATTTTTACCCCAGCACACATGGCTTTAGAATAGAGATTGGACTTTTGATTTCATTGGTACAGAAATTCCCAATTCAGGTTGGCACCTTTGTTGCAACACAAGGTCTGAGAGAGTTGTGTGAGTGAATTGTCCAGGGTCACACAACCAGTATATGTTAGAGGCAGGCCTTGAACCCATATCTTTCTGACTCTGAGAGCAACTCCTTTTACTAGGAATCTAGGTGGTACGGAGGATAGAGCACTGGGCCTGATGTTAGGAAGACTTAAACTCAATTGTGGCCTCAAACACTTACTAGCTATATGACCTTGGACAAATCACTTAACCACTGCCTAACTCAATTTCCTCAAATGTGAAATGGAGACCATTAAAAGGATCTACATCAAAAGATTGTTGAGAGCATCAAATGAGATAATATTTGTAAAGTGCTTAGCATAGGACTTGGCACATAGTAGGCACATAATTAATGTGCATTCTCCTCACCTTTCTCTATATTATGCTGCTTTTGGATTTAGTAGCTATCATTAATTGTGGTGGCAAAGACTATATATCCTATGTTAAGAGTCATTTGCAAATAAACAAGCACTTGGTCCTAAACTTGAGAAGGTGCAGGTAACTTGTTCACCATTAAGTCCGGAAAGACCCAGGTGGAAAAGGGATAGGATAGAAGCTTTTAAAAGCACAATGAGAATATGGTACGACTAAACACAAAATGGCTTACTCAGTCCTAGGGTATTCAATCTAGGGAACACCTCTTGCTTCTTGAGAGAACTACATTTAGGATAAATAAAGGAAATTCTACTTCCCAGTATAGCTAGGACAGCTGGGTGGCACAGTGGGTAGAGTGCCAAATCTGGAGTCAGGAAGACTCATTTCCCTGAGTTCAAATCTGGTCTCAGACACTTACTATCTGTGTGACCCTGGGCAAGTCACTTAGCCCTGTTTGTCTCATTTTCCTCATCTGTAAAATGAGCTGGTGAAGAATATGGTAAGCCACTCCAGAATCCTTGCCAAGAAAACCTCAAATGGGGTCATGAACTAAAAATGACTGAACTGAACTTCCCAGGGTAGAGTAGTAAATATGTAGATCTCGCTGCCCCAATAGGAAGGCTCAGGTTAAAAAAATAAATAATTTTTAGAAAGGTAAATTAGGAAATGAGAGCTCTAGAGATTAATAAAATTACTAGAATGAGAAGGGAGTTTACAGATTATCTAATTCAACCTCTTCATTTTACCAGTGAGGAAATTGACTACCAAAGAGATATTGTGACCCCCTAAGAGGCAAAGCTATAATTCCAACCCAATTCTGATTTCTAGCCCAATATTCTCTCCACTACATCACTCTGTTTCCTCTAAACAATGAAATAAAATCCTAAAAGGTATTAACAGAGATGAGTATTGCATAGTGAAACTGTAGTGTAGTGGAAATCTCATCTGATTAATTCAGGAAAGCTAGGCTTGGGGTACTCTCCCCATGGGCAATTTGGATGACTTTAGGTAAACCACTGAAGGAAGTGATATTCACCTTGTTTTCCTTATCTGTACATTAGAAGGGCTGGGTTAGAGGATTTCCAGGGTCCCTTCTAACTTTGACATTCTACAAGAAACCAGGATGTTTGATGCACATTGCTTTGATTTATCCATGAAAAAAGCCAACTCTGACTTCCCATAATGTATTCTTTGGCATCCCCACCAGAGACAGAATCCTGGGTTGACCCAGGGTACCAATTCTGATGTTTTCAAGGAGATTGAGATCATAACAAGGATGGCAGCAAGGAGCTTTACAAATGAAATATAGTCCAGGTAGGCCTCAAGTAACTTTTTCTTTTTTTTTTTTTAACATTGTGGTAGGGAAGTTCTGGCGGGGTGCTGGGGGCAGGTGGAGACTATAATCATGACTTTTATCCTCTTTGAATATATTTATCTATAAAAAGGTGTGTGTGTTGGGGAGGAAATCACTCTTGTTCTCTTACAGAAAGTTATGATAGTCACATGGAAGTAATGTTGAGCAAAATAATTTGAAAAAAATATATAGTGCCTTCCTGAATGAGAGTTTGACAGGACCTCAGAGAGGTCAGTAACCCACACCTGGAACCGAATCCTTTCAACGATGTCTCTGAGAAGTAATCATGCAGCTTCTGCTTGAAGACCTTGAGCGATGGCAACTTACTACATGGTAAAGGTACACATTCTGCTTTTGGACAACTCAGATACATAGAAGTTTCTCCCTATATGGGGCTGAAATGTGTTTTTCTGACATATCTACCCACTGGTTCCAGTAACAATCTCTGTGGCCCAGCAGAACATCTAAATCATTCTTTCTTATGATACACTATCCCCTTTCAAATACATGAAGACAGCTCTCAGGTTTTCTCTCAGCCTTCTCCAGGCCAGGCACTCCAAGTTCATTGAACGAATCCTTCTATGACCTACTTTGTTGAGTCTTCTCCCCAGCCGTGTTACCCTGATGGATCCATTCCAGTTTGTTAAAGACCCCCTTAAAATGTGACATCCAGGACTGAATACAAACGACCAGATAGTCATTAGAGAAAAGAACAGCAGGATGATCATACCCCAGATTCTGAACAATAACAATGTCATCTAAGATTGAAGTAGTGTTTTGGGGTGCTATGATACACTGTCAACCCACATAGAGCTGGAGGGCCACAAAAGTCCCATTCGGTTTTATTTTTTGTCTTTGCTAACATGAGCTGCTGTCTAGCTACTCTATCCTGTGCTATGGTTGATTAAAAACAACGGATGCGACTTCACATTTATCCCTATTAAATTTCACCTAATTAAATTACCCTCGCTGTTCTACCCTGTCAGAATCTTTTTAGATCTTGCTTCTGTCATCCCGTGCTAGCCAGCCCTTCCAGCTTTGCGTCATCTACAAATCTGATAGCAAATGAAAGTTAGTCGCATAATTAATAGGCAGCGACAGAGTTCAAGCAGCCTAATGAAGATGATATTGTTTCCTTATTCCCCGACTACTTATACCCTCTTTTCCTCTTCAGAGCAGTGAAAAAAAAACAAAAACAAAAACAGATTCTTGGGACATCCCAAGGCAAGATCTCCTAAAGCAGTCACCTACAGAGCTGGAGCCTAAGGTCTCAATCTCATTTCATATGAGCATCTTGGATGTCAGTTATGCATCACAATTAATGATGATGTGTTTCACAAAAGAGATTAGAAGATGAAAGGCTGGGCCAGTCAGGGATGTTCAGTTTTGAGTAGGGTTGTTTTCAAGACAGAGTAACTTTTCCTCTTGATTATCAAGCCTCTGTTACTTCTGCCATTGTGGCTCACTTTTTTATGAATCTCAGTGAAGTAGTAGAAAGAACAGAGGAATTGTAATTTCATTTTCTCTGCCTAAACTACACCCTTCACAAGACTTCAGTGAGATTCCCTACCAGGAACAAATGTCATTCTTTCATTGTGACTCTTCTGGGTGGCAGAGTTGCCCTCCCCCTTCCTCCTTTACATTATAGTTTTTACCTGATGAAGTCTGTTTCAGCTTTTCATTTTTCTTTTTCCTCCATTTCCATGGTTTAAAGATCCTGCCTAAGGTGGCCAGTTTGCTGTTCCTTCTCACCGGCGGTGTGCGAATCCCTGAGACCAGATATTCGGAACGTACTGCAGGAGACTGGTCCATCTCATCTAGAAGAGAAAAAACACAAGGGAGTCAGCATTAAGCCAACAGTGCTTCTTAGGAAGATTTATGGGGACTCTTTCACCCTTGAGATTTTCAAAACCCACTAAGGATCACAGAAAATAGTCACTCCTTCCCCTGAGGAATAGTCCGAATCTTCCCTTGGGCCCCAAAGAAATGATCCCATTTTTATACCCTCCAGACAGCAATCATTCCAACATCTACCTCATATAACTTTCTTATTTTAGCTCATTTTTTATCTAAAAATCACACTTAAATGACACAAATAAGAAAGAAGGGTTTGAAGGTGAGAGGTAATGAATGGAGAGTCTGTTTTTGGTGACCTTCAGTGCATCATAATTGGATAAAGGTGGATTTAAATCCCATCTCTGTCACTAAAGAAGCCCTTGATCCCTACTTTTTTTGGCTTATCTCTCACTGTTTATTCCCCCTACCCTGAACTTGAGAGGTGGTGTGGTACAGAGGAAAGAATGCTGGATTTGGACATGGGAGGTCTAGGTCCCAACTCTGCTCCCAACAACTTAAGGCAAAGCATTTGATGTCTCTGGACTTCTGGAAAATGAGGGAGCTGGACTAAATAACCTCAGAGGTCCCTTGTGGGACTCTACTCTATAGTCCATTCCAGTCAGGGTAGTCTTTTCATTTTTTTCTGCCTCCATGAATTTGTTCATGCCATTCCCACTTCCCTGAAAATGCCACCATCATCCATTGCTACAGGGTTAAATCTGACCTGTCAATAACATCAAGATTAGTTTGCTTTAAGATTATCTGCATGTGGGGCTGCTAGGTGGCGCAGTGAATAGAGCACTTGCCCTGGAGTCAGGAGGTCCTGAGTTCAAATCCACCCCCAGACACTTAACACAAAAACTAGCCATGTGACCTTGGGCAAGTCGCTTAACCCCAACTGCCCTCCAAAAAGCAAAAAAAAAAAAAAAGATTATCTGTGGGTATGAACAGGCTGCAACACATTACAAATGTGTCCTGGAGGAAGTACAGACACCAGTGAGATCACAGAGCCAGGGGAGTAATCCTCAAAGTGATACTACGAGGTAGGTAGCGTTAGTGTCATTATTCCCATTTTATAGATAAGTTCTCTTTAAAGAGGTGAAGCAAATCGGCTAAGATCAAACCAGCCTAAATCTCCAGTTTTTTGTGAAGTCTTGCTTCTTACTCCAGTCAGATGTGATGTCTTTCTCCTCTGAACTGCTAGGACAGCGGTTCTCAACCTGTGCGTTGTGTTTAATTTCTAACAATGAAAATACACCCTGCAGATCAGATATTTACAATACGATTCATAACAGTAGCAAAATTACAGTTATGAAGTAGCAGCGAGAATAATTTTATGGTTGGGGGTCACCACAACGTGAGGAACTGTATTAAAGGATCGCAGCATTAGGAAGGTTGAGAACCACTGTGCTAGAACATTTTTATCTATGTTCCTAATAGCATTTAAATGTACACTGCCTTAAAATGACTGTGATTTTATTTACAATCATGTATATGTGCCCGTGTCTCCTCTTGTGGACTATTTTTGATTCATTTTGGTGATCACACACTCAAATTCATGACAGGATCATGGACTTTGGGATGGAAGGACCATGGAGCTCATCTAGCCTAACCTTCACTTTTAATTCAGTGAGCATTCATTAAATACCTCCTATGTACCAGTCAGTCATAATGAAAGGGACTTGGGATATTCAAATGGATCTCTTATTTCATTGATTACCACCTCTTCATTCTATCCAAACTGTGAGGTTCTTGTCCAAAGCCTCCAGTATGTTTGGCAGGGAGGGCCAACCCTACATGTTAGGGACTGTCCTCAATTTCTCCTACCATTACAAGGGAACTGGCTGGCCTCTTGTCATACCTCATCTTTGGTAAGTGACCAGCTCTTCTTCCCAGCTCATAAATCATTGAGTTCATCTTTTATACCTATTCTTTTCTGAAGTTCCCTATTGATTTTGTGTTGTAGCCTGATCACACCCACCATGTATCTCTTTATTGCTGTCTGTGTGATATTCATTTTTATTTAATCAGTGACTATTGCATCCAATGTCTTACTGCCAAATAGCAATATGGGTAGACTACTGGGATTTTTAAAAGCTCCCCTTAAAAGTACAGGTGGATCTTTTCATTTCAATGGGGATCTAGAATGCAATAAAAATGGGAAGAGTGTCTGCCCTCAAGGAGCTTATATTTTACTGGGAATTCAAGAGGAAACTGAGGTCCAGAGAGAGGGATGAAATGACTTGCTAAAAATCACATAGACAGCAAAACAGCAGAACAATGCCTGGCATGTAGGACATGCTGCAGTAAATGTTTATTGACTTGCTAACTTGAACCCCAGTCCTGTAACTCCAAATGCAGTCTTCTTCACGTGGTTTAGAGTCTTGCACATACATAATACGGTATAGGTGCTGAAGCATTTGCCCAATGGCAGTTGAAGCAGACCGGGGAGGCTATGTGAGAGTTCTCTGAGGAGGGGACAGAAGGCAGCAAGGAAGGAGAGAGGTACAGAAGTGAACAGGCAAGGAAAGGATGCCAGAGATGAACTATGCCAGCCTCACCACTTTGCCAAGTCCTGGCATTGGTCATGGTGGTTTCAGAGCAATGTATTGAGAACACTAATGAACAAAGCAACAGACAGAGTCCTGGGCATGTCTGGAAAACATAAAGTACAGTAGGAAGCACTCAGCTGGAAACGAATATTTGTATCTGGATGCTTTGGTGCCTGACAAGCCTGGGAGGAAAGAGTTCTGTGGATTCTGTTTACCTGGCTTAAAGATCTATTGGAATGATGACATAATAAAAGCTGTTATCAGACTTTACGGATTCTCCTCATTAAAGAGGCTGGCTTTTGAACCAAAGTAGGCAGGGAAAGACATGCTTATTAGGGTGATCTGTACACATCAGAGCAGGTACAGCTGAAAATGGCATGAAACTCTCTTGGGCTTCTGACAAACACTGAAATGAAGATGTTTGCATCAATCACTCAGCCCATTTCATAGATAATCAGCAGATGCACACCCTCTTTGGGAATCTGAGCGAGAGAGGCAGCATAATCTCTCTACAACTTCCTCATGCTGTGGGACTCTTGCTGCCTGAACAGGCCCATTTGCTCCAGGAATTTCTCAAGCATGCAAATGGAAATTTGATCGGCTGGTAGATTTTATGAGGCTGTGGCAAGCTACTGACCCAAGAGGGGTTTACTGAGAATCCCAGCATTTTTACAAAGTGGATTACATGCTTCTACACACATTTATTGATTCTCAGGTCATTTTCATGTAGTACCAATAGTGCCCACATATAGTTTTGTTAGTGAATACAACATATTAGTACCTTAGCTTGGTATCAGACCACATGACATAGCAGCCAGAGTGCTGAATGTGGAGTAAGGAAGACTTGGTTCTGAATCCCACTTTGGACAAATGTGAGCTGTGTGACCCTGGGGAAATCACTTAACTTTGTTGAGCCTCAGTTTCCTTATCTGTAAAGTATGAATAACAATAGCCCCTCCATTTCAGGATGGTGACCAGACCAGCCATCTCTTCATCTTGTACCAAAATTTAGAGTTCATCATGCCCCAGCACTGGGCACCTTTTCCCCCTTCCTCTCTTTTTAGTTTCTTTTTGTGTGTTTGTCTTCATGCATAGGACTGAGGGCGTGAATTGTCCTTCTTTTTCATATTTGCATCCCCGGCACTTAGCACAGTGACTGGCACATAGTAGCTGCTTAATAAATGTTTACTGACTGATTGTCTCACTTTTTTACAGATGAGGAAACTGAGGTACAAGGGGGTTTAGTGACTTGTCCAAGATCACACAGGTAGTAACAGAACCACAGTGGTAAAAAGTATAAACTCCTTAATCTGTGTAAGCCAATAAGGCTTGAATTATGAGTATGGAGAGAAATTGATACATGCTTATTGTGAAATGCAAACGAGATTCTACATATATATTATATACATGTATGTATATGTGTGTATATATGCATATGTATATACACATATACATATATACACATAAATATATATAT
>CM053581.1:205282365-205305512 GCA_028627135.1 Pseudochirops cupreus | reverse complement strand
AACTGCCACCCGGAACTGCCAAGGACTGAGGAGGCATGGCTGTGATGCCAGTATTTTGTCTGTCTGTTTTGTTGTTGTTTTGCTATGGCTTTGTTGAGCCTTGTCTCCCCAGGAACTGAGATTGCTGAGGGCTTGCCTCGAGTGAAGATGAAAGAAGGCCCTTTCCTTGGGTATTCAATGCTGAGATGATATCTTAAACTTGTTGTAACTTAAGGGTGGATGGCCTTTTGTGTTCTCCTGCCCCTTTTGAGATTCAGGGGTGGGAAGCCTTTGAGTTTTTTGTGCTCTGTGATTGACCAAATGAATGTATTTTGTTTAAGACTGGAGACTAATCTCCATTTGAGAAGAAACTTTGACTGACTAAATGAATGTACTGTCTAGGGGTGGAGTAGTACCTGGATTGAATTGAGACTGTCTAGGGGTGGAGTAGTACCTGGATTGAATTGAGAATTTACTTGTTAAAGGAACAAGTTACACTATATTTTGACTTTCTGTGTTCTGTGAATGTTTGCTGAATAAATGGGGTTTGCTATGCTGGTAATCCAAACCTTGGAAGTTGCCTTTGCTTGGCATTACAGTATGGTGCAGGTAGAATTTACAAGATTTAGCAAGAGAAATGATTATTAATTACCAATGATTTGGAGAGATACAGAGCTCCATCTCCTTTTCTAAAGTTCTTATTTTAAAAGTTCAAAAGTTTTAAACTTAAATTTAAAAGTTCAGTCTCTTAAAGGACATTACTGATAATGAGATTGGACTAACTTTCTTGTGCCCCACCCAGATTTGGGTGGGGATAAATTCTTTTAATAGATTGCCCAAGGCTGGGGGCAATTTAAGATGTAAATAACATAATCAAAGTTCAGGTCCAGCCCCTCATTGTTTTATTCATTCTCTCATTAATTGTTAACAAATCAGAGTTGATTGCCACCCTGGGGAACACCCTTACTGTAATGGGCACCACTGACAGTCATGGGCACCATGACTTTCTTTGGTCTAAGAGAGATGGTCAAATGACCATTTTTTAAATTAATAAACATGGTGGCATTATTAATAAAATGATTAAATTACGCAGAAATTATGTCTCTCTAACCTTTTTAATTGCCATATTAGCACCTATTTGGATTTGAAGGGTGAAGAAGAAAGAGTCAAGAACAATTTTGAGTTTGCAAACTTTGGTGACTAGAAAGATGGTATCCTGAACAGAAATACGGAAGTTTGGAGGAGGTATAGGCTCATGGGAAATATAACTAATTTAATTTTGGATATGTGGAGTTTGGGATGGCTACAGGATATTCACTTGGAAGCATCCAGCAGGCCAGTTGGCATTGGGGAGAGGGGGGGAATGAAACTTAGGAGAGTAGAGTTACATATGGGAGTCAGCCATGGAAATTATAATCCTACTCCCCCCTCCAAAAGGAGGTAAAAAAGGAAGAGTGTAGGAGGATAACAATAAAGCCCAGTAAATCTCCTAAGTCTCTTTTAAACAATTTTGTTTTCTATCTATGTTTCTGGAGGTGGCTTCACACCACTTTGGAACACCCTAGAGAATTATAAAAGGTGCCAAGTCATTAACAAGGCTGCTAGTCTTCCTCCTGGATCAAGACATCAGACTCCAGTGGCACTTCTTACTGCACAAGAGACATTAGCAACTAATTAATGAAATATGTTTCCCCACATTTGAATGAGGAAATAAAAAATGCAAGAGCTTTCTAGGCCTCCCAGTGAAGAAGGCTCCCCAAGGGGCACAAATGAAATTGCCAGAGGACCTAATCATTCACTATAGTTAAAAGCAATTACTGTATGATACACAGTGGAACATTAGAACAAAGACAGAGAATGCTTCTCTCTCCATCCCTCCCTACCTAGTCTTGCTTCCTTTTCCTTCCACCAAGGAAATAAACTGTCTTTCTCCTTTTCATTTCTAACTTCCGAAAAAAAGACAATCTGTTTTCTCACCAGACTCAGCTAGCCAGTAGCAAAACAGAATAGAGGAAGGTAGCTTAAGGTAGCAGCAAGAATTCTAGATTTGGAGGCAAAGGACCTGGGTTTAAATCTCAGCTCTACATCTCACCACTTGTGTGATCATGGATGAAAAAATCATTTCCTCTTTCTAGCCTTCAGTTTGTTCATTTGTAAAATTAGTGTGTTGGATAAGATGACCACTAAAGTGTCCTATAACAGGAAATCCTTTAGGCAGTCCTCTAAGCCAGGGTCTACCTAGACACAAGAAAGGTCAGACAAGAAGCTCTCCCTGTGCCCATCCCTCTTTGCTGGTCCCAGATCCACCCCTTTTCCATTGCTGCCATCTTTCCCTAGCAGAAGCTAAGATGCATAGTAGAGAGAACAGAGTAGGCCTGAAGTCAGGAAGACCTGAGTTCAAATCCAAACTCATATACTTACTAGCTGTGTGACCCTGGGCAAGTTACTTTACCTCTGACTCAGTTTCTGCAACTGTAAAATGGGGATAATAGTAGCACTTACCTCACAGTACTGTTTGACATATAGTAGGTGCTTAATAAATGTATCCTTCCTTTCCATTTAAAATAAATGACAAATTGAAAGGGGAAGCTGGAAGAATATGAGCAAATGTAAGAAGCAATTGGTTTTTATGTTGTTTGAAGGTGAGATTTCATTTACTACATCAAGTCTTAGAACGCTCTAGAACTCTTTTTTTTTTTTTTGCTTTTTGGAGGGTGGAGGACAGGGCAATTGGGGTTAAGTGACTTGCCCAAGGTCACAGGGCTAGTAAGTGTTAAGTGTCTGAGGCTGAATTTGAACTCAGGTCCTCTTGACTCCAGGGCTGGTGTTCTATTCATTGTGTCACCTAGCCACCCCCCCAGAACTCTTAAAGTAAGCTCACAACCATCCAAAAGAATCCTGCCAGGAAAAGCAAATGGAAGAAGAACACTATTTCCCAAATTATTACAAATGGCTGGGTAGACAGCTCATTGCAGGGGTCCATCATTGTATATATAAATATAAAAATATATACTCAAATATATATATACATGTATACATATATATATATATATATATATATATATATTCATATAGATATATTCCAGTGGTTCTCAACCTGTGGGTTATGTTCAATTTGTAACAATGAAAATACATCCTGCATATCAGATATTTACATTACGATTCATAACAGCAGCAAAATTACAGTTATGAAGTAGCAACGAATATAATTTTATGGTTGGGGGTCACCACAACTTGAGGAACCGTATTAAAGGATCACGGCATTAGGAAGGTTGAGAACCACTGATATATTCCAACAACAGGAGGACAATAAAATAGGCCCAGAAGCAGAGACCAAAACATTTCAATGGCTCTAAGTTTTTTCCAGAAATATAACTGGTGTTTGTTTTTAAATCCAGTGAGCTTTTCTCAGTTCTCATTCTCCTTGACCTCTTTGCAGGCTTTGACACTGTTGATCACTCTCTCTTCCTTGACACGCTCTTTTCTGAGGCTCTTAGGACACCCCTCTCTCTTGGTTCTACTCCCATCTATAAGACTGCTTCTTCTCAGACTTCTCTGCTCTGTCCTCTTCCAGATCACACCCTCTAACCATACATGCTCCACAGGCACAGGGTTCTTTCTGTCTTGGGTCTTCTTCTCCTCTTCCTCGATACTATTTGGCTTGGTGATCTCATTAGCTCCCATGGATTTAATTACCATTTCTATTCTGAGGATTCTCAAATCTACCTATTTTTCCCCAACCTCTCTGCTGACATACAATCTTGCATCTCCAACTGCCTTTCTGACATCTTGAATTGGATGTCCAGTAGAAATCTTAAACTAAACATATCTAAAACAGAATACATTGTCTCTTCCGATATACTCTCCCTTACTCCAACCTTCCCTATAACTATGGAGGGAAACACCATCCTCCCAGTCCCTCAGGCTCACAACCTAGGTGTCATCCTGGATTCCTCACTGTCTCTGACTCTTCACCCAACCTCCCACCCCACCCCACCCCCGCCCATATCCAAGCTGTTCCCAAAGCCTGTGGATTTCAACTTTTGCAGAATCTCTAGAATATGTGTCCTTCTCTCATCTGATGCTGCCACCACCCTAGTGCATGCCCTCATCACCTCACGCCTAGCCTATTGCAACAGTCTGGAGGGTCTGCTTGCCTCAAGTCTCTCCTCACTGCAACCCATCCTCTATTAAGCTACTAAAGTGATTTTTCTAAAGTGCATGTCCAATCATGTCACCTATGCAAGAAGCTCTAGTGGCTCTCTATCACCTCCAAAATCAAATTTTAAAATCTCTTGGTTTTTGTTCAAAGCCCTTTATAACCCAGCCCCCTCTTACATCGTGCCAGTCTTCTTATACCTTACTCCCCATCATATATTCTTCAATCCAATGATACTGGACTCCTTCCTGTTCCACAAACAGGACAATCCATCTCTAAACTCCAGGCATTTTCTCTGGTCTTCCCATGTCTGGACACATTTGGAACATTCTCTGTTTATCTCTATTGGCTTCCTTTAAGTCCCAGCTAAAATCTAGTCTTCTACAGGAAGCCTTTCCCAATCACTCTTTTTTTTTTCCTTTTGGAGGGGAGAGGGCAGGGCAATTGGGGTTAAGTGACTTGTCCAAGGTCACCCAGCTAGTAAATGTGTATCAAGTGTCTGAGGTTGGATTTGAACTCAGGTCCTCCTGACTCCAGGGTCAGTGCTTTATTCACTGCACCACCCAGCCGCCCCCCAATCACTCTTAATTATAGTGTCATCATTGTGTATTTAAATATACAAATATATACTCAAATATAACTCTGTTGGTCATTCCTATTTATCCTGTATATGTTTCCTTGCTTGTTATATTGTGAGGTTCTTGAGGGCAGGGATTGCCTTGTGCCCCTTTTTGTATCCCTAGTGCTTAGCACAATGCCTGGCACATAGTACGTGTTGAATAAATGTTTATAGATTGATTGAAACCAACATTTTTTCAGTGAATCTACATGGCTAAAAAAAACAGATTACTATAGTCTCCAAAGAATTAAAATGGTAGGTCACCCAAAGAACCTTGGAAAGACTGTAATAGATATAATGACTAACAATGTAATGTACTTTTGAACTACCTATACATAAGATGCACCATAAGCTATATATCATCAAAGAGATGCGCACTATTGGAAAAGGAAGCTGGTTAGTCACATAGAATGAAAAAGGGATAAGAGATGGACAAAGGGTCTGTTAACATGGTACCCACTTGTTAAGAGTCCTAGAATGTTGCAGACAATTTTGACTAACCTTTCACTACAGAAATAGCGTCAACAAGACAGAAATAGCATGTTCATTCTCTTTCCATCCCTGTGTCATTCTTTATCTACTTTGTCCAAAATTGATGTATTTAAAAGGAAGCTGGGGTCTGATGACACACTGAGGGGGAGAGAGTTCCCACTCCCATTGTCCTCTTCAGTATGAAATAGTTGGACTAATTAAATTCAGCCTATACTCTGGTCAGGGCTAGGATTTTCCAGATCTCACTCCAGAACTTTACCTCTCAAGGAGCACAATATAAAATAAAGAATTATTTTCACAGTGACACATTGCCTTTGGATCCTTTTTTTGTGTATGTCATCAGTGGTTTGTATGTTAATAAGTACTATTGAGTCAGCTCTAAGTTAGTGTATTTTTGTTCTTGGAAATCTAGAACTCAACAAATTCATAAAGGAAGAATGCCAATATATTGGGTGATTCCCTATGGGAAATTTATGGCAAGTTAGACACAAAAGTAACATAGAATGATAAGGCATGGGTAGATGAGCCATTAGAATAATTGCTCAGCTATTGTTAGTCATATTTGAAAGATCAGGTAATACATGAATGGTACCACAGGACCAGAGAAAGGCAATGTCACAATTTTTCTTTTTTAAAAAAGGAAGAGATAGAAAAAAAAATTACATCATAGTTTTATGGATAAGGGAAGAGTTCATGACCAAATAAGAAATAGAGGGGATCCTGGGAATCAAAATGGATAATTTTTTATTATATAGAATAAAAAAGGTTTTGCACAAACAAAACCAATGCACCCAAAATTAGAATGAAAACAGGAAACTGGGGGAAATTATTTATGATAATTTTATCTAATAAGGAATAATTTCTCAAATACATAGGTAACTGAGTCAAGTTTATAAAAATAAGAATCTTTCCTCAATTGACAAATGGTCAAAAATTATGAACAGGCAGTTTTAAGAAGAATAAATCAAAGCTATCAATAGTCATATAAAATGTTCTAAATTACTAATTATTACAGAAATGCAAATTAAGACAACTCTGAGGGACTACCTCATGCCTATCAAATTGGCTAAAATGACAGAAAAGTAAAATTTTAAAATGTTGCAGGGGATGTGGAAAAAATAGATACACTAATTAATACACTGTTGGTAGGGTTGTGAACTGGTCCAAGCATTCTGGACAACAGTTTGAAACTATACCCAAAGGGCTTTAAAATTGTGTATACCCTTTGACCCAGCAATGCTGCTACTAGATCCATACCTCAAAGAAAAAGGAAAATGACTCATCTCTACAAAACTATTTTTAGAAGTTCTTTTTTTTGTGGTGGCAAAGAATTAGAAACTGAGGAGATGTCCATCAACTGGAGAAAGGCTGAACAAATTGTGGTATATGATTATGATGAAATAGCATTATACTGCAAGAAATGATCAAGTGGATGGTTTCAGAAAAACATGGGAAAACTTATATGAACTGATGCAAAGTGAAGTGAACAGACCTAGAAGAACATTGTTGTAATGGTAATTGATTTAGCAGGTACTTGGCCCTTAGTGACTAAGGGCTAAGTACTTCTTCCAATGAGGCAGAGAGTGTGAACTCTATCTCCTGTGTGAAAGAAGCAGAAGGTATGAACTCTATCTCCTGTGTGAACAGAGGGCATGAACTCTGTCTCCTGTTGCTGATGTGGCAGGAGGGGATTGGCTGAGACAGGAGGCCATTGTGTGTATATAAGAAGAATTCCAGAGACAGAGAATCAGAATCAGGAATGTTCCTCCTGGTGGCTCCTGGTGGAGGAAGAATCATGGAGACTGAAGCCAGCTGAGAGAGAGAGGAAGAGAGAGAGAGAGAGAGTTTCTCTCCTAGCACTTGGAAGCTGACCGAGAACTGAGTTGGAGTTTTTCTTGAGACCAGAATTTGGCAAAGGCTGAAGTTGCTGCCAAGAAGGCTGCCTGGAAGGCTGAGATTCCTTCTAGGTCCTAGGGCCAGCTGAATTGCTGGAGGACTGAAGAATGACCAGGATAAGACTTTTTTTGTTTGTGGCTTGGTGGATCCTTGAGTTCCTGGTGAAGGGTTTGAAGTGTGCTGGACCCTGTGAGCTTCAGTGTGTAACAAGAACTGCTCAGAGGACTGGACAAGAACTTGGAAAATGTCTGCCTCTGAATCCAGGTGACTGTTTGGTGGAGTCAAGTAGGAGCTGGGATGATGGAGGAGGATCCAGGGAATCTGAGAGACCACCCTGAGTCAAGATGAAGAAAAGAACTCTCCTTGGATATAGAATGCCTGATAAAATTGAAGTTTACTAGACACTGAGGGGTGGAGGGTTTGTGTAATTTTCCAATGATTATATTTTGTGATTAATGATACTTAGTGACTAATTTCTAGATAACTGATTGATTAATTTAATCTATGATTGCCCCATGAGTGGAAGATTGATTATTGTATTGTGAAATGACTAAATGATTAAGTAAGGACAGTTTCCCCCTTAGGGAAACCAGATGATTATTCTTTTGTTCTTTATTCTGAATACTGTGGCCACTGTAGTGAAAACTGTATGGCCATTCTAATGTTAAGCTATTGTGAACACTATATTGTGCTTTTCTGTGATAAGATGTAATGTTGTGAAAATTATATTGTGATTTGTTGTGAATGTTTGCCTTGATTTGTAATGTAATAAATGGAGTGTTCACTATATTGTGTGATCAGAACCTTAAAAGCTGTTCACAATAGCATTCTTTTGGGAAGCTGCTTGTGCATGGCATTACAACTGTATACAGTAACAGCAGTATTATGACAACAATCAACTGTGAAAGACTTAGTGACTCTGATTAACACAATGATTGCTATAATTTCAAAGAACTCATGATGAAAAATGCTATCCACCTCCAGAAAGAGAACTGATGAACTCTGAGTGCAAACTAAAGCATATTTTTTTCACTTTCTTTCTTTTTGCTTTTGCTTTCTTGTGATATGGCTAATGTGGAAGTATGTTTTGAATGACTTCATACATATAATGGGTATTTTATTTCTTGCCTTCTCAACAATGGCAGGGGGCTGGCAGGAGGGCAAGAATTTGGAATTAAAATAAAAATAATTCTTTTTGAAAAAAAAAAGGTAGAGAATAGAGCTTACAAACCATAGGTTAGTGAGTTTGACTTTGATTACTAGGAAAATTCTGGGATGAATCAATAAGGAGATAATTAGCAAACATCTAGAAAGGAAAGTGAGGATTACAAGAAGCCAGTAGGGTTTCATCAACAAAAAGTCATCTCAAACTATCATCATTTCCCCTTTTTTGACATGAATACTAAATTAATAGATGAGGGAAATGCTATGGAGATAGTTTATCTAGAATCTAACAAAGTTTTTGATGAATTATCACATACCATTCTTTCGAGGAAGATGCATTCAGAATTGGTCGACTGACCAGACTAAAAAGTACTTGCTAATGGTTCAAAATCAATGTGACATGAAGTGTATAGTGTAATGTGTTTGGTCTTGCCCTGTTTACCATTTTTAATCAATGATTTGAATAAAGGCATAAATGACAGGATCATCAGATTTGCAGATGATACAAAGCTGGAAAGGATCACTGACATATGGAAGACAGAGTCTCATAGACCAAAAGTATCTTAACAGGTGGGAATATTGAGCTGAATCTAATAAAAAGAAATTCAGTAGAGAAAAATGCAAACTCTTACATGGGCACAAAAAACAAATTTCTCAAGCTCAAGATGGAGAAGAATAATTAAACAACAGTTGGTCTACAAAATATCTGGAGGGATTAAGGGACTCAAAGAAGTCAATAGGAGTCAGCTATGGTAACCAAAAAAGCTGATGCAATGCTGAGTTACATTCCTCTTCTAGTAATGGGGAGGTGATTATTCCACTGTGCTCTACTTTTGTCAGACTTCATCTGGAGTACAATGTTTAGTTCTGAGTTTCACAGTTTAAGTAGGATATTGCTAAGGCAAAGAATGTTTAAAAAACCACCAAGAAGGGGCTTGAATCATATCAAACAAAAATTAGTTGAAGGAATTGAGAGAAGACTTGGGGTAGGGGGATGTGATCATTGTCTTCAGGTCATCAGGTGGCATCATGATTAAATGTGGTCTGTTTGACTCTGGAGGGCAGAACTAGCAGCAATAGGCGGAAGCTATAGAAAAGTCAAATTAGGTTCCATGTCAGGAAAAATTTCTTCACAATTAGAGCTGTATAAATATAGAATGGACTTCCTCAAGAGGTGGCATTTTCCTTTAAACAAAGGTCAATTAACACTTATTAAGTGGAAAGTCCTTTCATATATTCTCAAATTCTGTAATTATCATCATCATCATTATCATCATCCTCATTATCCACATGGTAGCTAATTTGCAGTTTCACAATTCTACAGATAATATAATAGCATTGCAGGAGCACTGACCTTGCAGTCAAAAGATCAGAGTTCAAATATCACTTTTGATAAAGTTTTTGCATAGCCTGGACAAGTCATCTTCCCTCTCTAGGTCTCAGTTCCTTTTCTGCAAAATAAGGGAGTTGAACTTTGTCTGAAGTCCCTTTTATCTTTAATATTCCATGTTCTTAAAGTCTCTTTTAGCTGATAGGCAACATTCTAAAGTTTGTTCTAGGTCTGACATTCTAGATGCTAAAGTCTTCTTCAGTTCTAACATTCTAAGTTCTAAAGTCTCTTCCAGCTCTGAAATTTTATTAAAAAGTATACTTGGGCTGAACTTCTGTATGCTTCCTAGAAAACATTCCAATATAGTTAGGTGTGTTACTTTGAGTATTTTAATCAGTTTTTTAAAAAATGTATCATATGTTGATGTTGCGTTTCAAAGCAAAAGTTTCAATTGAACAAATTGTAGATAATCACCCTTAAAAATCAGTTGAAATCTCAGGAAAACCTTGCTGAGAGAAAAAAAAAGTTTCTATATACAGGAACCCAGGTGAATCTGCTATTCTCAGAGTTTATACATTGAGAATCAATTCAGTATTTAACAACTGCTGATATTCTCAGGGAAGAAGTAAATGGAGACAAAGAGGAAAGTTGTTTTGCTAATGTGAAATTCTCAGATTTTCTTTTCCTCTCCATGGACAGAAATGCAAAAACCTCTTGAGGAGTGATTAATACTATGTAGCTGGAACAGAATCTTAACACAAGGTAATGGGGGAACAATCCATTTTTTCTTTCCCTTGGCATTTAGTCGAGATGCTATAAAGGGGATTCTGCTTTAGGAATGTATTGAACTAAGATGACCTCTGAGTTCCCTTCTAAATATGATTTCACTCTGTGATTCTAACATTTTAAGCTTACATTTATACTCATTTCCAAAATTAGCTTGTCTTATTCTCCATGTAAAATACTGCCTTGAGTTGGTAGTTTTTAATAGCAGTCTATATTAGAAGGTAAAGGAAAAAATGACACAACCTTGATCTTCAGGTCTGGGAGGGGGTGTGCTAGCTGGGGGATGCTTCTGCTGCTAATAAATGTAATAACAATGATAATAATAATAAATAAATGCCTATCATTTATATGGTGCCTATTACGTGCTAGGCAGTGTCTTAAGTACATTACAGATATTGTCTCATTGGATTCTCAAAACTCTGGGAGGGAGGAGCTATAATTATCTCCATTTTATAGATAGAAAAACTGAGGCAAACCGAGTTTAAGTGACTTTTCTAGGGACATATGCCAAGTAAATGTCTGAGGCCAGATTTGAACTAAAATCCTTCTGACTCCACCCTGATTCTCTGAGAATCAGAGAGCAAGCAGAAGGTTCACTCAAAAGAAAGTGACCAAACTCAGGTCATTTCTCAACTAATTGTATGGAGGATAGTATGGAAAAGTGATACCAGTAAGCAACTTCCAAAACTGATTTTGATTCATGATTTCCACTTTGCCATCCTTAACACATTTGTTGAGGTTGAAACTGGTAACACTATCTCAACTTTGATTTTCTTTGTCTATATATCCCTCGGTAGAGATGCAAAGGAATGATGACTTTTTCATGAAGTAGTAACAGAAGGAGAAGAAGAAGAAAGTGTTAATGGGTATAGGTAAAGGTCAGGATAATGATCCCTCTAGTACCTATGTTGCATGGTAGCTAGGTGGCACAGTGGTTAGAGTGCCAGGTCTGGAGTCAGGAAGACTCATCTTCCTGGGTTCAAATTTAGCCTCAGACACCTCTTAGCTGTGTGACCATGGGCAAGTCACTTAACCCTGTTTGCCCCAGGGCAAATGAGCTGGAGAAGTAAACGACAAACCCCTCCAATATCTTTGCTAAGAAAACCCCAAATGAAGTCACAAAGAGTCAGACATGACTGAAATGACTGAACAACATTAATATCTATGTCACAGGGTTGTTGTGAAGCTCACATGAGATAGAAATGCATAAAATGCACTTTGTCAACCTTTAAATGCCATATAAATTTTAGCAACAATTGCTGCTGCTACCATTACCACTACTACTTTTGCATTTGAAAGTAATTTCCTAACATCAGAAAAACAGGATCATCTCTACAGGGTCCTTTCTCAAGAAGTCTATACAAAACCCTCTGCCAAAATTCAGCATTCTGTGTCATCTCTATAAGAAGGCTGAAAACAAAACAAAACAAAACAAAACAAACAAACCAGATGTATCTTCTTCCTGTGGTATTTCAAAAGCAAAAAGATGGGTAGATATATTAGTGACAAAGAAAGTCATAAGAAAGTAAATGACCATGAATTAGTGCCTTGGAAACCGGTAAAAATTCAAGATATTATTAAAATGACTTTTGCTCATATGTACCGAGTAAAGGAAGCAACCAACTCATCGACCAGGAACCCATCTGTTTAACATCAACCCCAGCATTCTGCCAACAGTAGCTAGAGCCTGCCAGACATATGGTCAGCTTTCACTTAAAACACAGTCTAAAACTTTAGAACCCAGTTATGAAAATGCTCTATGGCGTTTATAGACACACGGCAGAGAGAGTCAGACAGAAATAAGACATAGAAAAAGAGTGCTTTCTTTCTCCTCCACTTCCCCAACAGATCAGTGTAGTGCTTCTGTGTTTGGTTATAGGCGAATTTTTATGAAAATTCTCTGACTATAAATCTACCAATTCTTTTCTTAACAATAAAAGTCATGATTAGAGATTCAACATGAGAAATACCATAATAGAGTGGTTGCCAGCCTTGGCATCAGGAAGGGCACTTCCTCATAAGTGAGGATCTAACAGGATAATATTTGTAGGTACTGTATGAATGCTTACTCCCTTCCTCCATCCCCTTCTTAGCTATGTGACCTTGGGTGAATCATTTAACCCCTGTGAGCCTCCATTTCTTCATCTGGAAAATGAGAGGAGTTGAATTAATATACCTTCAAGATATTTTCCAACTCTAAGTCCAGGATTCTACAATATCTTACAAAGAATAAAATAAGCATATTTTAAAATATGTCAGTGAAAGGACTCAACATAAACACACTTTGAAATGGTCTTAAATACAGGAAGTAATCTAGTCCAACTTCTATCTGAGCAGGAAACACATCTATAACATTCCTATCAAGTGGCTGCCCAGCCTCTGCTGGAAGGCCTTCAGTAAGAGAGAACTAACTCTCTACTAGTAGAGGCAGTGAGTGTAGAGGTCAGGAATATACTTAAGGATGATTTAGAATTTAACAAATTTAATAAACATTTATTATGCACCAGCTCAGAAGGAAACACGACAGTGAGAAAACGCCAAGTATGGGGTCAGGAAGTTGTTTAGTCATGTCCGACTCTTTGTGATCCCATTTGGGGCTTTCTTGGCAAAGATATTGGAGAGGTTTGCCATTTCCTTCTCATTTTATAGTTGAGGAAACTGAGGCAAAAAGGGTTAAATGACTTGCCCAGGGTCACCCAGATATTAAGTGTCTGAGGTCAGATTTGAACCCCAGTCTTCCTGACTCCAGGGCCAGCACTCCATCCATTGCACCACCTAGGTGGAGTCAAGGAGATCTAAGTCCAAATGGCTCCCTCAGATACCTCATAGCTGTGTGACTGGAAAACATCCCAAGTGACTTAAAGTCATTTAACTTTTCTCAGAGACGGTGTCCTCACCAATAAAATGAGGGTGAAAATAGTACCTATACCATGGAGTTATTGGGAATATGAATAAGATAAAACATTCATTAAGTATTTTTTATATTCTAGATACTGTACTAAATGTTGGAAACATAAAAATAAGATGGAAGAAATGCAGACCCTGCCGTATAGGAACTTAACATTCTAATAGGGACACATAAAAGGGAGGTGAAAAGAGGCTAGGGGAGAGGTAACTGCATGGGGCACAGGGCTGAGCCAGTGAGCATGGCTGACCTGGGTACTTCCTCAAATGGAGTTTGGAGGGAGGAACTTGGCAATAGGAAGAGGCTGCCACAGAGGTGGAGGCATCCCCAGTGTGAAAAGAAAGGTGAGTTGGTTTATAAATCAACAGGGTTCCAAAGAGCTATAAAAATGGGCATACTCTTTGACTTAACAATATCACTTCTAGGGCTGTTTCCCAAAAAGATCATACATGTGGGAGGAAGACCAGTATGTACAAAAATATTAATAGCAGCTCTTTTTGTAGTGCTAAAGAATTGGAAATCTAGGGGATGCCCATCAATCGGGAAATGGCTGAACAAGTTGTGGTATATGAATGTAATGGAATACTACTGTCCTATAAGAAATGAGGAGCAGACAAACTTCATAATAACTTGGAGAGACTTATATAAACTGAAGCTGAGCCAGAAGAGCAGAACCAGAAGAACATTGTACACAAATACAGACACATCATATCTGTGACGACTAACTTTGACAGACTAGGCTCCTCTCAGCAATGCAAGGCTCTAAGACAACTCCAAAAGACTCATGGAAAGGGCTATCCACATCCAGAGAAAGAATTATGTAGTCTGAATGCAGATTGAAACAAACTACTTGTTCTCTCTTTTTTTGTCTTGTTTTCTTTCTTCTTTTTCATTGTTCATTCCATTGGTTATAATTCTTCTTTATAACTTGACTACTGGTTGACATGAAGGTACATATAAAATCTATATCAGATTGCATGCTGCCTTGGAGTGAGGAGGGAGAAGAGGAAGGTGGAGAAAATTTGGAACTCAAAAACTTGTAGAAATGAATGTTGTAAACTAAAAGCAAATAAATTTAAAAGAAAAAAGAGAAATCAGCATAGTTGGTATGAGTACTTCCTCAAATAAACAAAATGTTATTATTAGCAGGAACAATAATAAATCATTTTAATTTTATTTAATAATAGTAGTAATAAATTCACACTTAGCTTTTTTAAGTTTTCAAAATATTTTACAAATATTATCTCATTTTATCCTTACAACAACCCCTTAGGAGGGAAAAACTATTATAATCCTCATTTTATAGATGTAGAAACTGAGGCAGATAGAAGCTCAGTAACTTGCCCAGGGTTATATAGCTATTAAGTGCTCAAGGTCATATTTGAACTCGAATCTTCCTGACTCCACTCAAATGCTCTATCCACTGAACCACTAATAATAATTGAACTCTGAACCTCAATAATAAGTGTGACATTTAAATACTGCTTTAAGATTTGCAAAGCACATTATGTTCCTCACAACTCTTCTGTGTTAAAAAGGACACAAAGTGCATACACACATACACACATATACTCATACATATACACATAAACATACACATACATATACATACACATATACACATATAATTGCTTAGGCAAGGCCCTGTTATAGCTGCTTGTTCCACAAAGATTTAAAAAGGCACAGGGCTCTGTACTCGAAGCTTGCATTTTCTTCTAGGAATGGGAATAAGGAGAGAGAATAAGACCATATATAGCTAAGAAGAATACAAGGCAGAGAAGGAAGGAGACAAAGAAGAGATCCAGACTAAGTGCTCTACCAGTACTTGAGGATTGAACATTGGTTTTCAGCTTTGGATGTACAAAAGTCTCATAGGTCTATAGTAATCTCATGAGGTATTATAACATTTTTAGAAACAAAATGAATGCAATTAATTTTAATTTCTAAAATGATCTCTTAACATTAATGTCACTGGCACCTCTCAAAATAGTAATATAACAAACACCACTGAATACATTACACATTTGAAAAGCTTTAGGCATCGCTGTGGCAACTTTCGGGAAATAGTTCCCTACAAATCCTTTGGAGATCTCATCTCTTTAGTGATTCCTTTCAGGGAAAAAGTGAATTATTATGAGATACAAGAAGGAAAAGGTAAAGAAATAAAACCTCCACCAGGGAATTCCCAAGGAAAGAGTCAGTGGTCAGCTTGTCCTTTGATGAAGAAGCTGAGCGTTCCTCCTTAACCCCACCCCAGCCAAGAACTCTCTTCAGGGCTTGCCTAAAGCTGAACACTATGAAATCAATAGGACTATGAGGTCTTAATCTGTTTTCTGTTTATTTCATGATTCAAAGGCAGATTTCCGACACACTTCATTTTTGACCATGCTAATCATATTGTAGTTATTCTTCAAAATCATTTATGGTGACTGAAGCCATTGAAATGGAATAGGGGGTTCACTGCCAGCTCTACCCAGTACCGTAGCCTTATCCTTTAAACTCACTGCCAGGCCAGCAAGCCACACACATGAAGAATTGGCACTTCTGCTGCTATCATTTTTCTAGCTTTCCTATATTTTTTTATCCCTAAGGTATTCCTTTCCTGTTATATGTGAAAATTATATACAATTATATGTGAAAAGTTCACTATCTTTCATAAACTACCAGATAAATTCCCATACTACAAATATAGACTTTAAAATGTCATTGAAAATTCAAAGAATCAACCCTGTGGAAACAGTCCTTTATCACAGGCAGAATAGATCCTCATAGTCACCCAGATATAACATTGATCCATAAGAACTCAATTTAAAAAAATTTCATTAGAGACCACCATATCAAATACTCAAAACCCTCAATCTATACAGAATGGAAAAAGCTTTCAAAACAGAAAATTTGCAAAAGAAATCAAAGTTATATAGCAATCAAATGAAGTACATATCATACCCACAATCCCATATGTCACTGTAGTTGTCCCAAGGATACTTTGAGTGAATGTAAAGTAGATGAACTTGTATCACAATATTTTTATTGAATTGCAAAAAGTAGTTAGGTGACAGTGAATAAAGCAACTAATTTGGGGTTGTGAAGGTTTGGGTTCATGTCCCTCTTTACATACTTACTAGCTGTGTGACCCTAGACAAGTCACTTAACCTGTGCTTCAGTTTCTTACTATGTAAAATGAGAATAATAGTTCCTACTTCCTACAGCAGTTGTGAGAATTAAATAAAATACATAAAGCACCTTTTAAACCTTAAAGTGTAATATACATGTATATTATTACTATAAATTATAAAATATTAATTTAAAATGTATGTTATATATGTATTTTTTTAAAAAAAATTTATCCTCCTGTGTAATAGTCTATAGAATATTAAAGAGAAAAATAATAGGATAGTGATTTGACCCAGCACTTCTACCTTAAGTGAATTTTTAAAAGAGAAAAATAAAATGAATAACAATAACTAATTTGTCTATAGTACTTTAAGTTTGTTACATCTTTCCTCATAATAATACTTAGAGGCAGGTAGTGCAAGAAGTATTTTGCTCATTTTACAGAGAAGAAAACTGAGTCTTTGACAGATGAAGTGACTTCCCCCCTGTGGGATTAGAATTGAAACACTGAAAGAATAATTGAGTCAATCCTCCTGGAATTGTACATGACTCTCACTAGGAAGTCCTCAATATAAGAAAAAAAAATACCCTAGTAATTAGAGTTGCTCAAAAGGTAAATGTACTGCCTCAAAAGGTTGTAAATTCCCCACCACTGTAGGCTACCTAGTTGGATAACTATTTATCAGAGAGGTTACGGAGGGAATTCCCAATTCTGCTAGAAGCTGGATTAGATAACTTCTGAGAGTCCTTTTAATTCTAAGAACCAAGGATTCTATTGTCTTTTCCCTTTTAGAATCTGAATTCTTAAATCTCAAAGATGGGTATAGGAGTTTAGGGTTTAGGCATAATCTGAGGTGTTGGGATATCTCACCCTGACAGATTGACCCCAATTTACAAAGGTGAGTTTTGTCCTCCTCCCCTGATCCTCTCTGCCTTCCAGCAAGAAGAGTTTTTCTTTGTCTGGAGGTTTCTCCTTCAGGGTTTCAGACCTTGACACTTTCATCATTGCCACCTTAAATGGAAGATTCCATGATTTGCACCTCTCTCTCTCTCTCTCTCTCTCTCTCTCTCTCTCTCTCTCTCGCTCTTTCTCTCTCTGTCTCTCTCTCTCTCTGTGTCTCTGTCTCTGTCTCTCTCTCTGTCTCTGTCTCTCTCTCTGTCTCTCTCTCTGTCTCTCTCTCTGTCTCTCTTTCCCCCTCCTCCTCCTTCCCTCCCTTCTTCCTCTCTCTCTCCTCTCCTCTCCAGTCAGATCCCCTGAAGTAAATTTTTTTTGGCTGTTTTTCCTCACTGGCTTAGCTTTGAAGGCAAAATGACATCTTTTCCTAAACCATATAGGCCATGAGCTCTACAGTAGAGTTCTATGAACCTCTTTGAAGTTAGGCATCAACATTCCTCTTTACATAATACTTCATTACCCAAATAAGACACTCTTTAATTATGAATTTTCTCCTCTATAATTTCACCCTTGATATCTACTTAGTCAAGATGAACTGAGAGACCCATCCTTGGGCCAATGGAATTGGTCCCCTTTTTCTTGTTTGCAGGTAGGGATTTCATCACTTCTCTTGCCTAAAGGCAAAGGGTTATTTGTCCTTGTTAGGTCTTTCTCTCTTGGATATGCGGAGGGTTTTGAGGCTCAAAAGAAATAATAGATGTAAAGTATTTTGCAAACATTAAAGTACCACATAAACGCCATATTCTTCTTATCATCATCATCATTATCATTAACCTATATTCACCAGACCTCCAGTCTGATGATGACCTCATTCCTTGAGTCTCCTACAACACTCCTGCTGAACTCAAGCAATGCTTACAAAGCAATAGAGGAGTGTGCTGGTAAATATTTAACAACCTGGCATAGGGGAGGGAGGAGTAGAAGAGGGAAATGTAGGCACACACACTTTTAAGTTTAATCTGAATTATTAACACTTTTTTAAGTCTAGACAATAAACAAAACAATAAATCAAGTCCTGAATTGTAAGGATTGCTGATTTTTGAGATGTAAATGCTCATACTGAAAATTTAACAATGGGTACTTGCAAGCCAGCTAGAGCTGGCTCCAGCACACCACTGAGGACTGGTATAGATCCCAAGAACTTTATGTTTTTGTAATCCATAAATGAAAACTGCATGGACACAGTGTGATGTGAAGATATTCTCATTTGACCTCAACAATGCAGAGTCAAGTCACTACCAGAACTCACAGCTGCTCACTTGAAAGGATTTTTGCTTTCTTACAGGGAAATAATGGTATAACACCTGGAAGGGCTCACTCTCTTTGTTGTAATCTCAGTCTGTTCCTTTGGAACAACCCTTTGTTTGGTTTCTATGGCAACTGGAAAGGACAGTTGGAGCTAAAGATGGAAAACATCCACCCAGCACTCAAACCCTTACAAAATCGCAGAATGATAAATGCCCAGAGTTGGAAGAGATCTCTAAGGGCATCTAACCCACCATGCAGCAGAAGAACTCTTCAGGACTCCCACAAATTGGTCTTCCAACCTATATTTGAAGGCATTCAGTGATAGAGAACTCATCGTTTCCTAGTCAAGTCAATAAGAATTTATTAAATGCCTAGCGTTTTCCTGTACTGTGCTAAAAGCTGAGGATACCAAGAAAGGCAAAAACAGTTCTTGTTCTCAAAAACACTCATAGTCCATTTTACTTTGTGACAGCTTCAATCGTTAGGAAGTATTTCTTCATATTGAACGTTTCTTAGGGACAGGCAACTACAATTCCAAGAGTTAGATTAACTAAATTGTACTTCCCATCATGATTCTTCTCATGACAACATTTGTCCACTTGAGCCTGGATTGAAAACACCAAATTATCCAGCAGCTGCTGTGTAATAGCAAAATTTTATTACTGCAAACTGGGGCCAGATCAGTATATGGTAATCCATTAGCAATGTTCCATCAAGTCATGTGGATGTCTATTACAGCTGTTTCCCAATGATATTTGGGTACTAAGCCAAGGCATAACCTCTGTTTACAGAGTAGAGATGGGGAAGAAACAGGAATTCCTTTCAAATTCTCTATGCTGAATCATCTCAAGGTCTCCATTAGCCACTTAACACGAGTATCCTTCTGTGCCTCTACTCCCCCAAATAGCTGACTTCTGAGAGACAGGGCAGAGCTTCTGTGGCACTGCCAAAAACCAGCACAGTACATACTGCACCGTGGGCATTTGACAAATACTTATCACGAGACTGACTCTCCTCTTGGCCAAGGATGATCACTGATGACATATGCATCAGTAGTCAGGCAGTATCACTTGGTTCTTGCCCAAATCGTGATCCATGAAAATTTTGTTTTGTTTTTATAGTGGAAAAAATACGTTACCTGTATCAACAGGAATTCAGAGTTCTTGTTGTTTTTGCTAGGTCGGGTTCAAACTCCCCTAGCTGGCAGAAAAAGTATAATGATTTCATGAGTAGAATTTTTAAAAATTCTTCAAATATTCCCTGAAATACACTTTGAACTTTATCACTTTCTTATGTTGGGAAATCCAATAACAACAATGTAATGAAGAGCAGAAGTATTTTAATATTTGCAGGAAATGATTATATAAAACTTTATGCAAGTTCTCCCTGCTAATCTCTTAATGCGGTCAGATTTTCCATAAATCAAGATCTTTGTTTGAGTATATCATTGTTACTTAACAGAATTAAGCCAGTAGACTGGCTTTTTTTAACCTGCAAGAAATGGGTTAGTCATAATGCCAGACACATATTCGTGTAAAAGTATGTTCACAATAAGTACCTATAGCACAAATGGCAGTCTGACCTTGAATTTATATATTATCTTCCTTCCCCTCAGACTAAAATCTTCTTGGCTCCATCCATCTCAGCTACTTCCTAATTATTATTTCTAAAGAGGTACCTATGGCAAAGGAAAGATTAAATGACTCCCCCATAAACACAAAACATTTTTTGTTACCATACATCTTTAGATCCCAGGGTTCAAAACTTCCAGGTCAATGCTCCTTTTACCATTCTTCACTGTTTCCTTGATGATGTTGCTTTGATGACACAAACATAAAGGATAGAGCATCTTTATCATGAAAATTTCACGAAAAAAGAGATTATTTGTCAACCCTAATATCCCAGAATACCTTCAGAACCACAGAATATTCTTACTGCAAAAGGCTTTAGAAATTAAATTATCCAAGCTCTTAGTTTTATTGATGTGGAAACAGGCTCAAGAAGTTAAAACGACTTGCTCAAGGTAACATATCTAGGAAGTACCAGGGCCTGGGCTTGAATCTAAATCTTCTAACCTCTTTCCTTTGTGACATATGCATAGCCACCAAAAGCAGAAAGTTGAAGATGAGAAGAGGAAGGCATTTAAGAAGTTTAGTAAAAGGATGATGAAAATTGACTTTGTTGTTCTTTTTTTAAAAGCCCTTCCATAAGACATAAAACTATGAATAAGGCTAATTTCCTGTTTTATTTATTTTAGCACAACAGCCAGCAAATATATCAATGGTAGCTTGAATGCAGCCAAAACCAAATGGCTCAAGGGACCACTTCTTATCCTTGCCACAAACAGCATTTCCTTCCTCATCCATTTAATCAATGAGATTAAACACGAGTACCCCATTATTTTTTTTGATGGTTTGAAACTGTATATGGGATAATTCCAGAAAGAGGAAAGTTTCAAAACTAATTGCATAAGATCATCTACATGCCACTTCTGTTAGTGAGATAAGTTTCCAGCTCTTATAAGAAGGACAGTAACAAGGTAGTGAGTGCAATAGTCTCAGAGTCAGAAGACAAGGGTTCAAACCTTGTTGCTGTTACTAGCTACGTGACCTTAAGTAAACCACTTAGTTTCTCAGGGCCTCAGTTTCCACATCTGTAGAGTAAGGGAATTAGAACTAGATGGCGTTCTAGAGAAATTAAGCCATTTATCCAAGGTCATCCATGTTATCTTACAAGGGGCAGAGCCAGGGTCTGAACCTAGGTTCTGTGGATCTAGGATTCTTTCCATTGCACTTGATTACAGGCAAAATCTTGAGACTCAGAAATTTACTTGTTTTCCAAAACCCTGAAGGAATCAAATACCAAAAGAAATTCAGAAGAAACAATATTAAATAGTTATATCAGAGCAGATGCACAGGATTACAGGGCTTGCCTCATTCATTCATTCAACAAACATTTACTGAGCACCTATTGTATTCAAGACTTTGTGATAAGGCTTGGGAGGGATGACAGAAATATGGACACGACCCTAAAGAAGATTCCACTTCAGTTGAATAGATAGACTCCTATACAAACAACTACAATTTTTGGTAAATGTATATATTAGAGATTTTGCCTTTTGAAATCCTACACATGAAATCCTACCATTCTTTCAAGGCACAGTGAAGATGTAAATAATTTCATGAAGCCTTCCCTGAACCTCAGTCCTAAGTCAGATATCATCTTTCCTTTAGCTGAACTATCATAGCACTTTAAACTTCTACTACAAGGTAAAGTCAAAATCACCCCACCACATTTAATCCAGATATATTTATTAGGTGAGAACACAAAATCTAGCACATGACCTAGAACTCCTATTCCAACTAAAGAAGCCCCAAACCTGGGGCCATTGTTAGGATAAACAGTCCACACATCCCAACAGTTCCCAAGAGCATTATACTGCATCACAGAAAAAAAAAGATTTAGAGCTGGTAGGGAACTTAATCAAAACCCTTCATTTTACAGATGAAAAAACTAAGTCCTCATGGCATTTTCCAATTATCCAAGGTTCATACAGGTAGTAAAGAGCAGAGGTGGGACACCCTCTAATTTTGAATCAAGCATCCTTTCCATTCTTTCCATACTTCACTCAAAACCTACACCATGAGTTACGTCAGGAAGGTAAGTCTAACATGAAGAATGAATGAAGGAGCCTTAACATGCTCAGTTACATTTTTCCTCTTGACAGCTTTTTGTTCCATTCTTCTTTCTTGGAGACCAGGGTGTTTAAGGCAGTTAGATTGTATAGTGGTTAAACGGCTGAGCACGGAGTCAGGAAGATCATCTTCTTGAGTTCAAATCTAGCCTCAGACGTATACAAGCTACATGACTGGGCAAATCACTTAACTCTGTTTGCCTCAGTTTCTTCAACTGTAAAATGAGCTGGAGAAGGAAATGGCAAACCATTCCAGTACCTTTGCCATGAAAACCCAAATGGGGTCACAAAGAGTTAGACATAACTGAAAACAACTGAACAACAAAGGTATTTGTAAATATCCTCTCTGTTCACTAGTTCAGTTTGACCTCCTGTTTCAAACTCAAAGCCTTCCATCTATATCTGTCCTTAATGTACATTAAGAATCTTAAATTTACCTCATTGAAATAATAATTTGATATCCTTGGATAATGATTTTGTGAGAGGAAGAAGCTATTCAATGTGATTTTTGTTGGAGCCAAATAGATTGATATCATAAAGCGATCATTAAAATGTTTTGATTTGGCTCCACACTTACCCTTATTTAGGAGAGATAATAATGGATTTAAGACTAGATAGAAGCCAAGATAGCTAAAAACTGGACCTGTGAGATCAATAGTATAAAGAATCTGAGTGAAGAAGCTCTGTCTACCATTGCAGGGCACTACCTTCTTCAAAACTTTTGCTGGAGCACTTAGAAAGATGTTATGGGAATCTGAAGATCTTCCCTGCCCCTAGGCCCTTTGCTAAAGTGGCTACGTGACTCT
>CM053581.1:205231532-205264495 GCA_028627135.1 Pseudochirops cupreus | reverse complement strand
TCCTTCCTCTGATACATACCAGCTCTATAATCCTGGGTAAGTCATAATATTAGTCTTAATAACTGTTGTTCAGTCATTTTCAGTCCTTTCTGATTCTCTCCTCTTTGTAACCCCATTTGAGGTTTTCTTGGCAAAAATACTGGTATGGTTTTTCATTTTCTTCTCCAGTAGACTAAGGTAAACAGAGTTTAAGTGACTTGACCAGACTCACACAACTAGTGAATGTTTGAACTCAAGTTTTCCTGACTCCATGCCCAACACTTTATCTACTGAGCCACCTACCTTCCTCCTGGACAAACAGAAAATCACACAGCTAGTAAGTATCTGAAGCAGATTTGAACTCAGGATAATGAGTCTTCCTGTCTCCAAGCCCAGTGCTCTAACCACTGAGAAATCTAGCAGTCTCTAATTCTTATTCTATCATATTACCTCCACTATATTGCATTATTTCTGTATTCCTTGTTTCCTGAAACAAAGAATACATTCCCTGGTTAACTTTTCAGTAATGCTCATCTTGAAGACTAGAGGCTATATACATTTTCATGTTTCAGCCTCAAAACACGAGAAAGAGAAATATATGTCTTCAGAGTTTTTAACAGACTAGAAATTTAAAACATGTTGGTAATCTGTGCTACACATTGTTAGCATATATTAGATTCAGATTTCCTCCATCAAACTTCTGCTAATCCTCGATTCAGCCCACTGTAGGATTTGGCATCAGAGGTACAAAGGCAGGAAAGTGGAAGATGTTTTAGAATTTAGTTCTTTTCCTATATTGTTTTTCTCTATATTCCTATAAAACTACCCAGATAAAAAAACAAGAAAATTTGGTTTAAAAAAATCCAATTTTTAATGTACCAACTTTGCTCACATTTCACATGTGATCCAACAGGTTCCCCAAAGGCCCTAAAATGGCCTGGGGGTAATTTTCCTGTATATCACACTATTTAGGAAGAAATTTACATTCTTCTACAGTGACTTATTATGATATTTACAGTTTGTTTTAAAACTTCCTGTTTCAATGTGCATACATGAAGAAATTCTTTACTGCTATCTTTTTGTATCTTTGCCTACCTTCATTTTTATTATAAGCTCCTTTTAAAAAAAATGGTTGTTTAACCCTAAGGTGCTTAGTAAAGAGAAAAATCTGAATCTAAAGCTTAAATGAATGGTTCCTTCTAATCTGAGTCTTTCTAACATTGTCTGATGAACTAGAGATCCTTGGTTTTATGGAGTTGGCTAATACCTGTGCTTTGACATGGTTTGGAGTCTATTTTGGAAATGTTCTCAATAGGCTCTTAGTAGTAACTCCATTGGCACTACTGGGTTGCTGCTTCGGATCTGCCCTTGTCTAAGAAGTTCTTTCCTTCTGAAAACATGCCTTATCGATATCTCAGCCTCTTGGTTCTTCTGTTAAAGGAGAACTTAAGGAGAAATCTGCTTTGCATCACTTCTCTTGCCTGTACCTCTGCTGATAAAATACAAGAACAACAACGAGTTTCCTCTTTAATTTCTCATGCAACCTTAACCTTCTCAGGATCATCCAAGTCGTCCATATATAGACAGAGAAAGGAATAAATGGTCCACAGCACTTATACCAGTTGTCAATTATGAATCATAAAAAACAATCAGTGCTAGAAATTAGAATCTGAGCAGAAAGGGATCTTTATCATTATCTAGTTCAATGGTCTCATCTTGGAAATGAAGACCTTAAGAGATTAAATGAGTTGTCTAGTATCTCACAGCTAGCAAGTGGCAGAATTGGGACCCAAAGGTATGTTTCCTAACATCCAAATCCAGACTACTCTTCCTATATCTGTACTGCTTCCTAGATTGCTATAACCCCTACAATACAATGTACATCCAATAAGCACCAGTTGTGTATAGAACACATTGTTAGGTATTGGAAGACATACAAAGTTTACATAAAAGAGAGTCCCTGCTCTCAGGGAATTTATAGTCTGATGGGTAGATAGGGTATAAGCTCAGATAAGATATAATATTGCATATTATTAGAAAAATATAATAATTTAAAATTCATTAAATGTTTTCCATAAGGAAGAAGCTGTGCTAAGCTCTGAGGATATAAGTACAAGCAAGCAATATAAATCCTGCCCTCAAGGAGCTTACATTCTAATGGAGGAAGATAAAAAGTAGCTGGAAAGAAACCAAGAAGGAAGCTAGGAAACCTGATTCCAGGCCAAATAAAGTGAAAGCTCATCTCTGAGAGCTTGAGGACTCACATGTAGAGGTAGGATTCTGGTCAGGGGCTGAGGGGGTGGGGAAGGAAAATATGAAGATAATGGCTGGTGTAGGCAACATAGTGAGAAGATGACTTGGAAATAGCATAGAAGCCTGGTTCTTGGAAAATTTCTTTTAAATGTGTGAACACAAAATATTAGTGCTAGAAAGGACCTTGAAGATAATCTGCTGAGATATAGCTGAATTAAGCAACTGGAAGAAAGTAAAACAGTTAATCAGCAGATGAGACTGGGATTAGCACATGAACCTCTGATTCCTGGTCCAGGGTTCAAAGAGGAGACCATGTTATTTTCAGAAGATCTCTAAAGTCACCCACAAAAATATTGCACAGTTTCAAGAAAAGTGAATCATTTGTCCTCTTCTCATTGTGCCTTTTTCTACTTAATCATACTCTCCTAGTAGAAGCAGACATGAAAAATTAATAAGGCTATCCCACTCTCACCTAGAATGAAATGATGTCTGTGTTTAATTCACCATTCTGGTCAAAAAGCTAGGAATTCATTTATAGATCCATTTTAAACATTTCATTTTGGCAGTAGAATTTGTTATAAAATTACTATTTTTAGAAGGGGTGGGAGAGGGAAGGATATAGACACATATTGCTGAGTTGACCTGCAACTACAAATATAATGCTTTTGGCTAATTCTTCACATAATTTTGTCTTGGGGGGAAAAAAGAGACTTCTGGGAAAGGAGTATCTTTGTATATCTACACATTAGGGCCATAAAAGTATGCTCCATTCCTGATAAAGTGGCCTCCTTACATTTCTCCAAATATAATGTCTTTGCTCAGGCTGTCTCCCATGCCTGGATTGTACTCTCCTCTCATATCTACTTCATAGAATGCCTGAGTTCTTTCAGAACTCAGTTTAAACACTACCTGCTATATGAATGCAATCCTGATCCTTCCATTTGGAAGTTCCCTTCCCAGAGAAATAGCTACTTTGCATTTGCTGTTCCAGGTATATGTTGTTTCACCCAATAGAATGTAAGAGCAAGGACGTTTTTGTTCATTTGTTTGTTTTTATATTCCCAGGGTCTAGATAAGTATTTAGTATATGGTAGGTGCCTAATAAATGCTTGCTAAATAGAATGAATACATAATAATCCCCATTCATATTAACATTTTAATGGTTTTTTAAAAAATTTTATTCAATTTAAACTTAAAGACAAAAAGACGAAAAAGGAACATTTCCATGTATGTATACAATACAAAAAGAGGATTCAATGTAAAGCCATGAATTTCCATTTCATATTGTTGACTTGTTCTTTGGAAAAATATGTAATAAATACTAGGCATCATCTTCAAAGCTACCCTGCTTTTCTGTGCTTCCCTATAAATTATTTTTTCTCTGTGGTGCTCTTTTAATTTTTTTCTCCCTCCCTCCCATACCCTAGAGAAGGCTTCCATTAGACACAAATATGTGTGTATATATGTAGATATATAGATATAAAACCATATTATACATTCTTCTATTTATCAGTTCTTTCTTTGGATGTCAGTAGCATCTTCAATCATATGTGATTTGAGTATTTATAATATTATATGTATAATATAGAGTATATATACTATATATATATAATACTATGTGTATATATAATACTAAATACCATTTGTAATCCATGTTTTTTTTTCCTAAAATTGACCAGCTCATCATTTCATATAGTACATTAGTATTCCTTCAAGATCATGTACCACAACTTGTTCAGTCATTCCTCAATTGATAGGCAGTCTCACAATTTCCAGTTCTTTGCCACTACAAAAAGAGCTGCTACAAATATTTTAGAACATATAGTTTCTTTTCCCTTTTTCCTAATTGCCTTGGGAAACAAACCTAATGGTGGTTTTCCTGGGTCTAAGGGTATACACAGTTTTATAACTCTGGGTATAATTACAGATTGCTTTCCAAAATGGTTGGATCAGTTCACAGTTCCACCAATAGTGAATTAGTGTTCTAATGTTTACAAAGAACATTTCCCACAAAAACCAGGGAGGTAGACAGAATTGGTACATACAAGAAAATATACTGAGACTCAGGGGAAATTTTGCCCATAATCACACAGCTACTGAATGTCAATCAAACAATAAGTTTTAGGAGGACTGGTGTATAAAGATACATCAAAGAACCAAGCTATGTCAGTTGATGCAGGGCATTAATGCATACTAACTATAGTAGAATAAGTGGGTTTTTTTTTATTTTTAAAGTAAAATTATAATGTCATCTTATTATCTAAAGTGAATTTTCAGAGTCAGGAGAAATCATAGTAGATGAGAGTAAAATTACTTTAAAAAACTTTTAAATCATTGAAAATAACTTGGTCAATTGACTTACAATGTGTCAGACACTATGGAGGCTCTGGAGATACAAGCACAAAGAATGAAATCAATCATCCCTACCCACAAGGAGCTTACATTATAATAGGGGAGAACACAAGCACACACAAACTACATACTCAATAAATATAAAATTAGTAAATACACATATATACACAGGAATTAAATATGAGGTAGTTTGGGAAGGGACACACTAGAAGTGGGCATGAGGGTGGGAAGGAAGGCTTCATGTATCAGATGGTGCCTGAGCTTCATCTCAAAGGAAGAATGAGATTCTCTGAGGCTGAGATAAGGAGAGTGTGTTTCAGGCACTGCAGAGGGCCAGTGCAAAGGCCCAGTGATAGTCAATGGATTATTTGTGAGTAAGAAAGAAGGCAGGTTTGGCTGGATCACTGAGTAGAAGAGGGAGAGCAATGTCCATTCAGGCTGGGAAGATAGGTCGAGGCCAGGTTGTGTAGGATTTTAAAAGCTAAGCCAAGGAGTTTATATTTTATTTTATTATTTATATATAATTATATAATATTATATATTATTTATATTTTATCCTAGGACCAATAAGAGGTCTTGAGTGAGTAAAGAAGTCACATAATCAGGTCTGTTTGATGAAAATTACTTTGATAGTAATATGTAGGGTGAACTAGAGTGGTGAGAGACTCAAGGCAAGGAGACCAATTAGTAGGCTTTTCACTAATTTAGACAAGAGACAATGAGGGCCTGAGCCAAGGTGGCATATGTGTGAGTAGAGAAATGGGTCACATGTGAAAGATATAAAAGTAGAAACAGAAAGATTTGGCAACTGGTTAGATATGTGGGCTGAGGGAGAGTGAGGAGTAAAGGATTATAATAAGGTTACAAACTTGGGAGACTGGAAAGATGGTGGTGTCTTTGACAGAAATAGTGAAGTTTGGAAGGTGAGAGGATTGAAGGGGAAATACAATGAGTTCAGTTTTGGATATGTTGAATTTAAGACACCTCCAAGGCATCTTTAAATGCCCAGGAGGCAGCTGGTGATATGGGAGAGAAGCTCATAAGGGAGACTGGAAATGGCTGGAAAAACAGATTTGCTAGTCATCTACATAGAAATGAGTTAAACCCATACTAGCTCAGGAGATTACCATGAAGGAGATTAGAGAGGGAGCCTTGGACAGAACCTTAAGGAATACTTCTAGTTAGGGGACATGATGTGAATTATGAGCTAGTAAAGGAAACTAAAAAATGAGAATGAGGTAGGTAGTTAGTGAACCAGAAAAAATGTCATGAAAATTTAGAGAGGAGAAAGTATGGAAGAGGTGCTCACCAGTATCAAATACAACAGACAGGTCAAGAAGGATTAGTACTGAGAAAAAACTATGG
Organism: Pseudochirops cupreus; assembly: GCA_028627135.1. NCBI lineage: Eukaryota > Metazoa > Chordata > Mammalia > Diprotodontia > Pseudocheiridae > Pseudochirops > Pseudochirops cupreus. The sequence continues at coordinate 205,258,546 of CM053581.1, read as the reverse complement.
AATTTGGCAATTAAAAGGTCATTCAAAACTTTGGAGAGAGTAGTTTCAGTTGAATGATGAAGTTGAAAGCCAGACTACAAAAATTAAGTAAGAGGAGAGGAAGTGGAAGTAGTGAGCATAAAGTGTTTTCAATGAGTTTGGCTAAGGAATACAAGAGGAGATAGGATAATAGCTTAAGGAAATGGTTGAATTTAGTGAAGGTTTTTTAAGGATGAGGAAGACTTGGGCATGTTTGAAGTCAGTAGAGAAGGACCCAGCTGGTAAGGGGAGGTTAAAGAGTCTAGAGAGAGTGGAGAGGATTGAGGATGTCATTTACTGAAGAAGATGAAAGGGTATGGGATAATGTGTACATGTAGAAAAATTGGCTTTGGCAAAGAAAAGGGAAAACATTAGAAAATGGGAAACGGTGTCAAGGAGTTTTGAAAGAATGGGAGAAGATGGAGCTCAAGTCAAATAGTCTCAATTTTCTCACTGAAAATTTGAGCAAGGACCTCAACCAAGAGAAAGAAAGAAAGGGAAGGTATAAGAGCCTTGAGGAGGGAAAAGGAAGTCTAGAATAGCTTCTCTGGTGAGTGAGATAGGAAATCATTTAGAGAGGTATAAAAGGACTTCTTTGCTGAAGTGAGTATTTGGTTGAGATTGGATAATACGAATTTGTAAAGTACCCTATGTCAGTATGGGGTTCAAACTCCTAATGCCCTTTTGGGGTGGGACAAGGGATATGGGCATATTCAATTGCACTGTATTATTCTACTTTCTTTTGACATAGGCTGTTTGTAGACTCCCACACCCTGATCTATCAGTGACCAGAAATGAAAAGGATGCTTTGGAGTGGAATAGGAAGGATGAAATCAAAACTTGAATGAATGAATGAATAAAAAAGCATTTTATTATATGCTTATTATGTACCAACAATTGTGCTGTGTTAGGCATACAAATAAAAAAGCAAGATAGTCCCTGATCTCACAGAATTCACAGTCTGAATGGCGGGAATAATAGCTTTAATAGAGTTCAAATAACTCCATTTTGACACTCAATATAGATGATTACCCTGCTGGTTTAGAACATGACAAGTCCTTCCATGCCTTCTCATCCTGTGTGGTTCTTGTCCATGTATTTCAATGATTTCTTCATAAAGTAACTGACTGAGCCTCTGGAGGTCTTCTGGTTCTCAGGTGATTTTGTGAATGTCTGTATAGGTCCAAGGCTATCCATTTGTCTATACCTAACGTCCACCACATGAAGACTACAACTTCCTTTCAGTTCATTTGTGGAGGTGGAACCAATCCACCTCCACATCTTGCAGGACCTGCCCATCTTTTTTCTCGTCATATCTCCTTTATGTTGTCTTTTAAGTCACTATTTGTGTACAAGTAATTGTACTCAATACATACTTTTCACCCATATACAATATTGTAATTATCTTATTGAAGTTATAGGATATACCCATCTTCCTCTATCATAGGAATTCAATTTGAACATCATAGTGCTATCCATAGTGGAAGATAATTTAGTTCATTCCCTGTAATAACTGAACCTTTTAAGGAATATTAAAGTTTAAAAAGGACTTTAAGCATATTACCTCCCTATGTATATACTACTGCTATTATTATCCCCATTTTAGAGACATGGAAACTGAGGCAGAGAAAGGTCAAATGATTTGCCCATGGTCATACAGATGTAAAGTGTTAAAGAACAGTATTTGAACCTAGGCCTTGCAGGCTCCAAATCCAGCATTTTATCTGCCATGCTATGTTGCCCCTTTCTAGTCAACCCAATTTGTCTCCAAATCACAGGAGCAGAAACTTGATAAAACCACAGCAGCAATTAATTTTGATTATAATTATATTTTTTCTGTCATGGGAGAATACAATGTCATATTTTCCCCTAATATATACATAACCATATGGAAGTCCCATTTATTCTTAATTTCCCTTGAATCAATCACAAATCTGCTGGCTGTATTAGTACACGGTTAAAATGTTTGGTTTGGTTTGTGAAACAATAAAATCAGGTTCAATAGACTCCCCCCTCAAAAAAATCAAAGAAAAACAACACGAGGGATTAGATATAACGATAAATTTGAATTTGAGGCCACCCCCACAAGGAAAAATACTGTTGTTTCCCCACACTTAGCCTGACAGTCCCTTCATCTCTTAAGAACCTCTTAACCAAAGATTAAAATAGAAACCTGCCTTGGAGCTCATTCAGAAATGCAGAACAGAAGAGCATTTCAGCTTCAACTGGTAAAGAACGAGTCAGGCTCCACATATGACGAATCCCCAACCTTTAGCCTCCACAGTAACTCAGCCTTTCTGGAAAACGAACCATTTAGTGCAGCATATTAAGGTTGGGTCAGAGATTTAGATGAGGAAAGGAAGTCAGAGATTAATAGTCTAGCACCTTCATTTTCCAATTGAGGAAACTGAGGCACTGCAAAATGAATTGACCTGTCCAATATTATCATGCATGGCAATCATAAGAGGTAGAGGGAAGATTCAAACCCAAACCATCAAACTCTAAATCCAGCATTCTTTCCAATGCACTGATTTTTTAGCTGAATATAGTGTTGTTGGTTTTTTTTGTTTTGTTTTGTTTTTAACATTCCCTTATTAGATTGTAAAGCCTATTAAGATAGAGTCCATTTTATTTTTAAAAATCAATGTGTTATGTACTTACTATGTGGATAGGCATTACACTAGGTTCTGGGACTAGAAGGATGAAAACTGATACTCCTTAACTTCAAGGAGCTTTTAATCTAAAAAGAAGAAATGACAAAGGACACGAAAGCAAAAATGGATAATACAAGATGGAATGTGATAGCAACAAAGGAAATATACGCCTGAAGTGATCTCCCAGGGCTTGAGAAGGGAAACAGGGCTTTCAGTGGGGGAGGGAGATGGAGTCCAGAGATTAGAGTGGAGATCTGACGGGGCTTCATTAACCTTGGTTTCATATTAGGCATAACAGGCACTTGAATGTTTATTGAGTGGAACTGACAAATCATTCCTTGGCAATTAGCAGGCAGCTTCCTCTAACCCTGAGGGACTAATCTCATGTGGACTTATTAGGAGTTGGGCTACATCTAACCTGCTAACCCATCTCTTTGCTCCCCACCCCATTATCACAAGTCTACTCCAATGGTAGCAATACTATGTTGAACTGCAAAGGATGAGGATCCATTCACTCACTAGATTCATTCTAGCTTATATGAGACTACTTGCTACCCTACTCAAAGTTTGTGCTTTCTTAAGTTCAAGGTATATTTCAAACTCAATAAATGAGTTCACCATGCTTAGTAGCTAAAATTGTACATCATATTCAGTAAGCGGTTTTGAAACTTGATTTTGTCTACACTGTGGATTTTCTACCCCAACATCCAGAAAGAAAGCAATAATGGTAAGTGAGTTCACCCTTTCCCTCTCACATAGATGGTGGCTGAGATGGTGTTTTGAATCACTCTGAAAGATCAATTTTGCATACAAGTAAAAAAATTTAATATGTATTCAGTTATTACCTACTACATGCCAAACCCTATTCTATAGGCTGTGGAGTCACCAAAGAAATATAGATCTCTTTTTTCTTCTATACTTTCCTTTGGCAATTTCATCCTAATCCATGTCTTCAGTTATTACATCTGTAGGGATGACTTTCCAGTGTAATATGTCATCCCATATCCTTTGCCTGAGCTTTAGTCCCATATTTCTATCTACTTGCTGGACCTTTATGCCCAAATATCCCACTGACGCCCTCAAAAGCAATATTCTCAAAAGTGAATTCAACTTCCCTTTCAAAAATCCGCAACTACTCACACCCCAATTTCCATATCTCTTTCAATGCTGTGCCATGCCTCTCCTCTCATCCTCCCAAGCACTCAAGTTTGAAACCTGAGAATTAAATTTGCTTTATTCCTTTCTCTCCTCGATTCAAACAATTGACAAGTCCCATGTATTCTGCTTCTACAAAACCTCTCACACCTCTTCCCAACTTTTCCACTTCCACTATTAAACCCCTACTTCAAGACTTCCTTACTTCTCACCTGCACTCTTGCATTGGTGTCCTGTATTCCACATTTAATTCAACTGACGTTTATTCCTTCTACATGCAATCGTTAAGTACTGGGTCAGGCTCTAGATATGCAAAAAGCCCTCGGCAAGCTCACATTCTCCTTGAGGAGGTGATACAAAGATACAGGAAGTCCATGAAAGTAATTTGAGGAAGACAGAGACATTAAGAAATGATGGGGATTGGACACAAAACACAATGCTATGTGTTTTCTAAAACTAGGACTTACACTCCACAGATTTCTTGAGTGAATTAATACAAGTAACACAGACAACTAGGAGCTAAAGTGCCAGACCTGCAGTCAGGAAGATCAGAGTTAAAATCTGTCTTCAGATACTTACTAGCTGTGGGACCCTGGGCAAGCCACTTAAGCTCTGTTTGCCTCAGTTTCCTCATCTACAAAATGGGGACAATAATAGCACCCTCCTTCTAGGGTTGTTGTGAAGATCAAATGAGATAATAATTATGAAGTGCCTAATAGTGTCTAGCATGTAGTAAGCACTATGTAAGTGGTATTATCATTATTATTATTATTATTCAGATACAGCTTGGTAGTGCAGTGGATAGAGCATTGGACCTGGAGTCAGAAAGACTTGAGTTAAAATTTGGCCTCAGACTGGCCTACCCAGTGAAGGACTCTGAGCCAATCACAAGCTTTAGCTGCCTAGTTCCCTCAGTTATAAAATGAGGGTAACAATAGCATCTACTTTCCAGGATTATTGTAATGCTAGAATGAGATAATATTTGTAGCGTGTACTGGCACACAGCAGGCATTTAATAAATGATTGTTCCCTTCACTTTCCCCAAAATGCCAAAAGTTAGTTCAATATAGATCAGGGGTTCCCAAACATTTTTGGTTTCTGTACTCCTTGGATTTCAGTAAGCCTTTCCAACATATCATATTTAACATAAAAAGAAATAAATTTGAATCTGCCATTCAGATGTACATATGACACATAAACCAAATATTTCATGTTTAAAAAATTTTCAAACTCCCTGGAGGTATGCATATTCCAGGTTGGGAATTCCAGATCTAAGTAACTATCTTAGGGCCTAAAATAAGAAGATTCCAGACTTTATACCATAAGCTCCTTAAGGGCTAGAATTACAGGGTCAAGTCAAAATTCTATAACCTTCTAATAAGTAGGAGGTCACTACTGACTAAGCAGTTAAGTTCTTGATGGCCCAATAAAGAAAGAGGGGATCTTCCATTGTAGAATAGGTACATATTTGTACAGGCATATGAAGCTTGGAAAGGAAGTGTGATTAAATGGAAAAGTAAGAAAAAGGACATAAAAGAGAAGAATGAAATTGAAAGGAAGGAGAAGAGGAGGAGAAAGAGATATTCTTCACTTAGTGAAGGGAATAGGAAACTACTTCCTTTAAAACATTCTTGAATGGTTCAAGCTACATTCCATGGATAGCACAAAGCTCTCAAATTATTTCTTGTAAAGGGGAAGGAGTTTCATGTCTATCATGTATGTATAGATGATACACATGAATCCTCCTAAGTATGTAATTCAGGCTTTGAGTATCACCGCAATAGCAGCCAGGGTCCATAACTAACCTTTCTTAATTATGCCTAGAATGGAGAGGAGCTTGCATAGTCTTCAGGATGCTACCAATTCTTATGTGGTCACACATATACACTTGAAGGGTTCCTAGAGGGTGACTTAACTAGTCATCACAGAAGTCCTGTGACCCTCAACATTTGCTAATACTCAGGGAAATTCCATATAGCTGTAAGCATGTACATTGCAAAGGAGTTGGTTTTTAAGTCCTATGTTTTAAAATACCATTGAGATGGTGTATGTCTGTGTGTCTGCATATACATATGTGTCTGTATATATAACAGGGAGAGAGAGAATGACTGAAAAGTGAATCTAGCCACCTCTGCCTACACAAAATGCAAATATCTGTCAAACTCTTTAAAAAAAACTTAACATTTTTATTTAAAGTTCAAATGTCTGTCTTGAAAGAATTTATATTGCATTTCCCCCCAAAGATCTCAGATTCAAATACCACCAAATAATAGAAATTAGCTTTCAGAGAAGCTATGCAATCATCCTACCTAACCTTCTTTGAATACTGTATTATAGACTACAGCATGTTGTTTCTTATCTATTCTCAACCAGTTTTAAACATCTCCAGTGATAGAGGTGTCATTCCCAAGTGCACAGTTTAATACTCTCACTCAGAACATTTTTCTTCAAACACTTATCTAAATAAATAGCTCACATCTAATAGCTTGCATTTATATAACATTTTAAGCTTTACAAACCTTCTGCCCATATTCTCTTTTGGATCTGTATTGGAAAAAACTGGAATCATTCACAAACTACAATTTCCATCCTTACAAGTGCAAAAGATAATTGAACTCCCAAACAGACACCTCCATCACCTTGCCTGTGTCTCAGTTTCTCTTTTATGTAAAATAAGGGATGTTTATTTTTTAATTTTTCCACTTCAAAATGGTTTATGAATCTATTCCCCATTTAAATAAATCGACATTCAATGATCAACTAAGTATGAATAAAATCATGTATAAGTAGCCAACCCAAAGCTTGAACTCAGGTCTACTTCTGTGATTCTCTTTCCACTAGACCACAGTGAGTCTCCCTTAGGACCTCCTGAAACCATGGAGATAGTAACTCTCATGCAAAGAAGTGTAAAAAGAGTTTTAGACACAACAATCTTGTGAAACAAGTAATAGTATAATCACCCTGTTTTTGTTCACTTGTTTTAATTGTGCCCAATTCTTCATGATCCCATTTAGGGCTTTGGGGTTTTTTTTTTGTTGTTGTTTTTAACAAAGATATTGTAGTGGTTTACCGTTTCCTTCTCCAGCTCATTTTACAGATGATGAAACTGAGGCAAAAAAGGTTAAGTGACTTACCTAGGGTGACACAGCTAGTAAATGTCTGAGTCTCAACTTGAAATCAGGTCTTCTTGACACTAGGACCAGCACTCTATCCACTGTGTGACCTAACTGCCCTATTCTCACCTGACTAAGAAGATACTAAGATTCAAGGGGGTAAATGACTTTGCCCGTGATCATAGGACTAGTATGCGGTTTGCATTCAAGTATCTCCTGACCCCAACATTTCTTCCATTACATGATGTTATCATAGGACCTTAATATGTCTAGCTTTCATTTTCCCTGAGGAGTTTTTCATTACACAAATATAAAGGTACCAATAATTTTAGGAAATAGAATTTGTTGTTTTTGAACGCAGAAGTCCTATTGAATGCCACCTCTATTCATAATACACATCAGTTTAGAGAAGAGGTGATAATGAGTATTCCTGAAAATTTCCTGTTTTAATCATATAAGCAACATCTAATAGGATAAAATTTAATAGGTATATATGTAGTAGAGTCCTGCATTTGGTTACAAAACATGAACTGCAAACTACAGGGTGGGTGAGGAATAACTAGATTATGGTTCATGTGAAAAACATCTGTGATTTTAGTCAACTGCAAGCTCAATATGAATAATGAATCTAGTACACACATACACACGGTGTTTAAAAATTCTTAGTGTGATTTTAAGCTTTTAAAGTTTATGGATAGATAACAGATAAAAACATGGATGCCACACATATTTACATGTATATGTGCAGAAATATAACCACACACACACACACACACACATATCCAGATGTGATTTCATTGGTGGAGAGAATGCCCAGTGAGGAAGCTTTTAAATCTTTAAATATATAAAATTGTACTTCAGTGAAATTCACTATGAAAAAATTGGCTATGGTGCAATGGAAAGGTAACCGTCTCTGGTGTTAGAAGACATTAGTTCAACCTTGCCTCTCATGCTTAGTGACCTAGGTAATCACTTAGCTTCCCTTGGGACTCAAATTTCCACAATTGTAAAATTGAGGGGAGGGGGAAGACTACACAGCCTCTGAGATGCCGTCCAGCTCCAGAGCTATGATTCTGTGGGTTCTATGATCCTATGAGCCCAAACCCAAACAGCATATTATTGGGAAACTTCCAGTGACTATATTCATTGCTACTTCAATTCCCTTGCCAATAACTGCCTAAATTGGTATGCTGTTCATCCAGTGAGCTCAAATAATTTCATTTGTATATAAAGTAATTTCAGTATTTATTTTACATCCTGAAGTTTGCAATAGATCTATAGAAAACCCTATATACTCATGAATAGGACAGGCTAAACTCCAACATTCCTACTATCCACTGAGCTCACTACTCTCCTTAAATCCAATTCTCAAGAGGACATAAACCCACGGAAGAAATTCATTTGGGTAAAGGGAACACAGATCACTTGTATTACCACTACAGGGATGTTGATTCATGTAGTAAGAGGTCAACAGTTGATGCCAACAGTCCTTCTGAGAGCACCAGCTTCTACCGCCTTGATGCTGCTTATATGCAAATTTTAAAAATGCAGGAGAAGCTGGGGTCTCTGGGCTGCTGCTTGGGAATGCAATTTTACAATGATGTCAGAGCTCTGTTCTAGAAAGAAGGGAAATAATGCCAAATGAGATCTAATTGCAGCAGAGGAGTGTGGCACTCAAGTGAGAATCCCTTTATGTTTATATCTGTGTTCCCCTGTGTGTAATGTATGTTACAAGGGGAAAGTCTTGTGTGCTGAGCTATACAGTAAATTGCCTGAGGTTTTAGGTACAGTTCCCAACAAAAGGTTGATCAGTCATGATTCTGTGTCACAAGGACAGCAGCAGCCTCATCCTTGACAAATCAGGCCAAGTCCTTTCCTGCTCTTTCAACCATGCCTGCTATTGATCCCTGATAACTTTAGTATCTATGTATTTTATACAACATATCTAGGAATATTTATATCAATATAAAATATTAAAAAGAGACATAAACAAATTGCTCGCCTTCTCAAGGGGTGGGAGGAAGGGAAAGAATTTGGAACTCAAGATTTGGGAAAAAAAGAATGTTAAAATTGCTTTTATATGAAATTGGGAAAAACAAAATATTAAATAAGATTTTTATTTTTATTTTTTGGAGTGGGGAAGGTAGGGCAATCGGGGTTAAGTGACTTCCCCAAGGTCATACAGCTAGTTTTGTGTTCAATGTCTCAGGCTGGATTTGAATTCAAATCCTCCTGACTCCAGGGCTGTGTTCTATTCACTGCACCACCTAGCCACCCCTTAAATAAGATTTTTAAAAAGAGACAGGAAACTGGTAATAAAGAAACTCCTACTAATTTTGCCTCTAAATATTCTTATGGACCAATAAGGACAAATTTCAACATTACACACAAATATATCTTCTGGGGAAATATATTTAGAGTTGGAAGGGACTTTAGAGGGGATCTTATCCACTTCCTCATTTTACAAATGAAGAAACTGAAACCCACAAAGGTTAAGTGACTTGTCTAAACTCAAACAATTAGCAAGTGGCAGAGGTGGGATTCAAATCCAGATTCTTTGCTTCTGAATTCACCCCTCTTTCCACTGACCATGACATCTCCTTGTTCTATTTAACATACTTGAGATATGATAAAACTTTCTTGTCTGTACTTATCTCAACAGTTTCTATATTTATACATACCAATTCAGACATTTATTACTTCTCAATGGGATTATTTAAATAATCTTCTTACTGGTCTCCCTGTCCTCCTATCAATCAATCAACGAATTAATCAATATTTATTGTGTCTACTATGTGCCAGACACTGTGCTAAGTTCTGGGGATAAAGAAAGAGGCAAAAGATATCCCTGCCCTCAAGGAGCATATAGTCTAATGGAGGAAATAATATGCAAACAAATATCTATGAAGCAAGCTATATATAGGATAAATAGAAAATAAGGTACTGGAAGGTACCAGAATTAAAAAGAGGTTGGCGAGGAAAAGAAGGAATTTTAGTTGGGACTTAAGCTAGGGAGGTCAGTAGACTGAAAAGTGGAAGGAGATCATTCCAGACATGAGAACAGTGGGAAAAAAAATTTTTTTAATGTCTAGAATCAAGAGATGGAGTATCTTATTTGTGGAACACCCAGGAGGGCAGTATTATTGGATTAAAGATAGAAGCCTGGAAATATAGGAAGGAGGGAGGTTATGAGGGACTTTGAATGTCAAACAGAACATTTCATATTTGGTCCTGGTGGCAATAGATGACACAGCCAGACCTATGCTTCAGGAAAATCACTTTAGTTGCTCTAATTCATCTTCCACCCAGGCACCAAATTGTTATTCCTAAAGAAAAATTTGACCACATCACTCCCTCCCTCAAGAAGCTCCAGTGTCTCCCTTTTGCCTCTAGGATAAAAATAGAAACACCTCTGTTTGGGCATTTTAAAGCTCTGAATAATCTGAATTTAGTCTACATTTCCAGGCTCATTAGAGGGTACCTTCTTTTACACAGAGCATTTCAGCTGACCTGACTTGCTAGCTGCTCCACGTACAGAACATTTCATGCCCTCTCAGCGCCTTTGCACAGGCTGTTTTCCTCCCCTCTCCCCTGCACGGCACATCCTCCCCCTCACCTTCTCCATATAGACCCTTCTGTTTCCTTCAAAACTTTAGGAAGTCTATCTTCATCCTCCCAGTCGCTAGTGTCCTCCCTACAGAAAAGACTTTGATTATATGTTCTATTTAATTTATGCACATGTTCTTCCCCACAGTAGAATATGGACTTTTTGAGGGCAGGGGTTATTTTGTCTTTTTCTTTGTGTTCCCTGAGAAGCCCCCACAGAGCTTGGCACATAGTAAACACTTAATAAAAGGATGTTGAATTGAACTGAATTGTTTCTAAGGAATGTTCAAAATTCATTTGTCCCGTCATTGATTTTCAAGTGGGTAATATTTTCCCCCACTTGTTTTTGGAGTAAATCAAGTCTTTGTGTTCTCAGGCCTCTCTAAAATCTGTATAGATAACACTGTTACTAATTCCACATGGAATCTAGAAGCACCTCTAACCTTCCTCTCTAAATTTGATCCTTGATAATTAGCTAATGTGATCAGTAGAAACAAAATGAAAGGAAGCCTCTAAGCTTCCTTAGTATGCTTTTTTTATTAATTGATAAATACTCTGTTTTCCTGAATAATAATGAAGTAATTACCATCACCCAAGACTATTTCTGCTGAATAACACAGAGATTAAAGATGAAATGAGGTCACCCCTGTAAATAAATTGGACCCAGCTGCAGCACGTCAAAGTCTATCAAGATCTAGGAAGGAAAAGAAGCCAGAAATGGCAACCCATGGATCAGAACCAGGGACTCTCACAGATCCCCTCTGTGCTGGTAACTGAAATAGATGCTGGTGAATAATAGCACCAGGAGTCCCTGAGCAGGAAGCAAAACTCTCTGCACATGTGTCACGTCCTGCTCCTATCCCAATACTACCAGAGTGGGCTATTTATAACTGCACAATGCAGGTGACTATTGCGGGGTGGGAGGGAGCTGGTGGGAAATCAATTGTTGTTGGGATTATTTTATTTTTTCAACTATGGTAAAGATTCATGATGTGAACAATAACACTTCTGACAAAGCCATTATACTATGTTAGGATAATGAGAATGGACAACTTAATAAATCACAAGTAGTATGTATTCATCATATCGACTATCATTCAGTCTTTGAAACCACCAGACTAAAACAGAAAATTATACACGGCTCAGTCCACATAAACAACCATGAATGTAACTTGCAATATAAACTATTATATGTTTCATGTGCTCCAATATACATAAGTAATACATATTGGCAATTCACGATAAAGAAAAACTGGACTTTATATAAGTGCATTGTTTAATTTGCCAGAGAAGGCCTGTAAAATGAAAAAAAAATACATGTTTGTATAATCGTTCTCTTTGTACTTTTGGGCACTCTTTCTTTGGATAGGGATTCTGACCAATGTGATGACTGAAATGGTAATCCAGAGATAAACCTGTAGTGCCAACAGTGTAAAAGTATGACATCAAAGTATGACTTTGATTTGACTTGAATAAAATTCAACCACGTTTTTTCCAGCGCTATTTTTAGATTTTCAAGTTGTTGCCATCTTTGTGTATTTGCATAATTCACTAATACATTTCTCCCAAAATGTGTAACATACACTCTCTAGACTACAAAGTGATTGCCACACTCAGATGTTCCTGTTTTAGAAGTAACATTTCTCAGGTAGTAAGGTGCAGATTAAAATTGTCACCCCAAACCAAAGACCCTTTGATTCCTACCATTATGAATTTTCCATTCCTTCATCTAGGCAAGAAACTTGCAGCCCAATAAACTCTCCAACACAAAGCCTGACAGTAACTTTAGTTTCTTACAAGTTCATATCAAAAATGTTCAGGCTTCTATATCTTTTACAAACCCCCTTTCTGGCCCTAATCCCTGAAATGACAACCAATATAAACACACAAAAGAAAAATGTCAGCTTTGAAGTGTTTACTCACAAAGGTTAGATTTCTGGATGGAAAAAAGATAAGGGCATTTATTATTGACAATGAAATATTTCTTACTGATGACAAACTTAGATATGAGCCTCACGTGTCAAAAACCTCTTTTGTCTCTAATTTTTCTAAACTCTGTGCTAAGAATAAATAAATAAATGAGTAGTTACAATACATGCCAATAATCATGTAGTTATTTCCCCAAAATGGTTTTATGGGCATTGGGATTACAAGGCATTCAAGCTGAAATTATACCCATAGACCAGAAGAAAACAGCCCTCACATTAAACAAAAGAGGTTCATGGTTGTTACCCAGAGCTCTGGCGGGAGAAACAAAGCTGCCAATGCATGCAGTGCCTCAGTCACCTATAGATGGTCTGATGATACTATGACTCTGAGGCTGTTAATGACATCAGGACTAACTATTACTCTCCCCATCCTGTGGCTCCTGTCACTCACCTCCAAGGGTATCTACTTGTCCTGAACACACTAACTGTAGTGGTTTGATTCATGGAAAAATGATTAGACCCTTTCAAGCATCCTATTGTTATCACTTGAAATGTCTTTTCTTTCACCCTTTTAAAAGACTTCAGAAAAACCATCAACCCCTTCCCCCAAGCCCATGCCTCTAGCTTCCTTCCCACCAGCTCTACTTACCTTACAAAAAAAGGACGAAAGACAGTCCTCATCTTCACCAAGAAGCTGTGTCCTTACTGACAGACACCTGGATCACTCCTAATCCCAAGGCGTCTCTACAGTATGCAATTGTCAGAAGCCCACGCAGCTTTCAGGACCCGCTTCATCTCTCCCCCCTCCACTCCCCCCAAATGCACAAACACACACACACATACACACACAGAGTCTGCAAATAGATTCCTATTGTCATGAGGCAACTCTGCCTGCCTTTTGTAAAAGAAACTGAAAACCATTATTATCTACAAATATAGACACTGTAAGGTGGAAGGCGGCTTGAGAGCAGCCAAGGACCTGTGTAATCAGCTCACCAGATAAACAGAACTCACTAGATGTGCCGGATCCGAGCTCGTTAAGGTTGCTCTGTCAAACCCTACATAGCTGCTACCGCACCTCTTCACCGAACTCATGGCTCCTTTCTCCCAGGGCAATTTGTTTTACAGCACTGTCAGCAAACTGCGGCAGCCCACCGTTTAAAATGATTCCAAGCAAATTACAGTTGCCAAGAGCCCGGTACCCCCAAGATCCTGTTTTCTAAAGTCTTAAATGTGATCACTTTCTCCTAGTCCTATGCAAACTCCACAGACTGAAGGTAAACAAAGATTTCTCCCCCCACCCCCGACCCTTTCAACAATTTTTAAGGGTTTCATGGCGGGGGGGGGTGGTGGTAGGACTTGGCAGTGCACCATTTTTCGAACGCAGCTGCTACAGCATTATAGAGAAGCTACGGAAAACAAAACCCTGTAGCAACAGCCGTACAGCTGGGCTCCGGCAATCAATATCGCGGAAAAAGTCCTCATTTCCCAGACTCTGTGGACTTTAGGGATACAGTGCTCTTGTTTGTTAAACATGCTAAGGATCATTTCTGAATTTGCCCTGAAGGAGACACTGTTAGGAAGCTGTTCTATATACCTGTTTTAGGCTCAAGCAGTCTTATCTTTTCGGCAAAGGGGAGGTGCCCACGAGGGGCTTGCCACCATCTTGTGTCCCCCCCACCAAATAGATGTACAAGAAGACTGAGGCCCAGAAACAGATCTGGGAGCATGCTGGGCTCTGCTCCTATCAAACCGCTTTTGGGTCAATTATTTAAATTCTTGGACGTTTACTGGGGATTAATACACATTCATGGACCTCTCCAGCAGCCTAACTTCACCAGCCTATGGTTCACATTCTTTCAGACAAAAGACTGTGCTCCTACAAACGAGCACCTTTATGTAAATTCTGTTAGCACAGGAGGGGATGGTGCACTTAGGGCTGTATACTCAATAAGCAAATTTGCCTTTTTATTATATATTTTGTTATACATATTTTAGTGTGTGTGCGAGCGTGTGTATGTATGTTTGTATGTGTGTGTGTATCTCTCAAGAACATGAATGAGAATAATTAGTTTATTTGGTCTGGAGGACAGGGGAGGGGAGCTTTCAATTATCTTGGTTTCTCACTCCTCCTCTCCTCTGTGTAACAAAGTTCCACAGAATAAAGCAAGGCCAAGTAACATTGGTTAGTAGCATAATTTTTTTTTTCGCTACTCAAGGGCATTCCCAGAGTAAGATATGTCTGTCTGAACTTACTGTTTTTTTTCCAGCCATTTAGACAAAATAAATGCAATTGAAGTGCAAAGTACTGTCATTTCTTTTCTGGCTACTGCCTTGGCAATTTCAGAAGTGTGAAAGAAATAGGACATCAAGAAGGAGGTGATGTGAGATCAGGACCAAAGGCAATGAAATTTATTGGTGCATATTTTATCTACCTACTCATATTTTAAGTTTCATGAAAGAAGGAACTTTTAAAATCTCTCTAAGGCAGAGGATAGCCTTCTGCATATAGTAGGTGCTTCTTAAGGGTTTATTGAATTTGATCTAATTCAGTTACCACTGTAGGACCTGTGTTGGCAGAAATTTATTATTAACAGCAAGAAAAATTATAATAGCTTCTCTCCTGCTGTCCTCAATCAAATTTCATTAAACACCCTCTATTTGCCAGGAGCTGCTGGTGCAAAAAGTGGGAGACAATCACTGTCTTCTAGGAACTATTAAAAGTTTTTTGGGTTGCCTCCTTATAATATGGAGATGACCCTGGGTTTTCATAGGTAATAATACTATAAAGTACAATCTCTGGAGGTCATGCAAAGCTGGAAAGGCTTTTATTACAATTCCTATGATGTACTGTGTGTAACAGACTAGCCTAGGGAAGTCCTGAGGGGCTCAGCACCAGAAGGTGGTCTACTAAGAAATTAATGAATTATTTTGACCACAGCAAACCACAACTGAAGTATAGAGGGCTTATAACCAGCATTGGTTGAATATTGATTGAAATACTGATGAAATAAAACCTCCTTTGAATAATTGAAGTGATACTTATCCCCAATATTTCTATATCACTCTTCCATACCAATGCATTTGAAACTGGCCATGTTAAATCTTTGCTCAAGAATTTCACTGACTCCCCTATCCCCTCTATGTCTACAATAAAATTCATACCCTTCTATTTGGCATTTAAAGTTCTTCAGTCTGGCTCTGACCTATCTTTCTGGACTGGTGTCACATAACTCCATTTCACATACTTGACTAGCCAAACTGACTTATTTCCTATTCCTTGTCCTCATTGTTCCATCTCTTGCCTCCATGCATTTGCAGAGATTGCCCCTGGATCTTGAATACACTCCCTCCTCATCTCCAATTGGAATCCTACTTCCCTGCAAAATCCAGCTCCAGTTCCATTTCCCTCATGATGCCATTTCTAATGCTCTTTGGTATTTGTGCTTCTCCCCATGAAATGAAATTTTGCTAATTCATATGTGTTTCTGTGTGTGCACATATGTGTGTATATAATTATGTATGTCTTATTTCTCCAAGGTCAAACAAACTGTTTGAATACAAGAACTATTTCCTTGATGTTGATCCTCAGCACTTACAACAGGCCCTCAAATATAATAGGGACTTAATAAATGTTTGTTTAATGCAGTGACCCTAACAACAGAACTACCTGTTTTGAATCAGTCTTTTTTTTTTTAATGGCATAGCCATTCTTAGCTATGTTCTTCATAGCATGTCAGGTCCTATCCTCCACTATCTCTTGAAGTCTGTCCAAGCTCAGGTTCATTGTCTCCATGATACTATCTATCCATCTCATCCTCTGCTATCCTCTTTTCCTTTTGTCTTCAATCTTTTCCAGAATCAGGGTCTTTTCCAATGAACCCTGTTTTCTCATTATGGGACCAAATTATTTAAGCTTTCGTTTCAGTATTTTTCCTTCCAATGAATAGACTGAATTAATTTAAGTATTGACTTACTGATTTGATCACCTTGCTGTCCAAGGCATTCTCAAAAGTCTCCTCTAGTACTCCAATTCAAAAACATCAATTCTGTGATACTCAGTATTCCTTATTACTACCACTCTAGTATAAGTCCTCTTTGTTATAAGATGGACCATTAGAATAGTTTCTTGGGGCAGCTAGGTGGCACGGTGGATAGAGTACCAGGTCTGAAGTCAGGAAAACTCATCTTCCTCAATTCAAATCTGGTCTCAGATTCGAATCTGGTGTCACTTACTAGCTGTGTAACCCTGGGCAAGTCACTTAACCCTGTTTGTTTCAGTTGTCATCTATTGAAAGTGCTGGAGAAGGAAATGACAAACCACTCAAGTATCTTTGCTAAGAAAATCTCAAGTAGGGTCACAAAGAATTGAACAAAACTGAAATGGCTGAACAACAAATAGTTTCTTAACTTGTCTTCCTCCATTCTCTCCTTCCTTCAAACCATCTCTCACACCAGACCATTTTCTCTTAATGAATCAATGAACAACCATTTCTTAGGGGTCAGCCTTATGCTAGGCACTGTACTAAGCAAAGGGGATAAACAAAATGAAACCATCTTGGCTCTCAGAGCACTTCCGTTTGATCAGGGAAGAAAACATGTTCATATATAAGCAAATGTGGCTCTGATATAGTGACATATATGTTGAACCCTGAATTGGGTACTGAGAAATAAAGTTAAGAGAAAAGAAGGCTCTTCTATTTTGGTAGTTAAATTAGAATCATATGGAACAAAACTCCAAATCTAAATTATCTGCACTTGAGTAGAGAGGCAGTGAGGTGCTACAGTATCTGGAGGGCTGAGTCTCAAGTTAAGAAGACCTGAGTTAATATGTGACCTCAGACACTTAACGTTACCCTAGGCAAGTCACTTAATATCTGTCTCCTTCAGTTTCCTCATTTGTAAAATGGAGATAAAGCACATACTTCACAGGGACTTGAGGACCAAGAGAGGTAGTATTTATAAATAGTGCCTGAGCACATAGTAGATACTTAAGTCCTCCCTTCCTCTCTTCTTTTCTTTCTCCCTCCCTCTCTCCCTTCCTTTCTTATATACTTCCTTTCTACAAATATCTCTAGTCATAGTGGTCATGGTATTTTTCTTGCCCAAAACCTTAAAATTATGGATCTTTTATTGAGTAAAATTTAGGGTTTTTAGCCTGGCACTCAAGGTCCTCTATATTCTGCTGCCATTCTCTTCCCAGGCTCACAAGGCTACCCCCTAAACAATGTATTCAATTCTCCAGTCAAACTGGAGTACTCCTCATTCCACGCTTTTCCATTCCCGTGCTTATTTCCTAACCTTGAAAAGTATATACACCTTATATCCCTGATGAATTCCTTTCCATCCTTTAAAACTGAACTCAAGTGGCATTTCTCACCTGAAACCTTCTCAAGTCCCCCAGCTAGTATTAACCTTAACCACCTTGGCAATCTCCCCACTTTGATTGTACCTCTGAGGCCTTTATAATGTATTTAGAATGGATCTAAGACTTCAGCATCGAATTCTGATGTAGAAACTCTTTTCATCTATGCATATGGACAACTTAGAGCTGCAAAGTTACAAGACTTGTCCAAGGTCATACAGCTAATACATGTCAGAGGAAGGTTTTAGAGTTAGGTCTCCTGACTCTAAGACCAACCTTCTTTCTATTACATTATGTTGCCTCTAGTATAATTCATCATTTTAATTAAAATTATTTGTCTAAATGTTTTAGCCTTATGAGGACTATATCTTATGAGAACTGTATCTTAGCTAAATTTCACATGTCTCCAGCATCTAGATCAAAGTTCTATGTACTGTAAGTTTTAGTAAATATCTACAAAACTGGAATTTCACCAGAGAATAATACTAGTCTAATGCTTGAATAGGAATCTTCTTCAAAATATTCCTAAAAAGTGGCCAGACAGACATTTCTTGGGGTCCTCCTCTACTAGTGATAATGAGCTTATTATTTCACATTGGGATACTTTCGGAACTCTCAGTGAAAATGTACTTTGGGGCAACTCTAATTTTAGGAAGTTTTTCATTATACTGAACAAAAATCTGTCTCTCTCTAGCTTCCAGTTACTCTTCCTAGTTCTGCCCTCTGGAGCCAAGCAAAATGAATCTAATCCCTCTTTTAAATGACAGTTCCTCAAGTGCTTGAGGACAGAAATCATACCCACTACTCCCTCCCTTACCAAGTCTCTTCTTTTCTCAAACCTAATAAACATCTTGACATTGTAAGGAAACATAAGGATCACTTAGTCCAACCTCCCGAATGTTATAGATAAATGATCAAGCTATTTCTTGAATGCAAATTTTCAGAATCTTAATGCAGATTAAAGATTAGGGTCCAAGGTGAATAATTGACATATCTAGGACATCTCAAAGTAAGGTCCCATGCTTTAGTGAGGCCCCAAGCTGCTTCTGATTAGACAATGACAATTGATCTGAAGATAAAAGAAGGAGAGGAAGTTATTTTTTGGCAAGTAGTGTCCTTCTCCCTGCCAAATCTTTCTGCTCATAACCATACTGTTAGATGCTCCTAGCCCTGTTGCAAAGAGGTGAGCCTACTCCACCCAACCAGTTGAGCTACTCTTTTGATTATGGTAACCTAGTTCAAAAAAAGACCTGGGGTGGGAGGGTGGAGAGTAGAAATTGAAGAAGAGATAAATGAATGACACTGATGTAATTTGGGCCAGTCTCTGTAATTCCTAAATACAGACTAACCCTCTATCATAGCCCTTCTATCCAAGTTCTTTCCTACAAAAGTATTTTGGGAAAGATTTAAATGAACTGTTCATTTTGGAAGAAAATAATGAAAAAAAAAAACCATGTCTGGGTTGCAATTGCTGCTCCCTCACTGAAAAGTATATGGCAAATAGAGAAATTATATCAGATTAAGCTATAATGCCTCTTTTTTCTCATGACATGGAAAACTAGCTCATAGATATCTTCAAGCAAAACAATTTTGGGTCTAGAGCTATGATTTCCACTGGGTGGAGAACTCATGGCAGTTGAAAAATCTCTCCATGGGTACATATTGGCAACTCACTTGGGAGATTACCTTAGAGAATTATCTGGGGAACTGTGAGATTAAGTGTTCAAAGAAGAACTTGAAACTTGGTCTTCCTGACTTCAAGGTTGGTCCTCTACCCAGTACACTTAGAGGAGAATAATTTTCACTGTTCTGTAGCTTTATAGCCAGACCTGAATTTGAGTCCTGGCTTTCATGCGTTACTATGTGAACACAAGGAAGTCCCTTCCTCTCTCAGCCTTAATTAATGGTTTTTAAAATAAGACAGTTGAAATCAATAATTCTTAAGATCCATCTCTGGTCTGACATCTTTTAATTCCAAATCTGGAAGACAGCATTCAAGAGAGCAAAATGGTTTTGAAGGAGCAAGTTTTTGAGGAGTCTTACTTCGGTATTTATTTCCTATATCTGTTATCAAGGGTAAAAGACATATTACATAGAGGCAACCAGGTGACAAGTAGAGTGCTGGGTCTGGAGTCAGGAAGACCTGAGTTCAAATCTCACCTGAGATACTTAGTAGCTGTGTGATCCGGGCCAGTTGCTTAACTTCTATCTTCCTCAGTTTCCTCAACTATAAAATGGGGGTAATAATGGTACCTATTTTCCCAGGACTGTTGTGAAGATCAAATGAGATAATATTTGTAAAGTGCTTAACATGGTACCTGGCACATAATAGGTTGTTAACCAATGCTTATTCCCTTTCCTTCCCTACCCACATATTAAGAATTTGTTAATACTACCCTTTCTTTAATGTTATGTAGAGACTTTGAAAAAAATACTATAGAATCTACCATGTAAGATAGCATTATTCTGGTATCCAAAAACAGAACCATAGGAGAAAGGGAAAGTTATAAAAAAAAAAGGATAAGATAAGATAAGCTATAATAGAAATATTCACTTGTGACTTTCCTTGGCAAGTTAGGAAATAAATGGAAATTCCTCTCAGCATGAAATTGGATCCTATAAATTTGTTAGGAGAGAAATTCACGGTCAGAACTAACAATGTGACCACACAGATGAGACAATCTTAAAGCTGTGATATGTTTTATATATAAATAAAGTAATATATTTTAGAATTTTGCTACTGTTGAGCCATACTATTTTTCTATCATGGGCACAAAGTCTAAAAGGGAGATAAGAGTAAGTAGATTAAAAACAAGTCTTCATTGAAAAGAAACACATTCACTTTCTAAAAGCCTTCCTTCTGCTATGTGCTACTTTTCAATGACTCAAACCCCAAGTCAGCACAATGGGGAGAAAGAACAGCAGAATGAAGAGCAGGGAGAGAACACAGAAGGACCACTTGCTGGGTTTTGGCTGTGGAGAACAGCTGGGGTGAGATTGGCTAATCATCTCAGCATTTCTACTAGAGTTGCTGTCACCAGACAGTGGATGCTGGTGCTGCTTCTTGGATAAAACTAACTGTCATATTTCTTGAGTTGGCAGACATGCTGTGGGTAAGGATAGAGCAAAAGGGGAACCACGCGAGGTGTGATTGTAAAGACAGGAAGCACAGACAGAACAGTTGGAGGTTCCTGCACTCATCTCTCTTCTTGTGTGTGTTTATGTGTTTAGTTCATCGCTTTTCCTTTAAGAATAGAGAATAGAAGTCCTGGTATATATGTGCCTTTCTCATATTGCCCAAGAGATAACAAAACTGTACGGTTATCCCTTCCACATCGTGGGGGTTATGGCACCCCTGTGATCTGGAAAATCTGTGTAAAAATTTTTGGCCCTCATATCACATCAGAGAAGATGTCTGAATTTTTTTTTCTCTTTGGGGTGTTTACAGTATTAAAAGATAAAATATATTGATATTATACAATACTATACATATATTTTATGTATTTCTGAGTTTCTAAAATTTTTCTGTGTCATCTTCTGACGTTCACATGTCATCTGTGACTTCTACAAAACTCCCCCCCAAATTTCCATTTAATTTCTTATGCCAACCCATAATATATCAAAACTGTGATGAAAAAAGTTGTCATGTGGAAGGGATACTGTACTTATAAGAAGGGCTTGTGATAAAATAATGTGAATACTGTATCTGTGAGAACACTTTCTGAACCACTCCCCTAAACCTAAAGATGAGACTCTGTCAATGACAGAGAGACTCTGGCAGCAAGAGGTCTAGGTTCCTGATCTTGGATCTTTAAGTTAAAAAAAAATGATATTCCATTTCGCTTGTAGCAATTTAATGAGCCCATGAACATATTCAGGAATCTAAGAATGCAGCAAATATATTATGTATGATTTGGACCTTCCATTTGTACATAAGAACATTTGAGTGAAGAATCCATTATATACAATTACTGTTCTTCCTGGGATTCTGACTTTCTTGCTAATGCTGTCAAGTGCCATCTGTTTCATTATTTAAAAGCACAGTAGCATAAGAGAGTGACTAAAATGCTCATACTCTGACTCAGAAATTTAACTGCTAACATAGATCTCAAGGAAGATAAAGATCAAAGGACTCCATATTAACTAAAATATTTATAGCAGCACTTTTTGTGATAACAACAAACTATAAAAAAATATGTAGACATCCATCAATTGAGGAATGTCAAAACAAATTGCAGTATAGAAATGTGATACAATATCACTGCACTGTAAGAAACAATGAATAGGAAGAACACAGAAGAGCATGGGAAGATTTATATAAACTGATGCAAAGTGAAGTAAACTAAGCCAGGAAAACAATATACACAATGACTACAATAATGGAAATGGGAAAAACAAAACAAAATTTAAAAAGTTGGTTAAACAGTATATTATAATTACTCAATCTCACTCCAAAGAAGAGATAACAAAGTTCACCTTCCTTCCCTCTTAACAACATTGGGGAGTCTATGGATTTGGAACATTATATGTACTACCAGACTTGGTGGATTTGTTGCTTAGTTTTTCCTTGAATTACTTCCCCCCCCTTTATATCCTTGGTTGAAAGGGACTGCTCTGCCAAAAAAAAGGGAAGGATATTTTTGGAAATGATGATATAAAAATAAAAGCTCTTTGTATGTATATATTTCATGTGTGTATGTACTTCTTTATTCCACAGCCTCTCAAGATTATTTTATATAACTTACCATATGTTACCTTACACTTACTCATAAAGAATTACCAAGTTAGAGTATCACCTAGTTTACCGCCCCCCCCATTTTACAGCCAAAGAAACAGAATATGAAAGAAAGGAAATGGTTTATTCTAAGGTCATACAAATTGTAACTAGCATAGTCAAGATTTGAATCCAAGTTTTCTAACTGCATCTCTGAACTTTATCTTCCTCATTAGTAAAGCAAACAAGTTGGTCTTAATGACCCCTAGGATCCCTTCCAAGTTTAAATCTATGAAATTATAACTCCCAGGGCTACCATATTTCCATTTCACACTTCTTATAGCATTGTCTTCCTGAGGAGCAAATGAAAACAGTCAGTGGTTGTTCCTTATTTCAAGTCATCACATGAACAAAATGCCCATGAACACAAAGAAGCATATCATGTTCCAGAAGACAGGAGAGCAAAATTGTCAGCTATTTTAGCACCTCAGTCACTATAAAAAAAACACACACAACTTCCTGTACTTCATAGCAAGAAGTAAGACTTTCACATTGTAAGCTATGTAGGTCAGGTCTGACCCTGTCATTGCCCTGTTCAAAAATCTCCTATGGTCCCCTGTTGTCCCTCACAGTGGTCTCCCAGATGGGAGCTAGGCCATGACCAAAGAAGCAAGTGATTAACCAAGGAGTGGAAAGCTGGGTCACATTCCTTCTTCCCTACTCTAACCAATCTTAGGTCTTGTTTTCAGAATGACTACACCTAACCTTCACCCAGCATTCCCTGTTTTCTCACTGTACCCCCTCTAGCCTCTATGAAAGAGCCCATCCTTCCCCCTTCAGAGCCAGATCCCAGGTCCTCAAGGAAAATTATTATCTAACATGGGAACCCACCAAAGCTATTACTTCAGATACCATCAGGAAAATTCACTTCTCCTCCAGGTCTTGCACAGGCCAGTAACCCCTTTAGGGAAGGCTTTACACTCTAGGGCAATGCCTGCTGTGTAATAATATTTTTAATGAAAACGGAAAAGGTTTTTTGTATCATTAACAAATAAAATAAAAGATTTTAAATGTTTTTATTTTGTCTTTACCTTATCTTTTAAAAATTATTTTTGTATGTTTCATAATGTGTATTTTATATTAGTATATTACTTATAAATACATCTATTTTGGGTGCATGATCAGAAATTTTTTTTTTACCATTAGGAAGGAAGAAAGGCAACAAGCATTTATTAAGTGCTTATTATGTGCCAGACAATATGCTAAGCATTTATAATATTATTTCATTTGATTTTCACAACAACTCTGGGAGAAAGGTATCATAATTATCCTCATTTTACAGTTGTTGAAACTGTGGCAGACAGAAATTAAATGACTTACCCAGGGTCACACAGCTAAGAAATATCCATGGCAGGATTCAAATTCAAGTCTTCCTGACCTCAGACCCAGTGGTCTATCTACTGTGTCTCCTTGCCTCTGATAGGATTGTGTGATCAAAAGTATTTGGAGACCACTAGTCTCTAGGATAAAATACAAAGTTTTCAGCCTAGTATTTAAGGTCTTCCACCATCTGATTTCAACCTATATTTCCAATCTTTATCTTATACTTGCCTTCCTAGACTATATTCTAGACTATCAGCTTATTCTGAATCTTTTCCTCCCCTCTCCTAACTCTATAGATTCACTCAGATTATTTCTTATGATTGAAACACTCTACCACACACATCCTTTTCTCTTTCTATTCCTCTCAAATATGTCTGTTGCCACCTCATCCATGAAGCCCTTGATGATAGCCTCAAACCTGAATTAATACACACACACACACACACACACACACACACACACACACACACACACTTTTCTAAACCGTGCATCTAAGCACTGTTTTCCCCTCCCAAACAGAATCTACCTTGTATCACATTTACTTGTAAAGAGTCTGATATTCTGGTTTTAGATGAGGAATTATTTGAGGAGAATAATTACACTGGGTTATTTTTAACCTGTACATCCTCAGAGTTGAGTACACAGTATGTACTTAACAAATGTTTGTTGGATTTGGTGGTCTGATATGCTCTTCTAGCAATCTATGGAAATTAAGGAGAATAACAACTCTAAGCTGAGATCGTGTTGATGACTGTAATAAGAACCTTAATTTCCCCTACACACACTTTAAATTAAGCAATAAGAAGCTCTGGGATGTGAAGAAACTTAAACCAAGGTGGAAATTTTTGTAAGATGATTGTTTTGAGTTACCTGGCTTCATTTTTCTGGTAAATTTTTCCCATCTGCTTTAGTCCACTGATTATAGAATTTAACATTTGGGCCAAACTTCTTCATATAACCTGAAAAGGAACTGAAGGTAAGCTAGCAACTAGGAAATGTCTGGAAAGCAGTACTCATTCTGCCTCTCACAGAACAAGTAAGGAAAAGCCTTTTCTTTCTTCCATTTAGAATCAATAGAATTTTTAATTCATGTGGCAACCATTTATTTCCCATTAACTATCCCATTCAGTTTATAATCAGCTATTTCCTGCTCTCAAGTATTCACATTTTTGGGGGCTCTTTCCCAATCCTCTGGCTCTGGCTATTCTAAGCCCATTTTATTGACTGTCTATACCTCTAAGAGAAAGAAGGCAAGAAAAAGGAAAAAGTCAATGGGGTGGGTGGGATTTGTCTTTCCTTCTCCAAGAGGATCATGACATCAGGGAGATGATGACATGACTTGCAATTGACTTTGATTTGGGGGAGGGAGGACTGTGCAGTCTCCAGCCTCACCTTTTCCTCCTGAGGCATCTGGGTCCAGTGGTCAGATATAAATCAGGACAACTAGGGATGGCCGAGGATGCAATGGGAGACTTTGGCCCTTTTAAGCTAATTCAGAGCCTCACATTAAATGACTAGAGGCATTTCTGTGGACAAAAACCATGAAACTTTCCCTAATGGTCCCTCCCAGATATGTTTATTTTTCTTCTGGGCTGGCCAATATTTGATTGTTAGTCAAGTGCTGAGGTCTACATTTACAGATGGATACTACATAAATAGATGTTTTAAGGGAAAACAGAAAAAAGAAGCAAATTAACATGAATTTTGCATATTCTATGCATTTTCTGTGATTTGGGTGGGATCTAGTTCCAGTCTTTGCTCCATTATTTTGAGTGGATCCCAAGAGATGATTAGGTCTGAAATCTCTTCCTAATTCAGCCTTAGTTCAAGTTCCTGAATTCAGCTCTACTCAGTTCACCATGATCAACTCCCATTAGCATGAGAGAACATATAATGTTAGAGCTAGAAGAAGTTTGAAGGACAACTCAACTCTCTCATTTTCAGAGGAGGTCCAAAGATCTTGCTTGTCCTTTGCAGCCTCAAGAACATGATCTAGAAGGCAATCTAGTAGCCTGACAAAGGAACATAATGTCTCAGTAAAATTCCCCTTAATATGTGTGTGTGTGCATACACACACATTATATATATTGTAATAGCAAGCAAAGAAGTACTTAGCACCTTCTTTCACCTATTTAATTATTTAGCACCTTGTTTCAGTTCAAGTTCTTTTGAGCCTTGCCCATGATTATATCAAGTCTTTGTTAAGAAACAGAACTTGTGAAACCCACAGTGGGAGGAAATTGCTGATGCAACAGGAAGGGGTGGAACAGGGAGGAGCTAATGACCAGATAAAAAGCTGAGGACAAGCTGGGAGAGAGCAGAAGTAAGAAAGGAACACTTGAAAAGGAGAAAACTTGTGGTATCTTGGCACTCTGTTTGTTCTGTCTGTGTTGATTTGTGTTTGTAATACTTTATACAGAAGCCCTAGGACCTTACTGGAAGCCCAGAAAGAGGATTTTCTTTTTGTCTATTTACAGAAGTCTTGGAGGAGGGTTTCAGAGGTCCTGGGATTATACTGATGATTTGTGTGGAGTTCTCACACTTTGTGGGTCTGTGTTGATTTCACAGGCAAAAAGTGAATGGATGATGGTGCCGGCAATGAGCATTAATGTTGTTTCAGCTCTTAAGCTTTGTCTTCCCAGAAAAAGAAACCATGAAGGTCTTGAGGTGGACTGGATGCTGTGAGTTTCAATATGCAGTGGGAACTGGATGAGGAACTGGATGAGGAGCTGGACAGGGAGCTGAGAGCTGCCTACCTTTGAATCCAGGTGACAGTTGGGTAAATTCAGGCAAAAGCTGGGATCATGGAAGAGGAACCATGGAATCTGAGAGCCAACCTCAAGTCAAGATAAAAAGATCTTTCCTTGGGTACTTAATGCTGACTGAGAAGATCATGATTTATTGTGGCCTAGGGGTGGGAGAACTTTGACCTCTATACCTTGCACCTCTTAAGGATGATTGAGTTAAGGATGATTGGAAACTAATCTGCAATCAAGAAGAAAGAAGACTTTTTGACTGAGAGATCAAGACAATGTGACCTAGGGGTGGAGAACTTTGACCTTTGTACTTTGTGTCCCT
>CM053581.1:205178980-205231032 GCA_028627135.1 Pseudochirops cupreus | reverse complement strand
CTTTCACAGCTAAGGGAAGGATGGATTAGAGTTGAGACTTGAGGCAGGGAGACCAATTCATAATGGTATTGTAACAATCTGGGTGAAAGGTAACGAGAGTCTGTACTAGGGGTAGTGGTCTTGTGAATGGAAAGGATAAGATTTAATAATAGAACGGATATGTGAAGTGCATGAGAATGAGAAGCGGAGGGTGACACTTTGCATACCTGGGCTGATTGAAAGGATGGTGGTACTTTGACTATAATAAGGAAGTTGGGAAAAGGCGAGAGTTTGAAAGGAAAGATCATGATTTCTGTTTTGGACATTTTTAGTGTGAAATGCCTGAAGGAAATAAAATTTAAGATGTCCAAATGGCATTTGGTGGTGTGGGCCTAAAAGCTCAGGAAGGAGACTGAGGTTAGAAGTCACTTTTCCTCTCTGTTTCCCTATCTGTAAAATTATAAGGTTACGCTCAATGACCTCTAAAGTTCCTTTCATTTCTAAATTCTGCCTGTGAAAATGAGTGTCATTTGTTTTTAAAACATCTTTCAAATGAGTGAACTTATAGGGGCTTTGAAGAGTACATTAACTGCTTCCATACTTAAAATCTGGACATGACAATCCACAGGGAACAGAAAGCATCACATTCATCAAATACTGCTCAGCAGGATGCAACTTCTTTTTTGTTGACCAATAATTCTGAGAAAGTCAGAATCAAAACTCAATGCTGTGAGATCACAAGGACTCTGCCTAACCTCTGGAGTGGGAAACTGAGATTTCCAGGAGGGCCTCTCCTTATTACCTTGCTAAGAACTCAGGCACAGTCTATATTCAAGGGCCATCTGCAATAAATATCTTCTATTTTTTTTTGATGTTGTCTACATCCCATTTTCTGTATTTTTGCCAGACATTAAAATAGACAACTGTGAAAATTTTCTTCAAGGCATTTTGGATTAAGTCAAATTGCTTCAGAGATTGCCCTTCACACACACACACAAAGCCTTACCTTGGATGATCTTTTATTTTCAAGTATCAATACTCATAAATGGCTAAATGAAAAAGGAACAAATAGGCAGTGTAATACTGAAGGATTTTCACCCAAAGTACTTATCTGCTACAAGACAGAGACCCTCAAAACGAATGACAAAACAATCTGCTGTAGTAGTTGAGGGGAAAAAAACAACCTACAAAGAAAATGTTTTTCTACCACCAGCAGGTTAAAAGAGACGTAGCAAAATCTGCACAATCAGACTTCCTTCCTAAATCATTTTCCAAGCAAGCTTATGAGAAGTTAAGTAAGAATTGAAAGGAAAATTTAAGAGTTTAATTGAAACTATGTCCAAAGAAAACCAGGTAGTAAATGATGACTTAGAAAGGCAGCTTTACACAGTTGAAAGCTCTTGACCTCAGGGTCACAGATTCTATTCCCAACTCTGCCACTTGTTAAATAAGTGACCCTGAGCAAGTGAATTCCTCTCTCTAGGCCTCAGTTTGTCCATGTGCAAATAGTCACTAAGATTCTTGGTAGTTAGGTGGCACAGCGGATAAAGTGTAGGACTTGGATTCAAGAAGTGCTGAATTTGAATTCTGCCTCAGATACTTACTAGATATGTGACCCTGGACAAATCACTTAACTTCTCTCAAGTTCAGTTTCCTGATCTGTAAGGATAATAATAGTACTTATATCAATCACAGTGTTGTAAGGGTCAGACGAGTTAACCTATATAAAGTTTGCTTTGCAAACTTTAAACTGCTCTTTACGTGCTAGGTACCAATCATTATTTGTTATTATTATTAAATATCGTTTTTAATTGTAATATATCATTCTAGAGATGGATCAATATACACAGTGAGAATTTTATTTATTTTTTATTATTTTTATTATCTTTGGCAGAAATATTGACAGATATTAGAAAGGTCATGTAAGAAATGGTTATTTTTCATGGAAAGGCTAAATGGCATTTTGTTGACATGGTTTGTCCCATTATTATTGAGACCTATATTCATTTATAAAATAGGTAGCGAATTCCAACAACCAAACCAGGATTATATTAATTCAGTCTCTACCTCAACAACATGTCACTCTGAATAGGCTGGTCTGTTCTTCTTATGATTCCTATGATTCTAGGCGGTAACCATGTGAATATGATAGCTTTTCAAAACAACTCCCTAGAAAGTCATCTTTTTACGGTAACCTGCTCCTGGGTACCAAAATACCTTTCTAACACTTCTTTCTCTGCTTTGGTAAACTAGAAAATCTTGCAATATGTTCCACAGTTGTTTTTAAATTATGTTTCGTTCAGTGGGACAAAGGAAACAATGAAGTTCAGAAAATGGAGAGTATTTTTCCTCTTCTGTTACTCTCACCTTTGATGAAGCTAAGGCGCTCCAAGTATTCCTATCATTATCCTATAAAGATTCTAGAAATAGAAAGGCAGGTCCACAAAGCCTAAAGTGGGAAGATGTCAAGAATCTCTGATGCAAGCTAACATGGAACTGGCCCGAATTTTTTTTTTCAGTCAATGACTGTTGGTTTAAAAATGTCTTTGTTTGGAAATGCTTCTCAGTAGAGTTAAAGCTCTATTATTTGAAAGCACGTAGAGAAGGAAGTCTCCTTGATACTCTATTAGCTAGAACACATAATTTTAATTTTTTTCATTATCACCCTAAAATATTTCATTTTTTGAAGGGGGGGTATAGAGATAGGCACTCTTTTTTTCTAAATTCCTTTGTATCAGTGTATGTAATTATACTAATAAAATAAATGCACACATATAAATTATTCATCTTTATTTTGACAGATATTCCAAATGTGTGCTTTTGACCTTCAAGCTGAGCAGCTAAAGAATACAGAAAAATCCCACTTGACCTCAGAAACGAAAGGTTAGAAACCCATGGATTATCAACTGCACATGCAGTGTTTCTAAAATAACTCATCTGAAACAAAAGCCAATATTATTCATTCCAGCTGAAAACAAAGGACCCAAGCAACACATGACCAACAACTAGTGTTTAAATGTCTCACAGTCACTTTAATCAGGTACTTGTGGGCAGATCTATTTGCAGTTTAAAGGCACACTTCCAATTTAACACTTGGGCTATACTGTGCTTTCAGGCCACATGGGTGGTAAGGCACATTTGGTACTTCCAGATAATCTTCACTGCAAGACTCAGTTACATACTGTATATCACTGATTCATGAATTGGAAATTGTCTTCTAAATGTTCTCCTTCTCTGAAAGACAGACAGTACTAGGATCTCTAAAAGGAATAAATATTTCAAAAGCTGATGGTACTAGTTCCTTGTTTTAATACTCTTTAGTACAAAGATGGATAATCTGGAATCCATTAAATATGATTGTAATTTGGAGTGAATTCTTCTAAACAGAACTTGCTAATGGGCAAATAAGAAAAGTCTGCAAAAATTGAAATTTTGAAATTCTAATAGCCTTCACATCACAATAGAATCTGTTCTATATGGCTTAAAACTGCATTGCCTTTTGTATCAGCCTCTATATCGGCTGTGAATTAACTACCATTGCTAAGTTTGCAATATTAAATGTAAACACACAAAAAAAGAAAATATGGTGATAGTACATTTAATTTAGTGTAGGCAAATATGTACAAATTATCTACTCTATGCAGAATACAGTATGAGTGGCTGGGTGAAAGACAAAACTTAAATAACATACGGTCCCTACATTCAAGGAACTTATAGTCCAGTATGATGGTTAAGATAGATAGATAGATAGATAGACAGATAGATAGATAGATAGATGGATAAATGGATAGATAGATAGATAGACAGATAACATGGTTAATTCATTAGCTATCTGTAGAACAAAGGGCTACAAAAAGCCCAAGGAAGATCATTACAGATGAAGAATCAAAGATGACTTTATGGAGAAAGAGGTAGTATTTGAGTGTGTCTTTAAAAGCTGGGTAGGAATTCAACACTGATATCTGTGCCAACAAACATCAAAAAACTATCTTTAACTTATATTTTACTTGAATTTTCATAACTATTAAGTACCATATGGTGTTCCCCCCCCATCACCATTACTTGCAGAAATACTTCATATGGGGATTTTATGGATCAATTACTTACTATTGGTTTTTGATGTGCTTACCAAAAATTGTCACTGCATGTGGACATATTTTAAAGTATGTGGCTATTTTAAAAGTGAGCTAAAATTACTGATGGAAAATTCAGAAATCAATTCAAACAACAGTTATTTCAACACATACCCACAGGAAAAGATTTGAGTGAATTTTTCATCACACCCAGAAGTCAGTAATTTTGTACTCAGTGAAACAAAAAGAAAACAAGAATTCCAGGGTGTATGTTTCATTTCTCATTGCTGAAACACAGATACCCTGGCACTGAGTTTCAAGAGATTCCCCTCTATGCTGACATCAAGTGTATAGGTAGGTTGGGAGGTGAGCGTTAAGACTCTTTAAGAACTCTTCATGACTAAGACAGATTTTCTACCAGATGTTACTCAGACTTTATTTACAATAAAAGAGCTTTGGGAAAAGGACTGATACCAAAAGCTTTCATGATGAAACTTATCAACTGAAATCATCATTTCCCTAATGTAAATGTATCCCCTTTAATTAGTGCCTATCAGAGTGGCCATGATAGATACTGGTGCTCTAGAAATGGACAAACTCTATTCAGGACTAAGGTCAGCATAAACTCACATGAAAACAAAAAAAACTGCAACATCAAATTGTTGATTATGGTTATCTCTTTCACATCAGGACTTTCCCCATTGTGATTTCAATATATTGTAAATTGGCATAAGAAATTAAATGGAAATTTGGGGGGGGGGAGTTTTGTGGAAGCTGCAGACAACACATGAAGACCAGCATATGACACAGAGCCTATGACCAAATACTTAATCCAAATTTTATAATAAGATACTGTCAACACCTCATATAAGAAAAAAAAACCTCAGACTTCTCTAATATGAAGGGAGGATCAAAATATTTTAAGCAAATTTTCAGGATCATGAGAACATCTGTGCCCCTAGCCCCTGTGATGTGGAAAGGATAACTGTACAGTAATGGAATTGGCCTTAAGAAATCACCCAATCTAACTATTCAGACCCTTCCCCAGGACTAAGCCACACAAATGTGAATTAAGCAATTTTATAGGTATTTAAGTGCAGCTAAATTTAACAGGCAGCTAGGTGATGCAATGGCTAGAGATTGGAGCCTGAAGTCAGGAAGACTCATCATCCTGAGTTCAAAGCTGGACTCAGACACTTACTAGCTGTGTGACCCTATGTGACCCTGGGCAAGTCACTTCACCCTGTTTGCATCAGTTTCCTTATCTGTAAAAAAGGTTGGAGGAGGAAATGACAAAACTATTCTCATATCTCTGACAAGAAAATCCCTGAAATGACTGAACAACCACAAAAATGGATGTTTAAAAGTAAAATTTCAAAAATAGCTCCAATTCAGGCATGGATGGTCCCAGGGAGGAATATATCTGAGTTTTCTAACTATAGGATATACACCAAACAATGAATGATAAGGGAATTCAGAAAGTAGGCTTAATCAAGAAACCCCAGTAAAAGTCATCTATCTACTAAGGTAAAATCCCCAAAATGTCAGAGCTGGAAGGGACCTAAGAAAATTGGACACACAATGTCACTGTTGAAAAGGACCTTAGAAGTTAGATCAAGTACAGATTAGACCAGATGATCTCTTTAGACCCTTCCAAGTCTATGATTCCTTAACACAGAATATCAGAGGAGGAAAGAATTCAAAATACAAAATGCTATATATATGTCAGAGCTTAATTGGCCCTCAGAAGACAGTGATAATGATGAAAAGGACCACAGAGATCGTTTCACTGTGTGACACTGGGAAGTAATTTTTGTTTGGGCTGGTTTGCTCATCTGTGAAATGGGGTGGGGGATGGCCTGGATATCTAATGTTGAATAAGTCATCAGTCCAGTTCAAATGCCATCAGTTGCTGATGAGAAAACTGAAGATCAGAGATCAGAAGAGACTAAAGCGTCCATGGCTCACACAGTTAGTGGAAGAAGTGGGGTTAAAAGGCAGTCTTCTTGACTGGAAATAATGTCCACTAACACATGCTGCTTTTGGACAGTGCTTTTCACACATTATGATTTTTGCTTGCAACTAGATGGTCAAGGGGATAGAGGGCCAGTCCTGGCATCCAAAAGGTTCATCTTCTTGAGTTCAAGTCTGGCCTTTGAGACTTGCTGGCTGTATGACCTCAGGCAAGTCACTTAGCCCTGTTTGCCTCTGTTTCCTCTTCTGTAAAATGAGCTGGAGAAGGAAATGTCAAACCACTCCAGTATCTTTGCCAAGAAAACCTCATATGGGGTCATGAAGAGTTGGACATAACTGAAAGGACTCAGCATCAACAACAACAACCAGTCTAATGCCTCAAGTTGTACATGTGTGTTGATCATAACCAAACTAAAAGTATATTCTGGAGAGTTGTATTAAGTTGTTAATATTGCATTTTACGACGAACATTTATAAGAAGGAGTATATGATGAGAACAAGGATGTTGAGGGGATACAAGCATATCACACATGCTGAACCCAGGGCCCTCACCCAGACTTGAACAATATGCTCCCCTGAAATTGAGCCCCTGAATGTTACTGTCCGAAAAAGACCTCAGTCCTTTATTGTAGCACGTGTAGTTTGGTTCATCACAATTGAAATGATTATCAGGAAATTTCTGGCCCTAAAATATATGCATTTACTGAGAGCAATATGATTCTTTTAGAGAGAAACAGCAGGGCAGCATAGTAAATATAGGGTTGGCTTTGGAATCAGGAAGACATGGTCTTGAGTCCTTCCTCTTAAAAAATAAAGCCTGTATACACTTAGCCTTTCATCTCCCCGAGGCAACAAAGAAGGTAAGTTACAGATGAGTTATTTATCTGCATCTGATTGATTGCCTCACCTATCACCTCTCCCTGGTCCCAAATCTACTATGAAGATTAGCTGAATAAACTTGAGATGTTTAGCCTAGAAAAGAGAAAATTTAGAGGGAAGAGAGAAATAAACTTAAAATATTTGAGGAGTTTTCATCAGAAAAATGAAGTATACACATTCTGTATAGAAGACATAACTACAAAAATTGACCAGAAGATATGGGAGTCAGATTTTAACTTGATAAATAGATTCCTAATAAGTTAGAAGTGCCCAGTAATGTCAGCAGCTGCCTCCTGACCTCACTGGACTTCTATTTCAAGTGAAGGCTGGATGAGTAATCTGTGATATTTCGGATAAACTCGTGCTTCTTTCTAATAGATGTTACTGGATGAGCTTGGAGCACACTCAATTCTAATATTCCATCATTGTACGATTGTTCCCCCAAAGCCCAAAGTCATGAAAAAAGTAAAAGATAAATTAGAAAAATAGAACAAATAGAACCTCCAAGCTATATATAGGGAACTAGAGATTTTGTCCTAGAGGGTAGCTGGGCAGCCCCTGCAGAAGGTTGGATTTCTTAGAGACAAAAGCCTAGGTTTTTTAGTAAAATTATTAGGAAAACATAAATTCAAAGATATTAACTAGGGTTAAATAGAATGTAGCCAAAAATTTCCCCACCCATTTATAGACTTTGAAAAATTATATTTTCCCTCCCTAAAGGCAAATCTAAGCTGTGTTTGTTCACTTATCATTCTCAATTATGGTTTCTAAAGAGGAAGCAGAGCTATTTTAACATCTGTCAGACTAGCGGCTCCAAGAATATGGAGAAGAATACTGCTTGTTCTCTCAACACAGGATCCTATGATGTTTGTAACAAGGTTTTACTAAGGCTAGAGACGTGTTTTCAAGGTGACTGTGGATGCTGGCCACATATACCTAAATCCAATAAAACAAAATATATAATTAAAAGCATATACTGATTCCCCTCTGTTTTTAACCTTTAAAAACTAAAATTCTGGCAACAGATATATATGTATATGTATATATATGCACATATATATATACATATATGAAAATATAATATTTGTAGCAGTTTTAGAAGTAGAAAAGAATAAAACAAAACCAACAACAACCCCACAAACCCTGGAAATAATGTGTGTACCAATAAATGAGGAAATGGCTTACAAATCAAGGTATATGGTTGTAATGAAATATATTGTGTCATAAGAAACAATAAACATGAAGTATTAATAAAAATGTAGGAAGTCTTATATGAACTGAAGTAGAGTGAGGTGAAATGAGTCAGGACAGTAACATGTACAATGACTTTCATAATATAAGTGAAAAAAACATTAAAGCCAGGTTGAACTCTGAGTTAACTATGACGACTAATCTTTGCCCTTGAAAAGAGATTTTAAAAAATTGACCTACCTCCTTTCCATAGAGAGGTGGGGAACAATAAGTATGGGACATCACGTTTAGATTAATAAGCAAACATTTTATCAATTACTTTTGCTTAACTTCTTCTTTGTTATGAGGGAAAGATAAGTGGGTGAGAAGGAATGCTGCAATATGAAAGTAAAAATCATCAATAATTACGTTTTTAAAACCCTAAGACCCAATTCTGTTACTTATCACCTACTGATTCTTGTTGGGGAAGATTTATTGGGTTCAACTGTGGTCTTATACAGTATCTTCTCATCAGTTAATTTTCTTGGAACTTTTGCACAACCATGTCAACAAGTATTTATGTGATTAAGCCTACTATGTGCCAAGCACTGTGCTAACAAGAGGCATTTCTAAAGGCTTTCCTCACAGTCTGAAAGTTCAGTGAACAAACAGGACACACTAAAGTCCCTGATCCCAAAAACTAGCTTGTAGATGTCAAATCAGATCTTCTGGGACTGAATTTCATTGACTAAGTAAATGTAAACCAACCCACTCAATAGGAATTCACAAAGTATCCTGAGTACCACAGGACTTAGTGATATTGCAGAAGCTTCTGGAAGAACCTTGTCTTAGAATTATCCATGCATAATTTGGGTTCCAGAGCCTGTGAGAAAGCCCCATGAGGACAATCAAAACAGTACACACAGGAGAGGTATGGCATGCTACCAACATGATTTAGATTAGCTGAGTGACAGCGCAGCTCTAGTCCTTGCATTCCATTGCTATTTTAATGAGCACAAAATTAAATTTTAAAACAGATTGCTTATACTTTCAAATGTGCTATTTCATTTTGCTATTTTGAGTAAAAGAAAATCATTCAGGTTCTGTGCAATTTCATTATCTAGAAAGACATAACTCTGAGCTGTAGGGGAAAGTATACACTGTATCCCAGATCTACCTCTAACTAGGTACAAGGGGATTGAGACCAAGCCTATGGTTTCATAGGTTCCAGGAACAGACAGCTGAGAAAATTCACTTTACCAATGCAGGCCAGCTCCTTCTTAGCAGCTTACAGTCTTAAATGCCTAGAACACTTAAAGTGATTTGTTTGGAGTATGTGTCTGAGGTCGGACTTGAATACAGATCTTCTTGGCTTTGAGTACAGTTATCTATCCATTATGCTGTCCAACCTAATCATAGAGCTATCACTTCCCCTCTTTTCTGTTTTCTCAACAGTAAAATTAAGATACTAATTTTTAAAATCTCTTTCAATCAATGAACCTACCTATAAACCCATATATTCTCTATCATTGTCTATGAAGATATGTCATGTGAATAAACAGTAATATTATCTCTGGAAGCTGAAATACAATTAATAACTGAATTCCAAGACCTACAAGAAAACAACTACTTGGTTTTTTTTCACCGACAAATACCCTTTAAGATATTTTCTTACATCAATATTTTAATCAATTGATTTTTTAAAAACGTCTACTATGGCCAGGCCCTGTGCTAGGCTTTCTCTTATTACTCTTTTCTTTTTTAAAAAAACACTTTGAGGTTATTTGGAAGGATAATAGAATCATGGGATCTTAGAGTTAGATGAAGCCTCTGAGGTCATCAGATCCAACTTCAATTAGCACAGAATCATGGGTTTAGAGTTGGAAGGGACCTTAGGGGCTATCTAATCTAACCCCTTTATTTTCCAAAGAACAAAACTAAGGCTGAGATGGGGTAAGGGACTTATTCAGGGTCACACAGCTAGTAAGGGTCAAGAAGGATCTAAAGTCAAATCTCCCTGACTCCAAAACCAGAATTCTATCCACTGTACCATCTAGCTGCTTAATTACTAGAAGCAAGACAGTACCTGCTCTTGAGGAGCTTACAATCTAATAGAAGAACTTATCTTTGGAAAATAGGCTACTTCCTCCTCAGAGGATCCTCTTTATTTCTCTCCAGGAAGAGAGTAGTGTTTATTACTAAGTTCAAAGTGTTTGGTTATCCCATTGCCCTTTCTTCTCTGTATCATAATCTTTTGTGCCAAAAAAACAAAAACAAAAACAAAAAACCCTAACTTCTAACATAAACCACAATTCCTTTTCTCCTCTTTTTCTTTGTTTTTAAACATCAAAGGCTTTTTCAATTGTATGTTTCTAAGAGAGTTTCATTCCTCTTCATAACCTAGAGAGCAAAGAGGTACTCCTCAAATTCTTTCACTTTCTTTTCTAGGTGACCAGCCTATATATATTTGAGCACAGATTTTAATTCCTTGGCCATGTAAGGAAGACAAACATCATTTACTCATGCAGGACACTGAAAATTTCCTTCTTTCTCCATACTTTCTGCAAGCAAGATTTGAATATTTTGTCATCATTCCTAATAGCTTATGGCCAAAGAATGAAAACCATAAAACTGTGCTGACTTCACTCACACCCAAACACTACATACTTTCTGACTACAGTTAGGCCCCTAAGCAAATTGGATAATTCTCTTTGTCACCTCCATAACAATAAAAGCAGGTGATACCATGGGGAGAACTGGTTTGGAAAGATCATCTGAATATAAATCCTAGCAATGTCTATTCAACATTAGCCCTGTCCCTTAACCCCTCTGGGCTTGTTTCCTCATCCGTAAAATTAAACATTAAAGGAGATGATCTCCAAAGTTCCTGTGATATAATTAGCATACTATGGAGTTAGCTTAAACAATCTTTAGCCTTTCTGTGCCTCACTCCCGCCCTATCCCTCATTCTTGTTAGGCAACTATGACTCCTACACTTTACTGATATCAAGGCCATCAAGCAGGATTTTTCCTTTCATCAATTGTGGATAATGTCCATACCAAAGCAGATGTGAATCCCTTTCTCACCTCAGTAAGTAGTTTTCATCATTTAACAGCAGTCGAAGAAATCCGTCAAGTGATAAAACTTCTGGTGATTGCATAAAGCTCAATGAGTCCTTCGACTAGCCCTTCACAAGCCTTTCCATTTTGATAAGACCTGCTAGAATTTGTGCTTTACTGGTGTAGCCTTTGAGGACCAAAGAACACTTGAAATCCACAAGCAGGTGTTAGAAAATTTTAGTAAATGAGGATCTCCATAGAAATAGTTTTTAATCTTACTAAAGGGATATAACTCCATTTTTATAGCACACAACCTTAGGTCTATAATAGATGGTGATGATATATGGCACCAATGTACTGCTGGTACACAAATATTCACTTCTACCAAAATAAATCACTGACAGTAATGTCAATGGATTCAAAAAGTTGAAAGTGATATCTAATAAGTAAGAAGCTTCTTTTTTCCTAGTCTTGAACTATCCATGTAAAGTCAGCAGGTCAGCCATTAGGAGAAGTCCCTTTAGTAAAATTGATCAATTTATTTCAATTCCACGGAAGCTGGGGCAGAAAGACTGATCAGTAAAGTAGCTGACTTTACTATTTTCAAAACTCTTAAAATATTATTGGTATGATTTTTTCTTATTCATTATAAGATATGGAGTCACCTTTGTATTTTGTTTTTAAAGTCTTCTTGTTCATGAACTAAATGTTTTGCCTCTGGAATAGAAAGAAGGGAGAAAACTAGCAGGCAAGAGCCTGTCATCTGGGACAAGGCTAACCTATTGCCCCTAGGCCTTTTACTTACAGGCAATAGCTGCAAGACAATATGCATTCATACGGTTGCACAGCAGGATATGCCACTGATACAATCACATCATATGCCATTCCCAATAGTTTCAGTTCAATATACACAAAAAGTTTGATGCTTTAGAAAAATTAAGTGATTTGTGCTTATGGCCACACAGCTAGTAAATCTGAGAAGTGAACTCAGGTCTCTGGGCTGCAAAGCCAGCATTCTTTCCATTAAATCTCCTGGTTCTCAAAGAAAGGGACTCCTTAAAACTGCATACTTTCTACTAAGTCATGAGTGGCCAGAAATACAAGTATCAACATTTACTATTTTCAATCTTAAAAAAAAAAAATCAATCCAACCATGTTAAGCTATTGGTAATTTGAACACTGCTATAATTTAGATCCCAGCGTGAATAACTGGAGACTACAATATATAATCAGTACCTTTTGTTTCCTCTTCCAACTCCACTGCTGAAATTCATTAGCAGCAGCACCCAATTCACCTGGTGTATGTTTTCATCATGATCCAAGCTTTCAAGAGAAGCTTTGGTGTGGCTGTTCTTGATCTGAAGATGTGATAAACATAAGCCTTGCTCAATGATCTTCCTAACAGCTCAAAAAAAAAATATAGCTAAAGTGACTTAATACCCACTTAGGTGCTACTCTTATCAGAGAGCTGAATTGTTACTATGAAAGGCAGAGAGAGGGTTTTCCCCACCTTTTCTCGATTCCTGGGTTAGCAACTCAGTATTTTTAACGGGAAAAAGGGATGTTATTAACAACCAGATGTAACATCTATTTGTTCTGAAAACTCCACTCAATTTAACCTTACAGCTCATAGAATTCATGCTCTCATGTTGCTCTTTTCACCACCTCATCAGGAGTGCAAAGGAGGTTACCCTAAGTAACCACCAGATATTCAACTGCAATATGACTTGTATGCACAGATTTTAACATGCAGCCTCTGCTTTCTATTTTTAGCTTCCAATTATCCTCCGAAGATTAAAGCAATTGTCTCTTCTCCTCTTGGTATTTGAACATAATTTTGCTCAAAATTATCCTTAAAATGACCTAAACTCACTAAAAGAAGAAGGGGTGGGGGGAATATTTTTTAAAATTAAAAATTTGCCCTCTAAAAATAGATCATTTAGCTCTTCTGCATTAATTACCACATCCCTACCTCACTATTAGGCTACATTTTGATAAAGAAGTGCTCAGATAAAGTTTCTAGATTGAGAAGAAACCTACCTGCCTTGGAATGTGCCACTTAATAAAGAATACAGGTGATTTACCAAGCTAAGGTATATGTCATATTTGCTTACCAGCAAAAGATCAGAGGATCATAGGATTAGAGTTGGAAGGGACCTCAGAGGTCATTTACATATATAATTATCAACGTATTCATAGCTACCATGATAAAATTTTATCCATAGTTTCAAGTTATATCATTCATGAATTCTTTTCTAAGTCCTCCCAAAATAAACACGACACTACTTAGGGACTCTCATATTCCTTGGTTAATGCCTCTCTTGGACATCTACGTTCCATTTGTATTGTGTTTGTTTATATACATATCTTATCGTCCTTAATACATTATAATTTCCTTGTGGTCAGAGAAATATCTTAATCATCTCATCACTGTCAACCACTTCAAAACCCATTCTATAATTCTGACAACTAAAATAAATATTATTAAGCACCTACTGCATGCACAGTACCATGCTAGACCTTGGGGGTGGGGGACGGAGGGAAGGGGGAAATAAAGTATAGATAAAAAAGATTGTTCTCAAATGACAGTAGGGGGCTTACTCACCAATGAACATCAGATAGCTATAATATACCACATTACTCGAGAAGTATATTAGAGAAATACAAAATAGTTACTTAAATGAAGTCTATGGGAAAAGGTTTTTAAGTGGAGCCCAATCAACAAGGGATGGGAATAATGGGTAGCTATTAACTGCCTCAAGATGACTTGGCTTTGAGTCCCCCCTCTAACACACATGGTATGGCTTGCCTCAGGAAGAAGTGAGATACCCATCACTACAGGTCTTCAGGGGGAACCTGCATGGCCAAGTCAACAAGCATTTACTAAGCTCCTACCACGTGTCAGGCACTGTACTAAGGGTTAAGGACACAAAGAATGGCAAAAAAGAAAAAAGACCATCCCTGATCTCAA
Source organism: Pseudochirops cupreus (assembly GCA_028627135.1). Lineage (NCBI taxonomy): Eukaryota > Metazoa > Chordata > Mammalia > Diprotodontia > Pseudocheiridae > Pseudochirops > Pseudochirops cupreus. Next base: position 205,216,926 of record CM053581.1, on the reverse strand, counting down.
GCAGTTCACTGTCTAATGGGGGAGAAAGCATGCAATCATGTACAGACAAGATATGGACTGTATAAATTGGTTACTTGTTGGTGATGTTATAATGGGGAATTCTTGCCCAAGCCTGGCTTATCTTTTAAACCCCTTAACGACAAACCATTCCAATATCTTTGCCAAGAAAACACCAAAATGGGGTCATGAAAAAATCAAACACCACAGAAAGAACTCAACTGCCATCATATTAGATATTCTATGATTCTGTCTTATGAGGCAAGAGCTAAAAACTTGGAAAGAGTTAGAAGCACAGAGGAAAAGAAAAGCAGCTCTAGCTAAGTTCAGTAAAAAAAACAAAATCATCAGCAATTAGTATCTCATCAATAAAGATAAACTTTCTACTGTCTACCACTCTTCCAGCTATTTGCAGAACTCAGGAAGCTTTTATAGAACTTTTAGAAAGTAGTCAAAACAACCTTTTCTGTTCATCCTTCAAGGACAAATTATTATTCAGTATCCCAGAGTATTGAAAGGTTATTAGGAGGTTAAGTGACTTGCCCAAGGTCATACAGCCATTAGAGCCGTCAGAGGCAAGACCCAGGTCTTCCAGGCTACCAGGGATTCTCTGTTCACTACGCTAAGCTGCTTCTGATAGATGTTGATTGATGGCTCTAAGCAAAGCCTGAATGATCACTTGTTAAAATGAAGTAGATTGCAGTCCTGTGCCTAGTTCTATTAATATGATGAGTTCTATTAATACTTTTAAGGACTGGCAAGATCACAGGATTCCTGTCCTTGGAATTTCACATGGAAGAAGTTAGGAGCGACAGCATGAGAAGGCAGGAAGAGCAATGGGCTGGAGGTCAGAGAAGGAGGCTCAACTACTCCAACTCTTAGTAGTTTTATAACAAGTTATTTCACTTCATCTCTATAAACCTCAGTTTCCTCAACCAGAACACAGGGATAATAATACTTGTACATTGGGAAGCGAGGTGACACAGTGGATAGAACATGAGGCCTGGAGTTAGAAAGGCCTGAGTTCCAATCTGGCCTCATACACATACTAGTTGTGTGATGCTGAGCAAGTCATTTAGTCCTGTATGCCCAGTTTACTCATCTGTAAAATGAACTGGAGAAGGAAATGGCAAACACTTGGCAAAAACAGTATCTTTGCCAAGAAAACCCCAAGTGGGGTCAAGTACAATACCTGTACTCAGTAACTCTCAGAATTGTGAGCAAAGTGATTTGTAAAACTTGAAATGCTACATAAATGAGGCAAATAATAAGTTTGAAAAAGGAAAATTAGTTTCTGTAGAAAATCCATGGCATTTAAAAATGTTTCAGAATTAATAGTGATAATATTTATTAGCATTTATAAAGGATTTTAAAGCTCACAAAGTATTTTATAAAGGTCCTATTACTCAATCCTAATGTACCTAAAGTACTTTTATCCCCATTTAACAGATGAGAATGAGGTTGAGAGAGAGAGGATAAATGACTTCTGTCTGAGAAAGGATTCTTACCTGATTCCAAGGGGAAGTCTCTAGCTGTTGCTGCCTCCCTAGTACTGAGTCCATAGTTATGTAAAAAAAAAAAAAATCTAAGCAATAGATGAACAGAAAACCATAGAGTCCTAGAACTGGAAGTTTGGACCTTAGAGGTATCTTGCCCAATCAACACATGCCCATCTCTTTTACAATACCTCTGACAAAGGGGGTTCTCCATTGACACCTCTAGAGTTGTGGTCTCCCTTAACTACTTAAGCAGCTTATCCTCATTCTCCAGTTGTAATTGTTAAGAAGCTTTTCTTTCCATTCATCTCAAATCTTCCTCACTTGCTTCCTCACTTACTTTGACATTGATGCTGAAGTGCCTTTTGAATCAAAGAAAGGTTCATTTATTTTCCATCTATTTTAGTTAAGTGTAGTTTACTGTTGCCTACTCCAGTTATTCTACCATGTTTCTCTGTGGCAATAGAAGGGATCCTAGGGCTCTGAAGGCTATGCCAACTTAGTGTGAGCTCTGGAAGTCCCTACCAATCTGGAAAGACTACAAGCTTAGACTTGATGGTGGACTACACACCTACCACATATGACCCAGTCTAGCTAAGAATAAATAGGCTCATCACTAGAAAACTAACAGAGAATGAATTTTTGAGTTGCAGCAACCCATAAGGGATTGTAGGGCATTGTGATCTTCAATTTTATTCAATCCAAGCAATTTTTGCTAAGCTTCTTTGATTTGTAAGGCTAGCTAGACAGTGGGGATGCAAAGATTAAAGATAAGAGTCCCTGCCCTTAGGAGTTTCCATTCTACATTTCCATTCTATACCTATACAACAAGTCAGATATAAGTAAAGGCAAAGTAATTTAAAGAGAGGGTACTAACTACTGGGGTGGGAGGAAAGGAATAACAGAAGGTCTTGTGTAGGAAGCAGCATCCATGGTATGCTTTTGAAAGAAGCTTCTACAAGATAGAGGCAAAAAAGAGAGTACATTCCAAATATGGTGGCATAGTGTGCACAAAGAAAGGCATGGAGGTAATGCGTGAAATAGAATGTACAAGAAAACAATGAGTGTTTCAATTCAGCCTTTGGATCCCCAGTGCCTAGAATGATTCCTCATACACAAAAGGCACTTAATAAATGTTTGCTGATTGATTCTGGTAGAAGAACCCTCATTGAGTTGATTATAGATTACTCAAAGTCCAAATTGTCAAAAGTACTTTTGATACTTCAAAAATTGTTAGAAAATTTTGAAGGGGGTATTTTGTATGTGTGCTTTTTTTTTTAAATGAGAATCACAATTTCTTTGGTGAAGAACTTACTCAACCAAAGTAACTTTTGGGCTCTGAGAGTTTAAATGACTTGCTGAGAGTCATGTGATCAATAAGTATTAGAGGTCACAACTTTGCAGCAGTCAATAGACGGCTCTCTATTAATCAGGTTGTTGTTGTTGTAGTAGGTAGTAGTAGTAGTGGTAGTATTAATAGTGGTGATGGTGGTGGTGGTGATAGCAGTGGTGGTAGTAGTAGTGGTGGTGGTAGTAGTAATAGTTAGTTAGCATTTACATAGTGCTTTAAGGTTTGTAAAGTGCTTTATAAATATCATCTCATTTGTTCTTACAACTCTGGGAAGTAGATGCTATTAATATCTCCATTTCCCTCATCCCCTAAATGAGGAAATTGAAGCAGACAGGTCAAGTGACTTGTCCAAAACAATCTATTTCCCATCTACATCAGTCATACAGTTCACTACATTTTGTTTGGGGAACAATCATTTTCTTCTTAAAAAATTGTTTTTCAATTATCAAGCTTTCATCTTCTAATTACACATCTCTCTGGAAAGAAAACAGAAAAAAGGGAAGAAGAAAGGATAGAAAGAAGGAAGGAAAGAAGAAAGGAAGGGAGGAAAAAAGGAAGAAAGAAAGGAAGGAAGGAAGAAAGGAAGGAAGGAAAGAAGGAAAGAAGGAAGGAAGGAAAAAAGGAAGGAAGGAAAGAAGGAAGGAGGAAGGAAAAAAGGAAGGAAGGAAGAAAGAAAGGAAAGAAGGAAGAAAGGAAAGAAGGAAGGAAGGAAAAAAGGAAGGAAGGAAGGAAAGAAGGAAGGAAAGAAGGAAGGAAGAGAGGCAGGAAGGGAGGAATGAAAGGAGGGAGTGAAGAAGAAACCCCTATATCACATGGCACTGTCAAACAAAATATCATCTCTTTGACATGGGTGAACATAATTCTTCTTTCAATCTTCTGGAAGCACAGTTGAATATTTAGTTGATCAGAGTTCTAAAGTCTTTCAAAATTGTTCATTTTTATAATATTGATACTATAGGATAAATTGTTTTTCTAGTTCTGCTCATGTATCAGTTCATACAAATCTTTACATATGTCTTTGAAATCATCCTTTTTTATTTCTTATAACATAACACATTCTTATATCACAATTTTTTAGACCTTTTTTTGGAGATTATTCCAATATAATTGACTCATACCCATGTCCTCTATGTAAACCCTCTGTATCTAAGATAAGAGGACAATTTTCCTTGAGAATTTTTTGAATATGATGTCTAGGCTTTTTTTTTTTAATCATAGCTTTCAGGTAGTCCAATAATTCTTAAATTGTCTCTCCTCAATCTTTTTGCTAGGTCAATTGTTTTTCTAATGAAATATTTCACATTTTATTCTTTTTTCATGCTTTTGTGTTTGTTTTATTGTTTCTTGATGTCCCATAAAGTCATTGGCTTCCACTTGCTCAATATTCATTTTTAGGGAACTATTTTCTTCAGTGAATTTTTGTATCTCCTTTTCCATTTGACTTATTCTGCTTTTTAAGGAGTTCTTTTCTTCAGTGAAATTTTTGTGTCTCTTTTACCATTAGGTCAATTTTGTTTTTTAAGGTGTTATTTTCTTCAGTATTTTTGTGCCTCTTTTGCCAAACTAATATTTCTTTTTATAATTTTATTGCATCACTCTCATTTTTTTTTTCCAATTTTTCCTCTACCACTTTTACCTATTTCTTTAAGTCTTCAAGGAATTCTTGCTGGCATTAGGTTCAATGAGCATTTTTTCCTTTGAGGCTTTGCTTATAGCTGTTTTCACATTGTTACCTTCTTCTTCTTCCCTTCCAACATAATAGACTTATGGTGAAGTTCTTTTGTGTTTGTTTGTTTGTTCATTCCCATATATGAACTGATACATTTCCTATTACTTCACTTTGAATTTTATGTTAAAGTTGGGTTTTGCTCACCTGGGGATGTGGATGCACTGTTCTAAGCTTCAGGCTTTTTTATGCTCTTTTTTTTAGATCTAGTTCTGGAGGTGGCAATATTTTGGTTTTTCCAAGGTGATGTCATCTGGGGAGAGTCACTGACCTCCTAGTCTGTGCTCTGGTCTTTACCCAGGAAGCACACCTGGTCCCCAGTATTTATAAGTATTAGTGCTCCTCTTGGCCCTGGAGCTATGACTAAGGCCCTACTCTTGTGTGACTGATCACAAATTCTCCTTTCTACCCTAGAACTGCAACCCAGAACTGCTTATGGGCAATAGAGTTGCCAATTAGTGCCAACTATACCTAGTGCCAGCAAAAGGCCTCTTGTAATCTCTTTCTGATCAGTTGTCTGACCCCTTTACTATCTCTGGGCTGAGAGCTCCAGAGGCTACTGCTTCTGTTGTTGTACCCACTTCCAAGGCTCACCACTGGTGCTGCTACCATGCTCAGAGTCTGCACCCACCCCAGCACTCTGTGAACATCCTAAATTGTCTTGGGCTGACCTTTTCTTGGCTCTGCTGTGCCAGAATTTGATTTGAGACATTATTTTTAAAATTATTTGGAGGAGAATATTAGAAATGTTTAGCTGGGTCCCAGCCTGAACTCCACCATCTTGGCTCCACCCCTAATAAATAGTTTTCAATCACATTCTCTATCACAAGTATAAGGAAACCAAACCTTCAAAGTATTCCTCATCATTATTGTGTTTAAAAGAGAAATTGAGGCAGATAGCTGGTTTTACAGAAAGGAACTCAAATCTTTCCTTACTTTCCCTGTTATTATGGTGAAGCTTATAAGGTTGCTGATTTTATCTCTTTGGAAATACAGAAACTCAGGGCTGAATGACCCAAATGAAGAGGTATGGGTCTTCCCCACTCCTCCCCCTGCCCCATCCTGCCCCATGCTTCCCTTTGTGGAAATGGGAAATCCACAGATGTTATATATCACACATATTTTCAGACTTTTTCCAATGTATTCAATCAGTCGCATTAAAAAAATTTTCTATTTCTTCTGTCTTTAAAAAATACTATTTGTTATGTGGTATGGCTCTCTGGGAGGGATTGGCAGAGAAGAAGTATACTGGGGATGACTATAGTGATGTAAAAAATTGGAAGACATCAATAAAAACGTTTCAAAAAAGAAACTCAGCAATGGAAAGGCTTTCAATTTTATCAATTATATGGTGAGACGGTTAGATTCTTCAATGGTTTCTAAGGTCATTCCAGCTCTAAAGTCTCTGCAGTATCCTTGCCTTCTAGAAATTTAAATTTTGCTGGTAGCATACAGCATCTACAGGGTGAAATAGATACAAAATATAAATAAAATAATTTCAAGAAGGAGATAGTACTAACAATTTCTAGGATCAGGAAAGAAATTTTGCAAGAAGTAACTCTAAGGAGGATTTGCTCAAAGTCACATAGTAGGTAGTAGGTCAAAAGCTCGAGCCTATAGCTCTCAGTCTTCCAGTTTTTTGTTTTGTTTTGTGTGTGTGTGTGTGTGTGTGTGTGTGTGTGTGTGTGTGTGTGTGTGTTTTGCTACTGACTCAAGAGATGGTTCTACCAATTTCCTTAAAGCATATTGAGGAAATAAGCATTTATTCAATGATGACCTACTATATGCAGAACCCTTCATAAGGTACTGAAAGAGATACACAAATAAAAAAAATTCCCAGTACCTGCCCTCATGGAGCTTACAGTCTAATGAAGAGGAGAGGGGGAAGATAAGAGTACAAATAATGATAACAAGGGGCAGACAATGTAAGTACACAAGAGTGGAAGGAGCAAAGTGATGAAAGGGCAGAGGAAGGAGGGATTATTTCCAATTTGAGGGTGAGAATCACTAAATATTTCAGCATCTGAACACTTTTGCAACTGGAACAGAAATAAAATTCACAAATTTAATCTGTAACATGAATGATGTGTGTTTAGGCTTCTTTTTATTTCTGTGGGGAATAGAACAAAGATAGAAAATGGATTTGCAGAATTTGAACTCTGATTGAGTGTGGAGAAAAGTAAAACAGAGAAAATGAAAGGAAAGAAGAGAACTTGAAAAGCAAGATGTCAAATAGGACACTCTTTAGGGTGTCCTCAAAATCTCCATTCCAATTTCATTTGGTCAATGTAGCTTGAGAGAGTAAAATGGGGAGAAGAGACTCTATCTTGATCTTTGTCTGAAAAGTCCAAGTGGACTTAGAGTGCTCAAGAAGGAGTATGGCAATGTGTTGCACCCTGCTCAAGTGGGATCTGGCTGGTTAACACCCTCCTAATCATCACAGTTGGGTCTCAGTTGTTATGGATATCTAGACTGTCAGGAAACTGTAACTTGACCTGGAACTAGTGAAAATTAATGTTTCCCACAATATGCAGCCAATTCTCTTTCCAAGCATCTTCTCATCCAACACACTGTATAGTTTACACTGAAGGAGCACAGTAGGGTTTCAGCAGTCTGTCATTCTCACAGCATCTTCCACAGGTCAGTGATTCAAACATCCCATCTTTAAACCTTGTCAAGAGGGCAAAGATTAGATGGTGCTTGTTTCCAGTTCAGTTCAGCAATTATTAAATGTCTATTGTGTACAAGGCCTAGTGCTAAGTTGCACAGTTACAAAATCAAAAGGAAATTGCCCCTTTGCTCAAGAAGTGAACCAGAAGGATGTATCACAAGTATTTTAAAATAAGTAAATATAAAGTAGGGAATGAAGGGGGAAAGTGGAGAGATCAAAGGATTATAAGAAAATTTAAGAAGGTAGAAAAAACTTTAAGTTGGGGGATCAGGAAATTATCCAAGGAGGAGGCAGAGCCTAATTTAGGAGTAAGGATTCTGAAAGGCAGAGATAGACAGTGAATTCCAAGCCTGTAGAGTATGGAAGTAGGGGATGGTAGATGAATGATATGTGGCTTGTAGAAAAGGATCAATGCAGGCCCTAAATCTTCAATAGGTTCCTACTGCCTTCTGAATAAAGCCTCTTCCACAATTTGATACCAATCTACCTTTCTATTCTTATCTCATATGTCTTCTACATGTTCTAGTCATATAGAAAACTGGGGCAGCAAGATGGGACATTGGATAGAGTGCTAGGCCTACAGTTAAGAAGGCCTGAGTTAAGATCTGTCTTCAGACATTTACCATCTTTGTGACTCAGTTTCTTCTTCATGATAAAACAGCATATACCTTACAGGGTTATTGTGAGGATCAAAGGAGAAAATATCTGTAAAGCGTTTAGCATAATGCCTGGCACATAGTAGGTGCTTAATAAATGTTTCCCCCTTTCCTCCTTTCCCTTACAGTCAAACTGATCTAGTCTCTGTCCCCTAAATGTTTCTTGTGTTCCTCTAACCTCCATGTCTCCATACTAAGAACCCCTGCTCAAATGCTCTTAACTATTATACACAGGATTACACAACAAATACAGATGTGCTTAACTTGTGCCCCTACTAGACTGCAAGGTTCCATGAGAGTGGGAACTATGTCTAAGATAAACTTTGCATTTCCTCCAGTGCCTAGCATAGTGCTCTGTATAGTTAAGCCCCTAAAGTTAAGTTGTTTTCCCTCTGTCTTTGAAGAGGACCAATGACATCACAGGTGAATTGGATTTAAGTGAAGCAGAGTCGTACAAAGCCATCAGCCTCACTCTCTTGTCCAGTGTCATGGAAGTTCGGTGGTACGATAAAAGTCAAGATGATTGGTCAAGGCCTGGGATGAAGTGAATGACCTTAGTGTCTTCAGTGTCTGACCAAGCTCCAAGTGTTCTAAGCTCCTGCTTCAACTGCCTTCAGAGCTGTTGGAACAAATTGTTCTCATCTACCCATTCTACCAAGGGAAGTCTTCACATACTTGGAGTAGATACCCCACTAACTCACCAACAGGTTATAGACCCATTGGTTACCCTCAAGCACTTAATAAATATGTAATTATTGAATGAATAAATAAGATAAAGTATTTAAAGCTACAAGAGGCTTTAGAGATGAGCTAGAGCCAACTCCCTTATTTTAAAGTGGAGCAAACAGACTTGGAGAAGTTAAATGATTACTCAAGATCACACAAAAATTGACCCTAGATCCCTAATCAAAAATTGAGTACAAGGAAAAATTCATTTTTCATTTTCAGGATAGAAAAATGTATATGCCAACTGCCCTATCTCAAGAATGGGTCAACACGCTAGAAAACGTGTACTCCAATGTACTGTTGGTAGAACTGTGAATTGGTCCAATCATTCTAGAGAGCAATTTGGAACTATACCCCCAAAGTACTAAACTGATATGATATACCTAAGGGGGGGGTATCCTTTGACTCAGCAATATCACTAGCAGACTCAAAGAAATAAATGAAAAAGGAAAAAAATCTATGTGTACAGAAAGATTATAGCAGTTCTTTTTATGGTGGTTGAAAACTGGAAATTAAGGATGCATCCTCCTATTTGGAATAATTAGATAAACTGAGATATAAGAATACAATGGAATATTATTTTGCCATATGACATGAAGAAATGGGCAGTTTCAGAGAAAACTGGGAAGATCTGTATGAAATGATATAGAAAGAAGTGAGTAAAATGAGAGGAACTATTTGTACAATGAGAACACCATAAAAAATTAAATACTTTACAAATCTGATCAGTAAACAATCTTTTCCTATGATCAATGCAATTTTTAGTGAATTCAAAAGTATGACAATGAAACTCACCACTCACCTCCTGCAGGGGGATGATGCACTTAAAATAAGAAAGAGATTCTTTCTTAGACATCATCAACAGGACAATTTGTTTTGCTAGACTATGTATGTGTGTATTAAAAGGCTTTATTTTTTTTAGGGAGGAGGTTCTTTAATTTGTTCAATATGAGGAGGAATGGAAGGGACAGGTTAATAAAATAAAAATATAAGAATAGAATGGGTCAACAACAACAAAAAAGAGTCCTCCCGACCTGGTTTTCCTAGTTTTTGCTTTTTTCTTGTTTGATGGTGTGAGGTTAGAATTGGTTTATTCAACTCAATTAAGTCAGGCTTTATATGAGTATTTATCATTGGCCTCTTCCACTAAAATCTTTCAATTCTCCACCACGATGCAAAGATTATGCCAACAGAGCACAAGCTCTGGCAAGATCTACTAAGATGGAAAGGCTCCAAGCATGGGTCCAGTAGTGGATTGTTTATCTATCATCCCAGGACTGGCCTAGTTAAGTGGGAGAAAGTTTAGCACCAAAGGGTAGGCTACTAGGTGGTATATCTTTTTTGGCCACAGCAACTCATGAAGATAATCATTGAGATGTTGGAATCTGCAAGGGTGAAAGGGGGATCAAGACCAATAAAAACACAGTTGATTTAATTACTGTAATAAATATTCCACAGCTAGGGCTATATCAGGCATGATGGGGACACTGTATATGAAATAGACCCTGCCCCTCCAGAAGTGTTTGATCTACAAATTAAATTATAATGGATCACTATAGTAAATTGAAAATTCTAATTTCCACACCAAGTTTAACTTCTGCTCTATGCTCCAGGCATGAACTTGAGGGGAAAAAATATGGAATTAGCAGTTTCATACATGGGCCAACAATATTACTCCAGGCATAGCCCAAGTGCATGGCCGAAACGATACTGAGCAGTTTTATAGGAAGTGTCCAAAGGCCAGACCAGCATATTTTATTTTATTATTTCACTAGAATATAATATAAGAGCTTAGACTCTGCCTCAGGGGCAGCAGTCAAAATGTCAGCCTGGACAGAAGTGTTCAAGTATTGAGCTAATACATTGAGGCTAGAATGCCTCATAAAGATGCAATTATCTTTTCACGAGCAGACACAGTCCCTCCTATTTAGGAGTGACAGAAAATGGAAAAAAAAACGCTGTCCATCTTATCTCTAAGTCTTGACATGGAGCATTAAACTCACTTTCCAAATTGAGCAACTAAATGTTCTGTATTCCTTATACGAAGATGATGCTTCTGCAGCAGGGCATGAGGTCTAAATTGTTTTCTCATTAGATAGGATGAATTTGCCTTAATCCATTCAAACTCACTTGCTCCTCTTTGTGATCACTGATCTTTGTAAGAAGACTGACTAGGATTACGAGAGCTACCCTGATCCAGGAACAGAAGTTTAACTGACAGGGATGGTGATTGAGTTTACAATCTCGCTCTTCTTATCACTGGACTCTAACCAACAAAGTTATGCAGACATACACACATGTGCACGCGCACACACACACACACACACACACACACACACACACACACACACACCATTGCTCTATAAATTATAGAAAAGGTTCTGGGATGGGGGCGGGAGGAGAGAAGAGATCACAGCTGGTAGATGATACTTTGAAATTTTGTGTTTCATTTAGTTCTTCACAGTGGGAATATTTTGTGAAAAGTATGGTATGTGCCAAAGATCACAGGGATGTCACACAGTGTCAAATTTGGTGAAGACAAGCTCACTAATACATTTTTGGTGAAGCTGTGAGGTGGTCCAACCATTCTGGAAAGCAATTTAGAATGGTCAAAAACTGACTACAAGGTTTCGATTCAGATTCCACTTCTAGACATAAAAATGAATGGGGTTAAGACAGAAGAAACGACCTATACATACCACGATATTCATTGCTGCACTTTTTGTAGTGGCAGAGAGCTAGAAACAAAGTAGAAGTCCCTTAGTTTAGAGAATGGCTAAGATCTGTGCTTTAGAAAAAGTAGATGGATAACAATGAACATGAAGAATTCAGAGAGACATACATGATTTACGTGAACTGATATAGAATGAAATGAGAGCCAGGAAAACACTATATACAAATATTTAAATGATTTTTTTCCTAAAAAACACCCTGATTTCTCTGAAAATATAAAGACCAATCTTGGTCCCAGAGAAGAGCTGATAAAATGTGCCTCCCTCCCTTTACTACCAAGCTGAAAACCATGGGTATAAGACATGGTACGTATGATAAGCTATATTTGGCCACTTTTGCTGAGCTGTTTTTCTTTTCCTTCTTTAATCTGTGGTATAAGGAAAGGCTTGATGGGCAAAGAAAGAATGGATATATTTGGGAATAAATGTGAAGTAAAAACAAAAATCATCTATTAAAATATATTTTTAAAAGACAATGAAGAGAGTTTCAGAAAGAAATCAAATTGAGGAGAATTTTTTAAAAATCACTTCCTCTCCAGTCTAATCAAAAGTGAATTTTCCATTTCCTTCTATTTATATACACCAAAAGGATTTTAGAAGGTAAGTTTTTTTCAAAATCCCTGTAAACTAAGCTCATAATGGATCTATAATGAGAGGATTGCATGTGTATGTTTGTATATGTGTGTGCTACGTAACTAAAATAGGCATCCTGGATGTCTGAGCATCTTCTAATAAAGTAACCCCACTGATTGTTTTTTTTTTTAAAGCACAGCAGGATAACTCTAATAAAGCAGTCTCACAAACAGATCTATCATCAGCTGCACTAAGAGACTTATTGGAATCACAGATCCATTTCCCACCTATACTTAGGGTTTTTACATCTTGTATCTATGTTACAGACAAGATTAAAAACAAAAACTCTAGGAATAAAAGTCTTAGAAGATGAAAGGTGTTGCTATTTAAACTTGTCAAGAGAATAAGACAGAAATTCAAAGTTCTCCCATTAACTATAATCATATTTGTTTGCTTTCAAAGAAAACATGTATCTAAAAACTCAAGATGATAATTGTTACACACAGATTGGCTTATATATTAAAGTGTCTCTTGTTTTCTAAGACACTAATGGTTTACTATTCTGAATAATTAATTGTATAATCCATTAGCCTCAACACTATCATACCCCTGAAGAAGCAAGAGTTCAAAGTCATAGGGCACGATAAAACACAAAGGCAGGTGCCAACTTATTAAAATTAAATATCTAGTTAACTGCTACCAAGGAAAGCTTTCATCAAAATAGGGAGCAATAATCCTCAGAGCAGGGCATGATAAATGTGCACAACCAAAATGAGCTTATAATTTCAAAACTAAGTTCCTATAAAATCTAGGTCCTTAAAATATATTCTCCCTAAGGAAGGACCTCAGAAGTCTATCTAGTCCAATTAGTTCTGTTTTTGTGGCTGGTATTGTTGTTGTTCAGTCATTCCAGTCATTTCTAACTCTTCATGCCCCTTTGGGGTTTTCTTGGCAAAGATACTGAAGTGCTTCGCCATTTCTTTCTCCACTCCTTTTACAGATGAGGAAACTGAGACAAACAGGATTAAGTGACTTGCCAAGGGTAACCTATCTGCTAAGTGTCCAAGGTTGGATTTGAACTCAGGTTCTTCTGACTCTAGGCCTGGCATTCTATCCACTGAGTCACCCAGCTGCCCAGACATTTCATATTACAGAGATTTTGCCATGTAAAATTCCATGAACTATTTAGATAAGGGCCTTCCCAGAGCCAAATCCATAGCTGCTGAGGTAGAAGAGTCTTCCTAGCAATGGAAATCCTGGCATGTGTAATGACAGTTGACTCAGTCCTTGTATAGCCATCAAATTGGATTAGAGTTAGTGCATTGGTCTTAGAAATCAGAAGCACACATGTCTAGTGGGCATTCCTCCTATAGCACTATCTGTATTTCTTATTTGGAAAAAGTACACACCCTTGACTTGTTATTTGGCCTAACTAATTAATTTGCAACCCAGTATATTGGATGGAACACCTAGGGTAGAGTCATAGGAGTTAGGCCTTTAGTCCTGACACCAACACTTCTTAGCTATATTGAAAGGGCCCTCAGATTCATCTGGAGCAGTGATGTCAGTCTCAAATATAAACATCCCTCTGGGCAATGCATTGACTTAGAAAGTCACAAATGAGCATCATCTGTGTTGTAGTGTATTTTTGTTTATTTTGCTGAACATTTCCTACTTACCTTTAATTTGGTTCCTGTGGCACTGGGAAATGTTGTAGTCCTATGTTTGACATCTTGGATCTAATATAACTCCCTCATTTTCCAGATCAGGAAAATGAAGCCCAAGGAGGTTAAATGACTTGTTTAGGCAGTTGAGTCTCGTATTTAATCCCAGTGCCCTGACTCCAAATCCAACTCCATTTTCATCCACTAATCTTCTTTGAGCCTTGGTCTCCTCATCCATACAATGATAACTCTAGTATGTGGACTATCAATTTAACCTGGTTATTGTGATGATCAAGAGAGGCCATTTGTATAAGGTTCTACATGAATAAGAGCTATCACTGGTATTTTAAAACTTCCTTATATCTCCTACAGGAGCCGGCAAGCTGTGGTAACCACAGTAAGAGTTTAACAAATGCAAAACTGACAGGTAGAAATGGCCACCTAAGCAATCACACATCTTTTATTGCTTTTGCTTAAAAGTAAAAGCCCAGGAATTCTTAAGTATTTCTAAATATGGGCATTCTAAATTCCTGACATCCAATGAAACTGAGCCAGTCATTTGTACTAGTATTAATTTGAAGTTACAATAATTTTGTCATTTTTACACTCTTTGAACATATATAGTGTCCTGAAATCTGGTGCTGCCATTTTTAACTAGTGTGACCTTATACTTGATCTTAACTATTTGGATTGTTTTGAATATAATGTCAGTAATTAAAGAGTTTAAGGAAGAAAGTACATTTTTTAACATATAGGAAAAAAATCTATTTAAGATTAGCAATTTCTATCCTCCATTTTCTGACACATTATAGCAACTGAAAACTGAAAACTCTGCCTATTTGGCTTATTTCAAAAGCATGAAGTTTTCAAAATTGACAAAAGGGACCTGTCATGATTTAGTGAGAGATGCTGTTAACAGAATACTGTAAAATGCTTTGCATTTGGGCCAGGGAAGGACTTTATTTCTATTCTTTTGACTAAAGGATGAGTTTTTTAAGCCATGGCAATTCCTCCAAGTTCTATGTCTGAGGAGTTATGACCTGGTTTGGTGAAGGCAATAGCTATATTGATGAAATCACAGATGCCTCAAGTATTAAAGTCCTGTTAATACAAGACATTATGCAGTTTTCACCAAAAAACCCAGAAGTACTGACAGATGCTAGAGATAGATTCATGAATTATATTACGTCACAGTTGGAAAGGCTGCTAGAGGTTATCTATCCTAAAACGTGCTCCTGAAGCATAAATTCTTTCCACATTTCCAACAAGAGCTTTAGTGAATGTGTCAAACTACTGCCCCTTGGACTAAAGATGATGATATAGTAATAATACAAAAGAGAAAAAAAGTCTTTCAAAATATTTTATTAAAATTTTAAAGGGTTGAAAAAGAGGAAGAGAGAGGTGATGGTGGAGGAGAATTGGGAAGGGAGAGAAGAAGAGAGTAGAGAGAAGAAGAGGAAGGAGAAGAGAGGGAAGAAGAGCGAGAGAAGTCTGGGAAGGGTTGGGGGAAGGAAAGAAAGAATATGATACAGTGGAAATGGTGCTAAATTTGATTATATGATGCTGAACAAGTTACTTATCTACTCTGGTCTCAATTTCCTCATAATAAGTAATTTGGACTAAATGTATCCAAAGTCCTTTTCCACCTCTAAATCTTATCATTTTACTTTATATGTGTGTATGTACTCTATTATAAACTGTTGTCCGCTAAGAACATTTTTTTGTGAAAGAAAACAACACTTCTCTATTAAATCCTTTCTCCAATACTTCATCACATTGCCTTCCTGATGATTATGCCAATGAAATACAAGCTTTAGCATGTCTTTCGTATATAAGCCCAGCAATTGTTGTCTAAAGATTAGCCTAGCAAAATTCAAAAATGCTCATCATTAGAGGTCTATCAGGTGATGAATTATTTTGACTACAACACTTCATGAAGATATTGATTAAGCTGTGAAATCTGACTTCATTGAGGAACTACACAGAGTTTTAATCAAGGATCTGATGTAGAGTTGAATAGCATTATTAATTCGTAAACAGATTATATCCAAAGTTAGGCTTTCATCAACAAACTGACCAAATCCCTAGTACATGTAAGGAACAAAGATTTGCTTCTTGGGATCCAAAAAAGCATAAGACAAGATTTCTACTATCAAGGAGTTTATCATCTAATTGCAGAGACAGGAGAGATTCATTAAAAGATTGGTTTTAATATAGATTATTCCTAAAATGAGACCTCTGAAACAAAAAAAAGTGAACATAGACTAAAAATAAGACATATAGAACAATTTCCTTAAAAGGTTCATAATTTGGTGAGAGCATTTCTTCTACTGATGCAGATTCTTACCCTTCTATAACTTGGTAGATGGTGTGAGAGAAGTACTATGATCCCAAACAGTAGTTACCCTGTGATGACCTCAATGGTGACCCTCTCAGAACTAACCTAGTCTGCCTCACAGATGAAACACATTCAGATCCCATACCCATAGTCTTTGAAGCTAAGTAGGACGTACTGGACTATCCTCCACTGGCATGTAGCCTTCTAAAAGTTAGGCTTTTTTCCATGCCATGAGAAAAAGGTATCAGATGAGGAATTTAATGGAGGCATACCATTCAAAATTGCCAATAAAAACCATATTTGCAGTGAAAGTACCACTATAGGCAAGAGTCACTAAGATCAGACTGATTTCTGTGGAAGGCAAGGGAATGTTTGCATTAATAGAAAAGTTTGGAGGGAAGCAAGTATGGAGAGATTGGTATAGAGCAGCTAGGTTGTGAAAGCACTTAAAAGGCAGAGTGCAGGCCTAGGACTTACCCTATATGGCAGAGATTTCCAGACATTTTGTGAGAAGAGCTACTTTTTATTTTCTCAAAAACTTTGAAGTTGATGTGGTCTATGTAGATAGTTGCAGTTAAGAGGAAGCAGCCATGATCCAGCTAGGACTTGATAAGGGTAGTGAAAATGGGTATTAAATGGAGGGAGCTAATTTGAAGAATGTTATACAAGTAGATTTTATTGGACTTAAATAAATACATATGGCAATGGTGGGAAAGGAGTAGAAGATTATATAAATATATATACATATATACACACACACATATATATACATGCATGTATATATGTACCTATACATACTACATACATATATACATAACAGAACCATCAAAGAAAATGGAAGAGTGGCTAAAGAAGTAGGAAAAGAACCAATAAAATATAGTACCACTAAAATCAAGGTATCAAGGAGAGAGTCTGAAAATGGGGTAATAGTGGCAAAAACATAGTTAATAAAATTAATAGTGATGTGGACAACACCCAAAAAGAATTAGGACTATGGAGATTGAGAAGTCATTGGGAACTTTGAAGAGAATAGTTTCAGTAGAGTAATAGGAATGAAAGTCAAGATTACTAGAAATCAAAGAAGGAGTGAGTGTGATGAAAGCACAGTAAACATGGACCCTTTTAAAAACAATTTTGAGGTAAAAAGAAGAGACAAAATAGGACAAAAGCTTGAGAGAGAGGTAGAGTTAAGACAGTTTCCTAAAGACCTGAGGGTGTTTGTAAGCTGTGAAGAAATCAGTGAATATTTAAGCATTAATGGAGCTAAAGAAAGAAGGGATAATTGATGGAGGCAGCATGGAATGGGGTCAATAGCAACAGTGGAACCTTAGAAAGGAAGGACACCTTCTTGACTCAAAGAAAGTGGAAAGGGACAAGCAGAGAAATTTTAAGGTGAGAAAGAAGGAAATCAGGGAAGTTTATGTCAGATGGCTTCAATTTTCATAGTAAAGATTGTGAGATCATCTGCTGAGGCCAGTGGGGATTGGAGGCTTGAGGAGAATTAAAAAAAAAAAAATTGGAATAGTCGCTTTAGAGAAAGTGCCAAGGAATCAGCAAGTGCTCACTAATAGGACAGCCTAGCATTGATTCCTCCTTTCCTGTGAGCTGTCATCAGCAGCATTAATCCAGAAAATTCTCAGAAGTCAAAGCCATCATTTTTATTTTTAAAACTCAAAATTTACAAGGAATGGCTTAGGTTTAAGTCTTCCATTCATTCTTCTTTCTCTGATTCCTCTGGACTCATTATTTTCCCCAGTTTTCTTCCAATCTTTCCTCTTCTATTGATCATTAAATTTTGAGAACTATTCCAATCCCAAAAATAATTTTCTGTCCATTTTATGTTGACGCTTTCTATTCAAACATTTACTAAGCATCTACTATGTGCAAAGCATTATGCTCAGAGCAAGAAATTACAAAGATGAAAAATGGCATAATCCCCTGCCCTCAGGGAGCTAACAATCAAATGGAAAGAACCACATGAATCCAAAAAAGGATAGCACAAAGTAGAATATACAAGGGACAAATCAAAAACCTAAATGAAGTACTCAAGAAACCCAAAAAGGAAAGAGATCACTTTCAGCTATCAAAATCAAGGAAGACTTCCCAGAGGAGATTACAACTAAAGTGGGCCTTGAAGAAAGTTTTATCTCAAATGTAGTTAACACAATAAAATTCTGGGAGCAGAACAGGCATTCTCTTTGTCCTCTGACACCACAGAATAAACCTGCACGTGCATGATATTGAATGAATTGGGACTGAAAGCAAAAGCTCTCTCATTCATGGCCAGTCACTCTGAAGCCTATCTGTTCAAGACTTGGGCTCTAATTTTCTTTCTCTGAAACATTTAATGCTAATATCTACCCATCATCTGCTTCTTTCTCTTCCTCTCTGGCTGCCTTCAACAGTGCCTTGTCTGCACTGAGTATAATGCTGCCTTTGGCACTGAGATTATAACACAGAAGCTGCAGCTGAGATGTGGAGACTGTGGGTGGCCATGACTGCCTCCATTCTTACAGTGTCCTGGAAGTGTGTGAAACCTGCCAGGGAAATCACATCACTTCAAACTTCCCAGTACCAGTGTACATTCAACTGCCAAAAACAGCATATAAATCAAAGCTTTAGAAATGAAAAAAAAATTGAAAATAAAACAATTTCTCAGAAGCCTGGTGGATTGGAGACCATTAAGCAGGACCTCTCAAAATTCAAGCCCGCTTCCTGATCCAATTAATGCTAGTTACTTTTTTTTTTCATCCCCCACGGAAAAATCTAAATGCATATCACAGCAACAAAGATAACCTGTAAAAGAAGAGGCATTAAAGCACTATACGGGGACACAAAACCTGAACTACTCAAATAACAAAAGGGAAAATATCCATGAAATTAGAGAACCAGTCCCTATGTTCACAGCAGACTATATCATGTCCATTATCCTGTGAGGACCCAGAGAATTCTCTGAAAAATTCTATTAAATTATGTAACTCCAATTGTTGTATAGAATCTGTTTGAAATACACAGACATAACCAATACTTCTTGAATATCCAATATTAACATGTCTGATCTGTTATCATCATAGTTTTTTTTTAAAAAATGTTTTGCAAAGATGCGTTAAACAGAAAATTAGAATAGAGTATACAAATATTGAATAGATTATTCAAAAGTGTTCAAAGACTATGCTACGACCTTTTGTAGTTTTGACACAATTGTGTATATACACTCATATACACACATACATGTATAATGTATATGTATGAAATATGATTATTTAGTGTACATATACTATTTATATGGGTATATGTGTGTGTAAATATGTTCCTTGACTCCAAAATTGGGTGTTTTATTGTACACTGTGTTTTAATGTTTATGTCTATGTATGTATACACATACACACACATTACACACACGGATACTTCAGTGAATCAATGAATTCATTGGGCATGTCATCCACTAGTAAGGATAGAAACCTGCCCCAATTTTCTCATTTTGTCCATATTTTTCCATGCTTCCTCTCTAGAGGAGCTACACAATATGCTCTGGACCTATCTATCTGCTATAAAGATATTAATGTGGATAAATTGATATCTACAAATATAAATAGGTACTGTTATCATCAAAACACTATAAAAACCCTTTCCTATACCACCATTTTACAAAAGGTAAGGAAGCCATTGGAGAAGAAGTAATTTCTTGCAGAACTTTGTATTTGTACATTATGAACATATGTACCAAACTTAAAGTTTTATTGGAGCAGAAGTTTTCTGAACCTTCTCCTTTCCCCTTTTTGACTACGGAACGTAGTAATTTGGACAATGGAGAAAAAAAACAAAATACAACTTCCTCAATGTCATCACCAAAGCTGTCTCACAATAATTCCTGCTTAGTATTAAGGTTTCTGTTGATCCTTACTTACCATTTGGGAAGAATAGAAATATCTTGCCCTTGCATTGTACCATTATGCCTTTGCATCATAGCATTCAGTAAAGGAAAATATAGTTGAAGTTGTTACATTCAACTTTCTCATTATCAGGCAAAAAACCTGAGGTTCATATAGGTATTGCCGCAGGTAATACAGATAAAGGCATTACAGATTACTTATATCTTACACCAAAAAAACACAAAACCATAATGATGAATGTTTCCAGGATCTTTTCTTTAAGCCTAAGCCACAACTAAATTAGATGCTCATTGCAAGAGTACATATTATACCTTACCACAAAAGGCTTTTAACTGATTTCAGGTTAGCATATTATGCTGTGGGATGGATAGAGGAAGATGTATACATAATGTGTACTGACAGATTGATCTTTCCCAAAGACAGGGTGTTTAAGTTTAATTCTGAGCTAGTTTAATTTGGAACCATCTTTCCAAGTGGGACTTATGAGGTAAGGATCTTTTGGCTGTGAGGCTCTGGTGAGCTTAACCCAAGGTATATGAATTCCTCTTATTTTTCCAAGTAGACCAATTATCCATTCCACCCATCCAGCTAATGTTTGGTGTATAGAATTCAGGTTTATAGGGAGCTTCTTGAATCTGATGCTGACACTACTTTTGATGAGTGATCTTAAGTTTATCTAGTCATGCTAACAGCAGCAAACAAGGCATTATTAGCATTTGGCTTGACACTAGCTTTTTCTCACCTTCTATGTATCTAATCAAGGCATTCCTTTCCTTTTCTGAATCATGGACCCTGCTGGCAGTCTAAAGAAATATTTATTTAAGGAAATAATATTTCTTACCTTATAGTCATAACTGAAGGAAACACTAAATTTCAGTTAGAGGCTGGTAGAAGGAAAGAAACCAATGATTCAGCACCTACTATGTGCTAGGCACTGCGTTAAGTGCTTTACAAATTTTATCTCATTTAATTCTCACAACAACCTTGGGAGGTAAGTGCTGTTATTATCCTTATTTACAGCTGAGGAGACTGAAGCAGACAGAGGTTAATATAATTTTTTTTCCCATTCATGTTCATGAACCACCTGAAATCTATTCATGGAACACTTGAATAAATTTCAGATTAAGAACCCCTGACCTAGACTTTAAGGATTAGAGTCACTATCCTAAGGCCTCAATAATCATGGGGATGAAAATTCATTTTTGATCATGTTTGGACCATCTTTTCCCACATATTGGTAGTTCTCTTTTCCTCTTTCCTGTTTAAGTATTTGATAAAAACTATATATCCATACATACATGCATACATATATATATGAAAATATATATGTGTAGACACACAGTAGCAATCAGTTTCCCAAATGTTGGAGGTTGGGGAAAAGAGGGAGTATTTAAACAAAATCTAAAAGTGGATTTTCTCCTTCAAAGTAGACTATAGGATCATAGTGTAGCTGGAAGAAACTTTAGGATTGATCCTCTCATTTTGAAAATGGGGAAACTAAGACCCACACAGTTTAAGTGACTTGACCCAGTTCACACAAGTACTAAGTCATGGAGAAGAGATTTCAACCTGAGTCTTCTATCTCCAGATCTAATCTTCCCTACTCCACTTTTCTTTGTATTAGAGAGTAATTCAAGACTTCCAGAGATCTGGGATTTCATCACTGTGAGCACAGCCTTTACCAAAGGAGACCGCAATCCCTCCATATCTTGGCTAACTATCATCTCTAGCCAAGAGAATTCATTACCTGGGGTTGAGATAGTGGGGTAACCTCCTGGGCATGAATCTTGTCAGACATAGGCTGGTCCATAGACAACAAAAAAAGTCCATTTCTCACCTAATACCTTGCCAGATTGGTAGGACCTGCCAAAGTCTGAATTCTACTAGAATACTACTAAAGAAGTGAGGGTCACTTCATCTCCTGGGTAGGGCACAAGAATAGGACTATGATAGATGGAAATTAAGAAAACTAAGGGTTCAGTTTGGAGAAGACCTAGATTGAAAGTTTGGCTTTGCTACTTACCACCTTTGTGAATTGGAGCATGTCACAACCTTTCCAGGTCTCAGTTGCCTCACCTGTAGATGAGTGTTGGACTAGACAGCCTCTAATGTCCCTTCCAGCTCTAAATCTATGGTCTTATGAACATGGAACTATTAAACATTCACCGTGCACAAGGCACTTTGATCAGTACTGGGAATACAAAGACAAAACGACAAAACTCCCTCAAGGAGTTTTCATTCTACTCTGAAGCTAAAACCCACTGTTGTTCCTAGGTGTGTACTGGACCTCTTTGGGGGCAGGGAATCAGTGGGGTTGGGCATTCTGTCTCTAGAGGGAAGGACTGACCCTCAGTATGGTCACTTATGCCACAACTCTGTCAAGAATAGGCAACAAAGGGTTCTTTGAACTTGTATGTGCAAAAAGCTATGCAAACTGTTTTACATTCATTCATTTCTTCATTCATTCAACAAACATCTATCTAACCTCCCTGTGCTCAGTGTTTTGAGGGACACAAATGCAAGTAACAGCCAATCCTTGCACTTATAGACTTCTTACTATCTTTCAGTCAGGCCCGAGATTTCAAGGAACAGAGACTCAGCCCTGCAGCAATTCTAAATATAGGTTATATTAACAACATATAGCATTTCCACTAAGCTTTTCTTTATTTCAGTCCATGGGGCTCTAACTTTCTCTAAATGCTTTTATCATCATCCCACTTCATTAAAAACTTACTGCCTTGTACTGGCATCCATTTTTTATGTATATATTTCCCATTCCCAATGACCTTGGAAGCTTAAGGGCAGTACCCCTTCTTTATGCAATCAGTACCTCACACATAGCAGGGGCTTAACAAAGTTCCCTGGATTGGGGTGAGAATTCCCTCAAGTGCTAAGAAAATGTGACATTGCACTACTCTCTCATACAAGAGGTCCTTGACCTTACTGAGAAGGTGCTTCATATTAACTATAGAGTATTTTTAAAAATCAAGATAAATGATTGAAATCCATAGTTTACTATCTTAGAACAGCTTCTATATGCTAATATCCTCCTAGAATAAACTGTTATTAGTCAATTGTAAAAGCATGCAGAGAGCAATTATTAACAAATATGTAGGCTTATTTTTAGCATGGCGATTTACTAGGATGCCGTGCTCGAAAGTTCAGCGGCACGTTTTGCTTGCTCCTTTTCTGTAGGAATTTTGAACCATGCCATCGGTCAACCTGCAGCTGTGTTTTCTTCTCAGTGTAATATTTTCCCTGTGCTGTCTCCGAACAGTTTTTGGTCCTGGTCATTAAATGCCATTTACTATATTCCCAAGCCAAATGAAATGGACAGAGTGATGTGCTGAGACATTACAAAGAACAATATACAAATAAACAGAGGAGAAAACAATATGAATTAAACTGTCAACATTAGTTGCTGTTTTTCAGACCCTATTGTTCAAAATACACATAAGATGAGTGATTCTAGGCACTTTCCTGGTAACCTGAGTAAAGTGTAACCAACTCACAGAGTTTGAGCCATTATTAAAGGGTACAAAATAGCTTCTTATGTAAATTTACATTAAGCTGTCTCCCATTTTCTGCCTGCCTCTACCACTCAAAAAAGAGAAATTCTCCCCAAAATCTTTGCCAGCCACTTAACAGAGAGAGAGAGAAAGAGAGAGAGAGAGGGAGAGAGAGAGAGAGAGAGAGAGAGAGAGAAAGACACAGAGAGAAAGACAGACATAGAAAAAAATAGATATCCTCAGCTCAAGCTGTTCCTACAAATGCTTCTGAGCAAGCCAGCTACCAGGTCCAAAAATCAGTCCTGTGGAGACTAGATCGTGATTAAATCAGCAGCATCATAGATTCTCATTACAGCATTGCTATTGACTCATTCTTCATTCTTGGGCCTATTGCATAACCTTTGCATTGGTTTAACTCAACCCAGCTACACGATTAAGCAAAAATTAGCACCTCCATGGTGGACAGCACATTGCGTATACTTCCATAAAGCCCTAATAACTAGCCCAGATATCTAGTAAAAATGGAACTGATTGTTTAAAGGTAAAAGAAGTGTTACCTAATTTGTGGTACAGTAGAAAGAGTTCTGTCTCTGGAGTCAGAGAACCTGGTTTTTTCGTATTGTCTTAGATACTTATTAACTGTATGATCCTGGGCAATCCTACCTTGGATATCTGCCACCTATGTGATCCTGGCCCTGTCTCAACCTCTCTCAAACTAATTTTCCTCATCTATAACATTGGGGCAACAATAACACCTACCTCACAGTGTTGTTGAGAGGATTAAATGGGAACATATGTATAGAGCTTTGTAAATTTTAAAGTTAAATAAATCTTCTCTTAGTCTCAGTTACCTTGTCTGTAAAAAAGGTATAATAATATTAATGATTTCACAGTGTTGTTGTGAAGATCAAAAGGAAGAATATTGTTAAAGTGTTTTGAATACCTTAAAGGCCTATATGAATGTTAGCTGTTATTATTATTCAAAAATCTGTCTCTTATGACTGCCATCTGTATATCCTTAGGTGTCTTAACCTCTCTGTGCCTTAGTTTCCTCATCTACAAAATGAAAGGGTTGTACTAGAAGTCTCCTCCAGCTCAGGATCCATGGTCCTGTGATTGTAGTATTTTATTGCCTGTCTGTTCCATTTCAATAATGCCTCTTGCATCTAACCCCATATAACTAGTCCATTACTGCTAATGTCAGTAATGTGAGACTCATATTACCAGCTATCTAGCCCTAACAGGTCTTTCCCCCTTCCTCTCACTATCTCTCCAATCCATCCTTCATACTCCTACCAGAATAATCTTCCTCATGCACAAACATAGTAATGTTATTGCTCTGCTCAAAAATCAGGGGCTCCCTATGTCCTAGTTCAAATTTCTTTGCTTACCCTTTTCAGGCCCTCCTCAATCTAGTACTATACTACTTTGTCTTGTTCTCAATTTATTTCATTACATAAACTATATACTTTCACCACCAAACTAGGCTATTCTCTGTTCAAATGCTCATCAATTCTGCGCTTCCATGCTGTTGCTTCTGTTGGTCCTTATGCTTGAAATATGCTCCTCATAATACTCTCCGTAGCATGCATTAACCCCCTTTGGTTGTTTGTCATCAATACTCTGAAGTTCTGTGATTTCATTCAAGTGGATACTCTCTTTACCAGTGTCTTGACAATTATTCAATTATTTCTCATACCTTGCCCTCCACCACTAGATTAGTGTAAAATAGAATAGTAAATTCTATCATGATAGGAATGGTGACTTCTCTGAAATGTAGACATGTCTAGTACAGTGATCTGTACCCAGAAGGAACTTAGTAAATTTCCAATGAATTTCATGGTTGAAATTAATGTTAAAAAGCCATTCTCCAATATACTACAGTAACGTCAGAAATCTTATTTCATTACCATAACTTACTTACAAAGCTCCTAATAAACAGGGAATGTTCAATGCTTCAATGTTAGCAATCATTCAAAATTGCCATTATATCCATCAGCAACAGATGCATAATGAGCCAAGAGTATAATGTATCCTTGAATAAATCCATTTGCTAAAAAGAAAGATGACAGTAGTAAGATTATATCTAAAAGAATCAATGCCCCAACTCAAATTTCACCTCCTCCATGAAGCACTCTCTGACTACTCATTCTAACAGTAATCTCTCTCTCTTCTAGGTCCCTATAGCAAGCACTATATTGATTACCCATTTGGCAATTCCCATATATTGCCTTATATAGTGAGCTCCATAAAGGCAGGGACTCCATGAATCTTCTTTGTAGACTCCACAGTGCTCTATACATATAGTAGACCCTCAGTAAACATTTGTAGAATGAATTATGAATGGGTTATAGAGAAATAGTATGGCTTATAAGCAGGGTCAGGTAAGGCTCCTACTGACAACCTACAAGATCCTCTTCTGGAAAGACCCAGGGACAAAGCAAATCTGTTTACATTTTATGCATTATGGTTAGAAATTAGAGGCTGAAAACATGACACAGAATTCATAGAATTCTGTAGATCAAGAATCAGACACCCCGGTACAATGACAGACAGAATGATGATGGCCTTTTTGGTTCTTTACCTCATTATCAAGGTCACCCTAGACAATCACCAAATCTAAGCAGAATAATTAAGGAACTTCTGTGAATGAAAAAAGGAATGTGTAGCTGGTTAGGGGCTTAGCATATGGAAACCAAGAATGAAATTCATCAATCCCTGGTCCACGCATGTGGAGTAAAAGGAAGGCTTTTATGAGAATGGTCAGGCAGAACTTAATGGGGAGAGTCATCTGTGCCTCCTAAACATTCCAGAAATTGATGGAGAATAAGGCTATCTTGCGTAAAATGCCCCACCTGCAATGATGTCAAGGTCAGTAAAAGCTTGAGTCATCTCCCTCAAGGAACAGAATGGCAGTGAGGCTGCCTAAGCCTGTCATCTTGCCAAAGGGATAGAGGGGAAAGAGAGTCATTCAGACCTATTTCCTAGCCGCATTTGAACTCATGAATAGCACTAGCTCCCACCCTCTTCTCAGTGTTTGCAAGAATCTAATTTTTCATCTACCTACTAATCAATGTCAAACACTACTGATGGTGCCAGTTACATAAGAAGTGTTGCCAAGTTAACTATACAAGTGACTTTCTTACGAAAAAAAAACTGAACCCCAGAACAAGTTCTTTTGAAACAGAGGCATTTAAATTCTTCTTTGGACATTTTAAATCACTGACATCTTTGTGTCTGAGTCATTTTCTTATAACATATATATATATATATATATATATATATATATATATATATATATATATATATATATATATATATATATATATATATGTATGTATGTATGTATATGTCCCAGTCTAGTGAACATTCTGGTCACACGAATTGGGAAAGAAGGCAATAAATCTGCTATGTACTCAGAGACGGGAATTCTGACAATGAATTCAAGGGATTAAGTTTCAATAAGACTATTTAATAACCTGTATGGACTTATACACACATATAAAGGTAGTACAGTGGATGGAGTGTAAGCCTTGGAGTCAGGAAAGTCTGAGTTCATATGTGGCCTCTGATTTACTAGTTATGTAATCCTAAATAAGCCACTTACTCTCCCTTGGCCTCAGTTTCTTTATCTGAAAAATAAAGATAATGATAACAACTATCTCACAGGGATGTTGTAGAAATCAAATGAGATAATATTTCTAAAGCACTTTTGGAAACCTCAAATTCTAGTTGTTGTTATTGTTGTTATTGTTAGACATACATCACTCATTTAATCTTATATCAAACCTGGTAATTTCTTTCTTTCTTTCTTTTTTTGTTCTTTTTTTTTTTGGAAGGGGAAGGAAGGACAGTTGGGGTTAAGTGACTTGCCCAAGGTCACACAGCTAGTAAGTGTGTCAAGTGTAAGAAGCCGGATTTGAACTCTGGTCCTCCTGACTCCAGGGCTGGTGCTCTACTCACTGCACCACATAGCTACCCCAAAACCTGGTATTTTCTTAGGAAGAAATGTTCACAAAGCATTTCAATTGATGCTTATCCCATGACATCCTCCACAACCAAACATTATAAGCCCCAACAGAAAGTAGTTGAGCTGGATTTGGCTCCACAGACTAGACAATTAGATCTAAAAGGGACATCAGAGATCATTTACTCAAAGCTGGTAAGTTTACAGACAAAACAATTGATATTCAAAGACTATAAGTGAGTAACCTAAGGTCACAAAATGTGAATGACAGATCCACACTGGAAATTGAGGACTCTGACTCCAGTTCTAGTCCTCTTTCCAAGACATTCCTCACCCACTCCCTTCTCCCCTTACTCCCTGCATCCTCCCCATCCTCACTAACAGTATGAATACAAAAATAGCCAACCAGGATAAGCATTAATGGTGAAGTCTTCAACTGTGGAACAGTTTTTCTTGACACAAAACATTTTAAAGAATACTTTATATATATGCAATGATTTGTCAAGCACTTCACAAATATTTATCTCATTTTAGCCTCACAACAGCTCTGGGAAGTGGGTGCTACTAGTATCCCCGTTTACAGGTGAGGCAAATAGAGTTTAAGTAACTTTCCCAGGATCACACAATTAGTTAAGTATCTGAGGAAGAATTCGAACTTGGGAACTGTAAGAGATCTAAAGAAGAGTAAATTAGGTTTATTGGTCTGAAGGACTTTGCCATATTGATGGGGGAATAAGAATAACTATAAACAAAGTAAAAAAATGACAATAGGAGTCCAATAAGAATGGTTAAGGAGAGAAGTCACAAGGCAAGATATGATCAGCTAGCAAATGAATTCTAGACAAGGATTGCTTCTGTAAGAGTCAAAGAAATAGAAGAATACTTCATGCTGGTGTGATCAGGGAGGCTTTGTAGAGATGTTATTTGAACTAAATCTTAACTAGTTGGACAGGTAGAAAGGAGGGGAACAACATTCCTTTCAGGGGAAATGGAATGATCCAAAAGAGTGAGGCAAGAAAGTATGAGATATATTTGGGGGACTGGGCAAATCAATTTATTTGAAGTATGGGACTCCAACAGGTAAGTAAGGGGAGATAACAAGGTAGACTGGGGCCAAAATGTGTGGAGCCTTTAATACCAGACTGAGGACTTCAAACTTTATCCTGTAGGCAATGAGGAACCATTGAAGATTTCCTTTTTTTGAGCACAGAAGTGACATAATCAAAATGGTATTTTCTGAAGGTAAGTCCAATATTACTACATAAGAGAGATTTAGAGACTAAACTGAACCGGTGGTGTCTAACTCAAATAGAAATGGATCCCTGCTATTGCACATTTACACAGAAAACCACAAATTAACATTATTTGTGTTGTATTATATGTTTATTTATTTTGTTAAATATTAGTACTTCTGGATTAGCAGTCAGGAACAGGCTCTTGTAAAAAGATCAGAAAGTAAGACTTAGCTTTAAATATTTCCTTGCTCTTGTTTGTAATTTGGACGTGGAGGGAATGAAGAAATTTCCAAAACTAAATTGCAATTTATAAATTATAAATTTATTATTGTTATTATTACTGCTACTGATAATAATAGCTAGCATTTATATAATGTTTTAAGATTTGCCAAGCACTTCACAAGTATTTTCTCATTTTATCGTCATAACAACTCTGGGAGGTAGGTGCTTCTATTGTCCCCATTTTACAGGTAAAGGAACTGAGGCAGACAGAGTTTAAGTGATTTGCCAAGGGTCATAAATTGGGAGTCTGAATTTGAAATCAGACCTTCCTGATGCTATCCACTGTACCAGATAGCTGCCTGGAAATTCATGAAATTCAGATATTGTTAAGTATGCCCATACCTCAGTATATTTGGAACTTTCTAAATTTATTATAGCAATAAATATTACTTATTGATTTGGTATAAAGGTTTGCCTTAAATACTTGTAAAAAATTAAGTCACAATATTGTAAGTTTCCATACCATATGGGCAACCCTGTGGGTATTTAGATGTCAAAGTGGATAGAGTGACACGTCTGGAGTCAAGAAAAGTTATCATCAACAACAAATTGATAAGTTGGATTAAAGTTTGTAGGATGTCAGCATTAGAAAAGACCTAAGTCAACTGGTACAACCCATACATGGACATAGTCCCCTTCTACAAGGTTCTAGACAAGTGATCATCTTGCCTCTGCCTGAAAATCTCCAGTGATAGGGAGCTCACTACCTCCCAAGGCAGCCCATTCTATTTCCATCCGACTCTAAACTTTAATGAAGGTTTCTTTACATAAAGTTAAAGTATTCTCCAAAACTTCCCTCTGTTGGTCCTCATTTTTCCCTCTAGGGGTGGAATATACCTGCAATGAAGCCACTTCATTTTATTCAAACAGGGTTCCATGGTGTAAGAAAGACTACCTAGCAAATGAGACAACTTTAGAAATCAAAGCCCCTTAGACAAGGGTCAAGACAGATGTATAATACCATAAACGTGATAGAATTTCAAAATGTGGTATGGATTTTATTGTTTTGTTTTAAATCAGTAAAGTTACAATACAATAGAACACTATTATAATCTTGAGGTTAAGAGAAAAGAACCACCGTAATGTCACATTATGGTAAAAGGTACAAACCACTATATCTAAAAAGGACATCATCTGACCAATTCGAAAAGGACCTGGCACACAGTAAACATTCACAAATTTTTGCCAACTGGGTGATCTGTGGTAAGAGTAAAGTGCTTCATTTATAAGAGAAGAAACACTCTACAAATGCCCACTATGTGCAGAGAAATATTTTAGGGGCTGGGGAAAGAGAGAAAGTTTAGATAAAAACACTGTTCCTGCTCTCCTGGGACTTAGTTTGGGAGAGGGATTATACATTAACACAGACAACTGGGAAAGAATATTTCATGATGAATATATTAGTGAAACATAAAACAAAGTTTTTGTGAGGTCCATGGTCCTTACTGAAATCATGTGTCCTTTTCTATATTTTAGGATTTTCACATTACATTTCCATTTTATTTGTTATATTTTAAGCATTTGAAAACATCCCCAAAGGCTCAAATTAAAACCATAAGCACAAAGTAATTTCATTCCAAGGCAGATTCCTTTTCTTCCCCCATCAAAAATGTAAACAAGAGGAACTTTACTTATGGATGAACAGTTCATTTGGGAAACAATTGTAGCACCCAGTACCCACCCCATCCTTTGTTACTGCATACAAGAGATTAAATCCTCTAGCATTTTGTAACACTTTCAGCTGTGTTAATTTTACTTCCAGATTTTAAAAAGAAAAGCTGAGAATGACTATTTTGCAACAATTCATTAAAAATAATTTTTTAAAACTGGAATTATCCTGTCCATGCATCTTCATACATGACAAATCCTTCTACTCTGGTACGAACTGAAGACCTAATCTTCAACTTCTAATCGCGGTATTTGTTGCAGCGTTAGGTACCAATTCAGTGAATTCTAAATACCAACCTAGGATGGCATTACCTTCTACTCTCAGATACTATATAAAACATGTGACCCTCTTCAGGTTTACACATTTGTTTGGCAATAGCACTTACAAAGAGATCTCACCAGACTTAGATAGATGAACTGTTTATAAATCTAAATAGGACACCGGCTCCTCTCCCAGGAGAACTGTTTTTAAGTCTTTTTCCTTTGTAGTACACAGATTGCATTGGAACCATGGAGCTTTCAGGCTGACTGAAGGAATCATTCAAAACAAAGCAAATCCCAGCCCACCCTCACTCTCCCCCACCCCCATCCTTACTCTGATGAAGAAATTTTAATTATCAATTCACCATTTTGACAGTTTTATTTAGACAATTATTCTCCAAAGGAAAGATAAAGTTCCACAAAATAATTCTGTCTCCTTAAGCCAGGAATGAGATATTGTGATCAGATACTAAAATGCCCACTTTTTTAAAAAAACACATTTCATAAGATTTTACTTCTCTGTACAAAGCAAAAAAAAAAAAAGCCTTCTTGCGGAGAAAAAGACTTAATGATTACTCTGCTTTCTCCATCTCCATAGTGACACCATGCAAACAGCCTGTTCCCTTCTGTTTTATTAGACCTCTCTTCCTCTCTGAAAAGTCATAAATTAAACACATATACATAAGCCTGTATTACAATAGTAAGCGCCTGGAGAAGCAAAGGTGCTGCAAGCAGCCGCTGAAGTGAGCTATTTAATTAGGTAAGTGCTCCAGTAATGATTAATTTTCTTTATTTTACCACTGACCTGTCAGACCTGTCTTGAGGTGCTTCTGTGACTAAAGGGCAGTTGGGGTACACCTGTGGGCATTGCTTTAAGTCAAAGTGCCAATTATGAGACTCCATCAGAAATGCAGTGACAGAAACGCTGCACAAAGTATTGATCAAAAACCTCGGAGGAGGGGGAGTAGAGATGGAATTGAATAAAGACCAGCAGGGGAGGATACAGGGAGTGATGAGACCAAGCACACTCAAAAACCAGGCTACAGGTATTCACTCTTCGCTAAACTAGAGTTAGGTTCCAGGTTAAAGTAGCCTCCTCTTCCATCAGGAAATAATTACAAATAAGAAAGAAATGAAGGCAATTCTGTGAAGAAGAAAGGGAGCACAATTTGGCTTCACAATTAGAGTCTACTCAGACTGCCTTGTCCTTTCCGGCGAGGGACTACTTTAATACAACTCTACTTGTATGTGGACCCCTACATTAGGCGAGAAATCTGCAGAGAACACAGAAAACCATGATTCTAATTCCTGTTGTTTTCCTATTTTGCTGAAAGGCACATAAGTGACATATGCTGGAAGCTTGCTCTCCCTTCCTCCCTTTTTCTCTGCCTCTCCCCCCTTTCTCTGTTCCCTTCTTCCCCCCGCCCCCATAGGTTTGCCCATCTTCACCAATGAAAGCTAGATCAGGTTACCTGGGCTCTCTCCGGCTTCAGTGGTAGAGGTGTCAGTGAGGATGCTGGGGTCACTCTGAGACCTGCCTCTCGGCAGAAAGCAACCAGTCCCTTCTTCTGATGCAGCCATGGGGAGATTTCAAAGGCAAGCTAAATGGACACACATGAAACCACAGAAACCCAGCTGGCCAAGGTCACAAGAGGGGGATTTTTTTAAGAGAAAAAAGAAAGGAAAGGAAAAATAGAAGGAGGAAGAGTGGAAGATAGGATTTGGATTCAATGCAGTCGGACAATAGCTTCAGCCAGCTCCAACCAGAAACATCTTCTCAGCAGTCTCCAGGAAACCACCATCGAGCAGCAAAGGGTTGGTTTCTTATTCATTCATTTTAATTTCCCTTTGCCTTTTTATTTCAAAAAAAAAAGTTGAACCAGGAAAAAAAAAACTTTCTTTTTTATTTTTATTTCAATCTTGGAGTTGCAGAGGGGGTCTCATTAAGCCAGCTAATCTTTAAATGCTCCCTCCCCCCACCCCACCCCCCACCCCCCATGGAAAAAAAATCTTTGCTCTGGCAATTGCTTTAATCTGAAGCTGTGCTTGGAGCATCTGTTGGAAAACATTAGGATTCTCCCATCATGCCTAGCGAGAGATGCCTGACGTCACGTGCAAGGGGAGTGAGAAAGGGGGTGGTGATGGGGAGGGGGGTTGGTAAGGCTCAAATACCTGCACTGCATACTTTTAGGGGTCTGAGTAAGGGCAAATGGCAGTGAGGTACATATAGCTTTAAGAAAATGAAATGTGAGGTACGACCCTTAATTTCCAACTTCTGATCCTTCTCTCCCTCAGCATTCATTCTAGAGACTGTAAGGGGAGTGGGGGAGGGGAGGGAGGAGACCCTGCTTCTACGTATGATCAAGGCAGGGCTGAGCTTCGTGGGCAGCTGTAGTCAGCAGCAGTTTCTCACACAGACACACACACACACACACACACACACACACACACACACACACACACACACACAGAATTCACTAGTACCTAGAGGCAGGAAAGACATGCATGGTCTCAGGGTTTCTGGACATGGGCAGGGGGGTGATGGGGGTGTGTGTGTGCTTGGGAAGCCAGAGTAAAAGTCTCACCAACCTCTCTTCTCTACCACCCTTCTGCCTGCTGATTCCCTATTCTTCCTTTCTCTCTCCTCTCTCCATACCCCCCAGCAACCTGCCAGCCTCATCTACCTTCTCTCTTAGTTCAGGTTCCCCAACCACATTTCTCTTGCAGAGCTGGTTGGGACCTGACAAATGGACCTTGTGCTTAAGGAAGAGCAAACGTGGACCAGTAACCTCGCCATTGAGCCTGACTAGAGGTAAAGGGCTGGAAGGACTGACTCCAGGACTCCACTTCCAGAGTTATTCATTCTTAGAGCTGTTTGTGCTATTGCAGCTTTAGATCCAGGTAGTTCAAATGTGAGTTAGCCTCTTTCCTCTTCTAGGGAGCAGGCTACAGAAATAAAACCTTGAGGCTGTTATGCAGGGTGTTCACTGGAAACTGGAGTAGCTGAGATATACACAAAAGACACTTCTCAAATGCTAATGAATGGAGCCAAACTCTAGGAAAGACTAATATACTGAATAATTAGACTACGCTAGACACACCCATTGACTCTAACAAAGAATCCTAAGATCAAGAGCTGTAAGAGATACTAGAGACTCATGAACTAGATGACCTTTTCTAATGTCCATTTCCCTCTCTAGATTTATGATGCTAAAATGACAAAATCACTGTCTCAGAGTTTTAAGAAAAAAAAAAAAACCTTAAAGACAATCGCTAATTCTAGCCCTTCATTGTAAATTGCAGATAAGGAAACTAAAGCCTGGCATCCCACCTACTTGTTTTACAGATAAAAAAGGAGCTCAAAAGAGACCAAGTGACTTGGAGAAGACTTTAAAATGATGTTTTGACCTACCAAATTAAAAAAAAAAAGGTTTGAGCAATAAGCACAGCAGGATCTTATATTTACTATATGTTGCAGTCAATTGTGTGACTTAAAGATGTGGTCTGCCTGCAATAGCCCTTCTCTTGCCCCCTCATACCTTCCTCAAGAATGCCCTGTGTGTGTGCAGATTATTCTCATAAAGATTTTGTAGAGATAGGAACTCAGGTTATGGGTCAGTAGTTATTTATATTTTTTGATCGACTTTTGGAAAGTAATAAGCTCCATTTTCCTCCCAAGCACTTATCCTCCTTTCTTTCTTATATCTTGAGAATCAAGCCCTCTACACCTTCAAAAATATGTCGTCTCTAACATGGAACTCTTCTTGGTATAGTTGGTTGAGTCCAACGGTTCTTCCAATTTTTTAAAGTGCAATTTATTGGCAATAAATTGAAGTTAGGAGCAGTCCCATATATGTGCCCCCTTTCTCCAAGTCATTTTTGCCTACTTAAATTTGCAACAACATAAGCAGGCAATGTATCTAAACTTGTACCCAGTAGTACACCTAGGGCAGAATGGATGAATAGACTTTTCTAATAGGAATAAATCTTCTGGGGACAGGAAGAAAGCAGACTGAATTACATTTAGTAAACTATAGTGTTTTTAACAATCCCAAATTGTTATCTGATTGACAACTTGCCTTTATTCTCCTGATGATTCTGTAAGGCTACAACTCATGGAACAGCATAATCTATAAAAAAAATCAAAACTCCGGATGACCCAACAGATAATGGAGAGACACATGATTGGCATATACATGTTGTATAGCATCTCTCCAACAATGACTTATACGCTAGAAATGGCATAAATAATCTCCAACAGGAAAAGAAGGTGGGCTGGTTATACACTAAGAGATAATAGATGGAAACCCATCCTGGTACCCACGAAATACTTCTGGCCTAATACCTATAACAAGGCCTCCCAAATGTTAGGGAGAGCCTAAATAAAGGGTTTATGAAATGATATGGAATGGACACTCAATCTAGCAATGATTAAGTACTTGTTATGTGTCAGGTGCTGTGCTAGGTGCTAAAGACACAAAGATACAATAGCAAAACAGTCCCTACCCTTAAGGAGTTGATCATATTCCATTGGGGGAAATAATGTGTTCACAGGGAAAGAGATAAGGACTAGACATGTGGCTTCAGTATGAGGAACTCTGGTAAGGTAACTTCCTCTACCAACGCAACTTCTCTGCAATTAACAGTCAGAGAGAATGGAGAGGTCCAGTTCAGGGTCCTATACCTAGTATGTGCCAGGGGCAGGACTTGAACCTTGCCTAAGGCCAACTTTCTAACAATTACACATCGCCACTTCTATCCACAGTGCATATGAAAATATATAAATGTGTCTACATAAATAAAAATAAATACAAGGTAGTTTATAGAGAAAGCTCTAGCAGCATTGGCAGAGGAATCAAAAAAGGTTTCATGTAGAAGGTGGTGCTTAAACTGAGCCTTGAAGGAAGAAAGTGATTCTATAAGGTAGAGAGGAGTATGATAAACATTCCAGGCATGAGGGGGGATATCTAGTGAAAAACCATGAGATAGAAAACAGAGTACTATGTATGGAAAACAAAAAGAAAGTCAGAATGTCTAGACTGTAGAGTGTGGAAAGGGAGGTCATGTATTAGGCCAGAAGGATAAATTGAGGCCAAATTGTGAGGAGTTTAACAGCAGCAGCAGAAACAACAACAATGACAAACCAGAGAAGCATATTTGGTCTTAGAAATAACTAGGTGCCACTGGAATATTGAATAGGTCAGACTTTCTCAGGAAAAATCACTTTAGCAGCTATGTGCAAAACAGACTAACATGGGGAGAGACAAGGTAAGACGACCAATTTGGAGACCATTACACTAGTCCAGATGAGAAGTAATAATGTGATGTCAAGAATCATAGAAAATGAGAAGGCATGACTGGGCTTTATTCTACAGCAAAAGAGGGAGTCCCACATTGACAAGATCACAGATCTAGTGAAATATTATTGTTTCTAGTTAACAATCTTATGATCTACCCAAAGCTTTCTTGGTCTCTATGATACTGGATTTTAACAACCTAAGACTTCATTCAGGGGCTCTTCAGTCAATTTTTTGGTACTCTTTCATGCACACATACACACATATACAAACAGATAAAGCGTGGAAAAGACTTATTCTTACCAAGAAAGCATGGCAAAAGACTTATTCCTACAAAATCGCTGAATACAGCACAAGTGAGGGAAAAGGAAAGCAGTAAGTGAAAGTCAGTCTTAGATTTTACATTTTTCCATGGATAATATTTTTAAAATATATCTTCATAAATATTAAATTTTATTTTATCAATATTTCATCCTATATAACCTTCTGTTGTCCTATCAATTTTGCTCATCTACTAAAAATTTTATCCAATAATACTAAATATTTTTTTAAATTTTTACCAATGTATAGGATTTTCCCCAAATTGTAATATTAGTTGGAAGTTTATATAGCATTTTAAAGGGTGACAAAATAATCCATATCTGTTCTTTCACTTGATCTTCACAGGAGGCCTATGAGGTAAGTACCTAAGGATCATTATATACTTTTTGTTTGTTTGTTATAACTAATGAAATGTTTCACACTCATAAAAATCCAAGTCATGTAGAAGGCTCTAGGTATCTGAAGCCTATCCCAGCAAGGTCCACTCAGGTTCCATCTCCTCCTTGAAGCCTTCTCAGGCCCACAACAGCCCCTCTGAACTCCTCTGGCATTTAGGGTCTATATCATTCATTGTGTCCTGCCTTTTATTATAGGTATGCTTTCTCATGTTTGTATCTTGCCTCCCCAACTGGATGATGGGCTCCCCAAAGACAGGTATCCTTATCTTGTACAGTACCAGGCATACTTAACTCTCATATACTTGTTAATGAAGATGAAATAGTCAAACTTCATGTGTGAACAGTAGTTCACGTTTCTGTAAACATTTTAAGGTTTGCAAAACATTTCCTTATAATACCCTGTGGGGTAAGTAATGCAAATATTAGTATACCCATTGCAGAAATGAAGAAACAGAAGCTTCCAGAATCAAAATGATTTGACCAAAGTATCAAGTATCTGAGCTAACAACCTGACTTTACTGTGCTAATCCCTAAAACAGTAGTGTGCTAGTTCCATTACTCCATAAGGCTGTTCACAAGTTAGAGGCAGTAAGTTGGTGCAATGGACAGAAAGGTGGGTTTGGAGTCAGGAAGACTTGAGTTCAAATCATGCCTCAAACACTACTGGCTGTGTTACCCTGAGTAAATTACCTAATCTCTGCCTGCCTCAGTTTCCTCAACTATAAATTGGGGATAATAATAGCCCCTCCTTTGCAGGGTTGTTTTGAGGACCAAAGGAAGTAATATTTGTCAAAGCACTTAACACAGTATCTGGCACACAGTAGGTGTTTAATAAATGCTTGTTGCCTTCCTTCCTTTAGGTTTATGTAGTACTTTCTTCATAACACTGAAATAAATAGTGGAAGTATTTTTGCACTCATTGTAAAGATGGAGGAACTGAAGCTCTTTGCAGCAAAGTGACTTGCTCCAAATCATAGAACTATCAAGGATATGAGACGACTATCTGACATTAGACCTTTAAGTTCTACTCTTTTCACTACTCTATGGTGCTGCTCACATTTTTCCTTCATCTACTATATATTTTCCAAGTTAATGATGCAGTGTAATCATCACTACCAAATTACCCTGTCTGTTTCCTAGCACCTCACACCCTTGCATATCTCCTGCCCCAGATTCTTGCCTGCA
>CM053581.1:205162050-205178480 GCA_028627135.1 Pseudochirops cupreus | reverse complement strand
TCTGGTATTTAAATGAATGCACTATCTATATTTCTTATGTAGAGAGCCTGTTCCATTTTGTGATTAATAACTATATCAGCATATTTATAGTTACTGTAGGCATTGTGAATACTGCATTGCTGATACAGAAGACCAGTTTGGCTGGGCTTCAATATGTATGAAGGGGAGTAATATATAATAAGAATGGAAAAGTAGGTTGAGGCCAGACTGTGAATGGCTTTAAATGTCAAAGGACTTGAGTTCAAATTCCAGCTCTTCTCTTTACTACCAATCTGACATTGAGTCAATCATGTAATCTCTCTGAACTTCTCAATATCTTCACCGATCAAATGGGGGCAAGGGAGGGAGATACTGAAGACGATCTCTAATATCCTTGCCAGTTTGAACTAAGATGCCATGATTTCACTTCCAGTGCAATTTCAACTATAGCATGCTATCTTTTGATAATGTGTTCCATTTCTTGGCATCATTATGCCCATCTTTTTAGCTGGAGCATTTTCAGATATTTTGTTCTCCCTAAATATCTGTTTTAGATTATGAATTCCCCTTCACTGATTTGAGCTTCATGTCCTTGCAGATTACATCTGTCTGCTATTTTCAAATTCTGCTTCTAACCTTTTTCATTTTCATCACATTAATTCGCCAGGCTTACTAGTCTCTGAAAATTCCCAATTCTGTAGCTTGCTTTTCCTCCCTCAATTACAATATATTTTTAGCTTTTTGGAGGGAGAAGAATCAGCTGTTCTATGTGGACTTGCAGGACTTCCAAAAATAAAAAATTACTTTTATTTTACTACCCAACTTCTACCTTTGAAAAGATCAGTCAGTGCTTCAGTCCTGTACAGATCAGAACTCTTATTTTAGAATATAACATCTTAATAGAAATTGTCTTTTCTATGAAATTAACTACAAACATATTATACAAGTATTTCCAGTGTTCTTTTCCAAAGCTCAATTACCATAAAAGTGGCAACCATTTTATTTACACCAATTTTCCCCTAAACATTCTTGTTAGAATTTTTCACAATATCTGAGTAGTCAAAAATTTTAAAAAAATTTTTTTGAACACAATGAACTAGACATATGAACCTTCATGGAAGGTTCTGAGAAATCATGGGTCCAACTACATTCCTCCAGGGTAGTAATGCACCTCTTTCACTAGACTATAA
Organism: Pseudochirops cupreus; assembly: GCA_028627135.1. Classification (NCBI taxonomy): domain Eukaryota; kingdom Metazoa; phylum Chordata; class Mammalia; order Diprotodontia; family Pseudocheiridae; genus Pseudochirops; species Pseudochirops cupreus. The sequence goes on along the minus strand of CM053581.1, from coordinate 205,177,311 downwards.
CAAGCCTTAAAGATAATTATTGTGCTGCTCCTTGAGGACAGGGACTGGGTCTTATTTGATCTTCCTATCTCCTAATTCACCTAACACATTGCCAGGCAAGCAGTGGGGAAGTCCCCTTACCCCCAAGCCATTGTTCGGAAGTCTGAATTCTATTGAAAGGAAATTTCAAAATAATTAAAGGGTAGCCCTGTGGTAGGAAGTACAGGGTACTGGAAATCAAGAGTCCCAGGCTCTAGACCTGCTTTACCACTGATTGTCTGGATCCTTTCTCTGGGATTCAGCTCCCTCATCTGTAGAATAAGAAAACTGGACTAAATGACATTAAGATATTTGAAATTTGCATTTTTTTTAAAAAGGTGAGTCATAGAGAGCCTAGGTTTCCTCACTAGCTCCATTTCCATTATTCAGAAACCAATACATGAGTTATAATCATACTCTTCATATTTGCTTATTCTACCACCCTTGGGAAATCATTTCAGGTTTCCCTTGGACATATTCTGAGCAATAACATTCAATGAGAAACTGATGCTTGTCATGATGAAGACAGGAAAATGGGTGAAACAATGAAAAGGATAATGGGTGGCATTCAAGTCTAACCTTGCTCTTCAGATTCTCATTAGCTTATGGCAATACTGTCATCTCCTTAGTAATTGAACTCTAGGTACTCAGAGGGGACTATAGCTCTGCATTTCCTTTCATTCCTCATGAACACTCTGAGGTGAGGGAACCCAAATAATGTCCGACTTCTTTTGTCAGTCAGCATCAACAATAAACCTTTATTTAAAACCTTTTTGTTGTTGTTGTTCAGTCATCCTGAAAAGAGTTCTGTCTGACTATTTGTGTCCTAATGGACCATAGAACATGATGCCTTCTGTCTTCCACTATCTGTCAAAGCCTGTTTGTTGTTTCCAGGATACTATTCATCCATCTCATCCTCTGCCGTCCCCCTTTCCTTTTGCCTTCAACATTTCCTAACATCATCCTAACAAATTTTCCCCCAATTAGTCCCATCTTCTCATTATGTGCTCAAAGAATTTAAGCTTCAGCTTCAGTATCTGACCTTCCAGCACCTACTATGCACTTGAAACTATGCTAGGTGATAGACATACAAAGAGAAGAGTAAAAACAATCAGTTCTCTTAAAGAAAAAAACATTCTTTCATTCTTTTCAAGGAAACAAGTGTAAGTATATACAAAATACATACAAAGTAGGGTCACAGATTCCTAGATGTAGAGCCAGAAGGAACCTTTGAGGTTATCTATACCAGTGATATCAAACTCAAATAGAAAAAGATCCTTGCAGTCTGCATATTGATTTAGGAAAAAACACAAATTAACATCATCTACATTATATTGTATTTTTATTCATTTTGTTAAACATTTCCTAATTACATTTTAATCTTGTTTGGGGCTACACTGGAGATTTTGCACTTTGCTTGTCTTTGATAACTCTAAGCTAGAACCACCCCACACTTTAAAGATAAGGAAATGAAGGTCCAGACAGGTAAAATTATTTGCTCCCATCATACAGGTAGGGAGGTGCAGGGCTAGGATTAGAATAAAAACACTCAACTGGGGAATACATAAACAAAATGTGAAATGGATATTACTAAGCCATTAGAAATGATAAATATAAAGAAGTAAGAGAAATATGAGAAGACATATTAATAGATACTAAGTGAAGTAAGTAAAACTAAGAAAATAATATATACAATGTAAAGGGGAAGGGGAGAACCACAAGAACTAAAAAACAAACAAGAAAAGTAAAGCATTCAGACTCCATCAGTTCTTTCTCTGGAGAAAGATAGCATTTAAAAAAAAATTGAATAGTGTTTTACTTTTTCCTGCAATTATATATCAAGGAAATTCTTAGCATTCATTTTTACAAGATCTTGAGTTCCAAATTTTTCTCCCTCCCTCCCTTCCTCCATTTCCTTCTTCTGAAAATGGTAGGTAGTTTGATATAGTTTATACATATGCTATCATGTAAAACATAATTCCATATCCATCATAGCTGTGGAAAAAGAAACAAATAAAAAGAAAAAAAAATCAAGAAAGAATAAAGTGAAAAAATAATGGGCTTCAAGCTGCATTTAGAGTCCTTCAGTTCTTTATCTGGATATGGATAGCATTTCCCTTCCTGAGTCCTTTGTACTTGTTTTGAATCATTGTGTTGCTGAGAAAAACTGAGTCATTCCTGGTTAATCATTATATGATATTGCTGATACTGTGTACAGTATTTTCCTGGTTCTGCTCATGTCACTTTGCATCAGTTTAGACAAGTTTTCCCTGAAATATGCTTGTTCATCATTTCTTGCTGTACAATAGTATTCTATTACATTCTTATATTGCAGTTTATTCAGCCATTTCTGAATTGAGGAATCCCCTCAATTTCCAATAGCTTACCACCATGAATGGGGCTGCTATAAATATTTTTGCACATGTAGTTCCTTTTCCCTTTTTAATAATCTCTTTGGGATACAGATCTAGTAGTGGTATTGCTGGACTAAAGGATATGCACATTTTGGTTGCCCTTTGGGCATAATTCCAAATGCACTCCAGAATAGTTGGATCAGTCTTGAACTCCACCAACAGTACATTAGTGTCCCAGTTTTCCCACATCTTCTCTAACATTTATCATTTTCCTTTTTTGTCATATTAGTCAATCTGATAAGTGTGATATGATAGCTCAGAATTGTTTTTAATTTGTATTTTTCTAATCAAAAGTGATTTATAGCACTTCTTCATATGCCTATAGATAGCTGTGATTTCTTTATCTAAAAACTGCCTGTTCATATCCTTTGATCATTTTTCAATTGGGGAATGGTTTGTAGTCTCATAAATTTGACTCAGTTATCTATATATTTGAGAAATGAGGTCTTTATCAGAGACACTTGCTGTAAAGATTTTTTTCCCCACCTTTCTGCTTTCCTTGTAATCTTGGTTGCATTGGTTTTGTTTGCATAAAAGCTTTTCAATTTAATATAATCAAAATGATCTATTCTATATTTTGTAATGCTCTCTATCTCTTGTTTTGGTCATGAAATCTTACCCTCCCCATACATCTGACAGGTAGACTATTCCTTGCTCTTCTAATTTGATCGCTTTGTTGTCTATGGTACCTTTAACAAGAAGTAGTTTCCTCCCTTATCTCTTTTAATTAGGTCTATTTTTGTTTTTACTTTGTCTAAGATCAGTATTGCTACCCCTGCTTTGTTTTTTCACTTCAGCTGAAGCATAATAGATTCTCCTCCAGCCCCTGACCTTTACTCTGTATGTCTCTCTGCTTCAAATGTATTTCCTGTAAGAAAAAAATTATAGGATTCTGGCTTTTGATCCACTTTGCTACCTGCTTCCATTTTATGAGAGACATCATCCCATTCACATTCAAAGTTATGATTACTACCTGTGTGTTTCCCTACATTCCATTCTTCTTCCTGTTTGTCCTCTCTCTCTTTTCACCCTTTCCCACATCACCAGTGTTTTGCTTCTGTCTACCACCTCCCCTGATCTGCCCTCCCTTCTGTCAGAGCCCTACCCCTTTTACTTGATCTACTCCTCTCCTACTTCCCTATCAGGTAAGATAGATTTCTTTCATATGCATATATACATAGACATATATATCTGTGTATATATGTGCAAGTATATGTATATATATTTAGTTTTAAATGTTCACTTCTATAAGATTTTGAGTTTTAAATTTTCTCCTGACTCTAAGGCCAGTGCTCTATTTACTGCACCACCTAGCTGCCCCGAGTTCTAAATTTTCCCCTATCTCTCCCATGCCCCCTCCCCAAGACAGCATAGAATCTGATATGGGCTATGCATGTACAATCATATTCGAAATATTTCCATTAATGGTAATGGAAATTTGAAAATCTTCCCTGCCCCTTAATAAGCCTAAGGGAATTTGAAGACTTTCTCTGCTTTGAAGATATATCCTGCCCCCTAATAGATTGAACGTAATCATATGGAGCCTGTGTTGGGAGGAGTTTGCTGAAGGGTGGAGCAAAGCCCATAGGAAACTGGGGGTCAGAGCAGCTAGACTGGAGGGAGGAGAGGATGCACCTGAGGGAGATAGGCTGGTGAGTAAATGTTGGTGTTTGCCACATGCTGTGACAACTAGGCTTGTATTGGTTTATGGAAAGGTAAAGGATGGTGTGAATCTCTGCTGCATTGTCGTGCATTAACTTCTATGTTGCTATGATGGATTCCGTTTCCTGGTGTTGGGATTTGGTCTTTCTGTATCTGAATAAATGTTTTGCTTCTGTCTTCTATATGGAGGGTCTTCTATATTTTGCAATCAAGCACTAAGCAGGTATATTTATAGTTACCATTGGCACTGTGAATATTGCAATAAAGCTACATTTCCACATTATTTATGTTGTAAAGAAGAATTCCCAAAGGGAAAAATCATGATAAAGAAAAAAATTTTAAAAGAGAAGAAAAAAAAATAGTATGCTTCAATCTACATTCAAACTCCACAGTTCATTCTCTGGATTTGGTAGCATTTTCCATCATGAGTCTTTTGGAATTGTCTTAGATCCTTTATTGCTGACAAGAGGTAAGTCTATCAAAGTTGGTCATTGCACAATGTTACTGTTACTATGTACAATGTTCTCCTGGCTTTGCTCACTTCACTTGGTATCAATTCATGCAAGTCTTTCCATGTTTTTCTAAAATCCACCTACTCATCATTTCTTATGGAACAATAGTATTCCATTACATTCATATACCACAACTTGTTCAGCCATTCCCCAATTGATGCACATCCCCTCAATTTCCAGTTCTTGGACACCAATAAACAAGATGCTGTAAATATTTTTGTACATATGGGTCCTTTTCACATTTTTATGATCTCTTTGGGATACTGCCCTAGAAATGGTATTGTTGGATCCAAAGGTTTTATAGACCTATGGGCATAGTTCCAAATTTTTCTTCAGAATGGTTGGAGTTCACAACTCTACCAACAATGAATTAGTGTTCCAATTTTCCCACATCTTCTCCAACATTTATTTTTTTCCTGTTTTGTCCTGTTAGCTAATCTGATAGATATGATATGGTAGCTCAGAGTTGTTTTAATTTACATTTCTCTAATCAGTAGTGATCTAGAGCATTTTTTTTAATAACTATACACAGTTCTAATTTCTTCATCTGAAAACTGCCTGTTCATGTCCTTTGACCATTTATCAATTGGGGAATGACTTGTATTCTTATAAATTTGACTCGGTTCCCTATATATATATACATATATATATATATGTATATATATATATATATGTATGTAAGATATATTTCTACATTCATCTGATTGTGTATATTATTCCCTCTTTGAGCCAAATACTGATGAGAGTAAGATTCAAGCAATGCCCATCATGCTCCCTCTCATCTTCCCCTCTACTGTAATAGGTTTTTCTCGCTTCTTTATATGAGATAATTTATCACATTCTACCTTTCTCTTCCTTCTGTACCCATTGTACTCCTCTTTTTCATCCCTTATTTTTTTATGTCGTTCCCTCAAATACACCCTCTGTCTATGTATACTCCTATCTGTACTGTTGGTGATAAAATTTTTAAGAGTTACAAATATCATCTTCCCATGTAGCAATGTAAACAGTTTAGCTCTATTGAATCCTTATGTTTTCTTTTCCCTTTTTACCTATGAATGCTTCTCTTGGATCTTGATATTGAAGGTAAAATTTATGGATTAATTCTGATCTTCTTACAAAGGCTTGACATCCTTCTATTTTGTTGAATGACCCCTTTTTCCCTTGATGGATTATGCTTAATTTTGCTGGGTAAATGATTCTTGGTTATGATCCTATCTCCTTTGCCCTCTGGAATATCATGTTTTATGACTTCCAATCCTTTAATGTTGTAGCTGCCAAGTCCTGTGTGATCCTGATTGTGACTCCTTGATATTTGAATTGTTTCTTTCTGGCCACCAGCCGTATTTTTTTTCCTTGACCTAATAGTTTTGAAATTTGTACCTTGGGGTTTTTATTTGGGGATCTCTTTCCTGAGGTGATCAGTGGATTCTTTCCATGCCTGTTTTGCCCTGTGGTTCTAGGACATCAAGGCAGTTTTCCTTGATAACTTTTTGAAAGATGTTCTCTGGGTCTTCCTTTTCATTATGGCTTTCAGGTAGTTCAATGATTCTGATATTGTCTCTCCTGGATCTATTTTCCAGGTCAATTTTTTTTCCTGTGAGGTATTTTATACTTTCTTCCAGTGTTTTCACTTTTGAATTTGATTGATTTATGATGTCTTATAGTCATTAGATCCTACTTTCCCAATTCTAATTTTTAAAGTATTGTTTTCCTCAATTAGCTTTTGTACTTTCTTTTCCATTTGGCCAGTTGTAGTCTTTAAAGAATTCTTTTCTTTGGTGAATTTTTGTATCTCCTTTTCCATTTGGCCAGTTTTACTTTTTAAACAGTTTTCTAACATATTTTCTTAAAAAAAAATAATCTCTTGCATCACTCTCATTTCTTTCCCCCATTTTTCTTCTACCTCTCATGTGATTTTTAAGTCCCTTTTTTTTTTTAGCTCTTCCATGAGTTTTTCTTGGCTTGAGATGACTTTTCATTTTACTTTAGGGACTTGCCTATAGATGTGGTGTTATTGTTGTCCTCTTCTGAGTTTGTCTTCATCTTCCCTGTCACCATAACTTTCTATGGTCAGATTCTTTTCTGTTGTTTTTTGCTCTTCTTTTTGAGGGGCATTTTTTCTTTCTTTTAAATTTGAGCTCTGCTCCCAGAGTGGAAAGGGCTCTGTCTCAGGATTATTGTGCCAGTGGCTACAGGACTTGGCTATTTACCTAATGCTGTATTGATGTTGCCCTGAAGACCATGGAGGACCTTGTGTCTGGTGCTGTGTTGAGGGGTGGCTGGTGCTACTGGAGGCTATAGGGGTCTGGCAGATTACCTGCTGTTGAGTTGAGGTCCTAGTGATAGTGTCTGGTGTGTGCTGAGGCTGGTGGGATTTTTATGCATTTCCCTGGGGCTATACTGAAGCATGTGGAGGTCTGGTCCCTGGAGGATGCTCATATGCCCTGGGCTGCACTGAAGCACAAGGTGGTTCTTGGAGCTGGAGTCTGCCAGTTCCCCTGGCTATGCTAAGGCATGCAGGAGAATCCTGGTAGTTTGCTTGCTCCCCTACACTGGGGCTCAGGATCTCCCATTGATTTGCTGAGGTAGAGTTTGCTGAGATGCTGAGAAGCTGACATGCTTCCCTTCCCTTTTACTCAAGTGAGATGGACTTCTGTTACCGATCCTCCAAGTCTCCTGGGCTAAAAGACCACTCCACCCCATCTTTCTGCTGGCTCCTCTGTTTCAGGATTGTTCTGGGGTGCTATTTTATAATTGTTTGGAGGCGAATATGTGACAGCTACAGTGATATACTGCTTACTCTGTCATCTTGGCTCTCAAAAGTCCATCGAGGACAGCATTTTTCATCAAAGGTCCTTCCAAACTGTCTTAGATCATTGTATTGCTGAGAACAGGGAAATAATACATAGTTAATCCTCATACAATATTACTGTCACTGTGTACAATGTTCTCTTTGTTCTGCTCACCTCACTTTGTATCAGATCTTATAAGTTCATGGTTTGCTAAGAGCATCCTACTTGTCATTTCTTACGTACAATAGTATTCTATCACAATCATATACCACAACTTGTTCAGCCATTTCCCAATTGATGAACATCTCCTCAATTTCCAATTCTTAGCCATCACAAAAAGAACGGCTATAAATATTTTTGTACATATGGGTTATTTTCCTATTATTTTTTAGATTTCTTTGGGATACAAACCTGTAATAGTAATGAAATTTGAAGTTCTTTTTGTATTACTAAGCTGAGAGGTACTTAGCATCTAGTTTCAAATTAACCCTCTGTTAAAGAAACAGAAGGTATGAAGTCCTGTTGCTGACATAACAGGAAGGGGCTGAACAGGGAACCTCTCTTGCTGACCTGACAGGAAGGGGCTGAACAAGGAGGGGCAATACCGTATATAAGGAAAATCCCTAGCTGAGAAAGTCAGAATTCCTTGGAGCAAGCCAGGAGGCTGGATAAAGTGATTTTGAATGGAGCTTATGGTGCTGAAGGAGGGCTGGCAGGAGCTGCTGAGGAGCTGCTGAGGATTTCCAAGGGCTAGCTGGAGCTGCCAAAGACTGAAGAAGCATGACTGTGGTGCCCCTATTTTGTCTTTTTGTGGCTTTGTTAAGCCTTGACTTCCCAGGAACAGAGACTGTGAAGGATTTAAAGTGGGCTGGACACTGTGAGCTTCAGTGTGGAACAGGAACTGCAGGAGAGCTGGACAAGGAACTGGAAGCTATCTGCCTTTGAACCCAGGTGACAGTTCAGGTAGGAGCTGGGACCATGGAAGGAATCCAGGGAACCTGAGAGCCTACCCTGAGTCAAGCTGAAAGAAGACTTCACTTGGATACTGTGTACTGACTGAGAAGATTGTGATTTACTTGTGACTGAGTGGCAGATGGCCTGTGTATTTTCTGATGATTGAATAGTGAATGATGACTGAATAGTGACTGATTTATAACTTAGTGTGCCCCATGAGTGGAGAACTTTGACTATTGTACTTTGTGTCCCTTAAGGAGGCAAACCTCCTTAAGGATAATTGAATGTTTGAGTAAGGAGGCAAGCCTCCTTAAGGATGATTGAATGATTGAATTACTAAAAGATTGTGTGACTAAATGATTGTGCTTTGTTGAAAACTATTGTGAGCACTTTAGTGAAAACTATGTGGCCATTTTTTGTGATAAGTTGTTGAGTTGGGATATGATGAATACTTTATTTTGATTTTTTGTGATAGAAAATTGTAACATTGTGAATGCTGTATTTTGATTTACTGAGAATGTTTGAATAGAGTGTTTGCTATACTATATAATTAGAACCTTGAAAGCTGTTCACAGCAGCATTCTTCTGGAAAGCTGCTCACTCTTTGCTTTACAAAACCTAGTAGTGCTGTTTCTGGATTAAAGGGTATGCAAGCATTTGGGGCATAGAGTAAGCCCTCTCAATCTGGCATACTTCACAATGCTTAAATGCAAGTTCCTTTTCATGCCTCTTTGCCTTTTTAAAGTCTTACCCCAGCACTTAAAATACACTCCCTCCTTCCCTCCACCTTTTTAGTTTCCATCAAGGTTCGGCTCAGGTGCCTGCCACCTCCTATGGGAAGCCTTTCCTAATGCCCTTTCTCAAATTTTCTTGTACTTACTTGTTTACATGTTGGCACCCCAGTAGTATAATAACATAAGAAGTTCCTTAAGGGAAATGTTTCATTTTTCCCTCTATAACCTCAGCATCTTATACATTGTGATCTTTGGTAGAATCAAAGAATGGGCTAGCTAATAGATGATCTAAGTTTTTAGCCAGAGCTACTCACAAGGACTACCAAACTAATGTGTAAAGGGAGAGCTTGTGATGAGGGAGTACCCGCACTGATAAAAAAAAAATAAATCTTTCGAAATGCTGAAGTAACATATTGATCAGATTTTTCAACTACATGCCAACTAAATTCTTTCTCCAAATAAGTGTACAGATTTGAGCTCAGTTGATTTACCCTTCAGTATAGATTTATTTCAATGCAACACCCTTCAGAGATATGATCAACTAATATTTTACAGTATATAGTATTCCAGCACGGCATCAGTAGGACCTATAAATTAGAGGAAAATCTATAGCATTAAGTTTATAGGCAATGCTTTAAAATATATATTGAATTCTATAAAAACACAGATGGTATCGCTGAGGCTTTGGAACCAAAATGACTAACAAGCCTATAAATAATTGTAGATAATGTTCATGTGTTTACAGAAACTATGATACAATTATAGAAATGTATTTTTTTAAGACTACAATTCATTAAAATTCCTGTATTACTACAAGATGGGTAGGTCTGTTGGGATCTTATATTTGGGAAATCAATCACTTAAACAATTAGATTCTTGAACATTTGTCATTCTATTTTGGTAAATTAGTTATGTTGAGATTGCCTAAGATGCCCCAAGAAGTGAATTAAAGGCTACTTCTCTGCAAAGCATGAGAGTTTCAGTTCAATTATTTCTAGGCATCAGGGAGTTCTCATAACAATTCCAGAATGCCACTCATAAAGTTCCTGCTCCTATGAATGGGCTTTCAGGGACTAAGGCTAAAATCTGTTCCTCAGGTAATAAATACATAGGACTATGGACTTAGAGCTAAAAGGGACTATTTAATCCAATCCTCTCATTTTACAGAGGAGGAAACTAAGACCCAGGGAAGTTAGTACCTTGCCTAAGGTCACACAAGTAGTAATTGTCAAAGATGATATTTGAATACATGTACTCTTGTATCAGAGCCACTAATGTGCCAACCTGAATCCTGAGTAATGTTGTGGGACACTTATGTGAATAGGAAGGCCTCTTTTTGTCATTTCATTAACTTATTATTGTTAAAACTAAGTAGATAACAGATATATCAAGTAAATTCGAGATAGTTTCTGGAAGAAAAGGGACTACTACAGGAATCAGGAAAGACTCTTATGTCAGAGATAGCATTTGTGCTGAGCTTTGAAAAAAGCTAGGGCATAAAGATGAAGAGGGAGTGATTTTCAGGCAAGAAGGACAAGTTGTGACCCATATGGGAAATAATGATATCCAGACTGATATGCAGTTGTATGGGCAGTCCATCCAGCTGAGATATAGAAAATAGAAAGATGCACATATGCATATATGTGTGTATGTATGTTTGTGTGTATATGAATATACGTGTGGGGGGGTACTTATCTAAGACAGATAGATAGACAAATAGTTTGCTATCTACTTCTATTTTTTACATGTTTTTGCTGATAGAATAAGCTCCTTAAAGGCAGAATTATCTTATTTTTGTCTTTGAATCCTTAACACCTAGCACAGGAGTTAAAATCACACAGTAATCATTTAATAAATGTCTGTAGACTGATCCATCCATTTGGTTTTTCCTGAGTGAATGATTAGACCAAACTTTAAGAAATCATGGATCTCATTTAGGAGGTCCTATAGTATTCTGAGGCTTTTTACCATCAACATAATACCATCTACATATAGGAACATAGTGCCTCACTCTCTCTTGGTAATCCCTCTTCAATTTGTACTCTACATCGGACAAATTCCCTAACATCTTTAGCTAACTGTCTCTGTCTCCGCCTCTATCTCTGTCTCCAATACTAATAATCAGAAAATCAGAAGGTCTTCAAAGTTCTTTCTATTTTTGTACCTTTAAAGGAATCTTGTATTGTTTTGACATGAATTTTTTACTTTGTCAAATCAAACATAATTCCAATCAAATTTATTATAAATATGCTGTTGATGCAGAAAAAGAAAATGGATAAAATAACAGACAGTGACACAAACTTTCACTATTTACTAAAGACATTTAATTGATGCAAAAACAAAGAGACCAATAGCCTAGAAATTTCCATATTCATAAAATATAATCTTTTTGCCAAGCAGAGAGACATTAGGCCCAAAGGCAACATTGGTTTAGAACATAAATTTGTGTGTAAAATTTAATGTAATGGTTCAAAATTGTAAGCTGCATGGCCCTGCCTCATAAAACAGAGGGAAGCAGGGAAGGGATAAACAGATTTGAAGTAAATTAGTAAAATATTCAACTAATTAAATTCATTCTGAAGACATTTAAGGATAAAAATAAGGGAATAATGAGCAGGCCAAAAAAACTTTAAAAGATATATAAACTTGTATTTAAGTATTTTTTCTCAATAAATCATATTAACAAGAATAAAAATCATGATTCTAACACTAAGGCAAAAGTCTTTGACAAAATGCAATGCATATTTCTGTTTTAAAAAATATCTACTGAAAAGCATATAAATGAATCAACCTCTTAATACGGCAAATAGTATCTATTTACAATCAAGAGCCAGCATCATACTTAATTGGGATAAACCAGAGTCCTTTCCACTGAGATAAGAGGTAAAGCAAGGATGTTTATAATTACTACTATTATTTGATATAGTTCTAGAAATGCTAGTTAGAGAAGTAATATGAGGAAAGGAAATTGAAGTAATAAACATGGGCAATGTGGAACAAAATTAATATTTTACATATGACATAATGACTGAAAGTAGAGAGAGTCAACTAAAATTAATTGAAACAATAATTTCAGCAAAGTTGTAGGATTCAAAATGAATCCACATAAAGATCAGAATTTCTGTATATTACTCATTTCAAAAAAAAAAACCAACAATAAACTCAGCAGAAAGTCATAGGATGAAAAATTCTATTCAAAATAACTACAGGACATATAAAATACATGAGTCTCTCTCCCAAGATACACCCAAGAATTATATAAATATGTGAGGGTTATAGGTCCTAGCTGACAGAAGTACTCCCTGTTTGATCACTAATTGGTCCCTAATCTATATACTGGGAAGTTTCTATATACTCAATTACTAGTTCAATCAGCTTCATTTAGGCAAGAAATGCAAGGTTGTCTTGATCATAATCAGTTTAGCAAATTCATTAATCCAGGTTTACAAGCTTAGCAAATGTTCTTAATCACCATGCCCTAATGTTCAATAAACCAATACAATCAGATATAAAGGCAAAGATCCAGGGTTCTGGGTTCTTGATCAAGCTATGAATCCCACTGTTCTCCCACCACTACCACCACCACCACTCAGGTTTGTCAATGGAGATGGAAGGCTGGGGAGTGACATGTTTGCATGCCTTTGAACAATAAACTGCATGATTCGTGATCTTTTGAGAAGTTATATTCCATCTCAGTATATTACCCATGATCTCCTCACAGAAAACAATTACAAAACCGACTTTACAAAAATATAAATCTAAACAAGTGAAGGAATATTCGTTATAGGAAAAAAAATATTCATATATAGGCAAAGCCAACATAATAAAAATGATTACACTATCTAAATTAATTTATTTATTCAATATCATATCAATCAATCTACCAAGGGATTTACTTATAGAACTAGAAAAAGCAGGAAGAAAGGGAGACTCACAGTATCAGATCTCAAACTATACTACAAATCAGTAACCACCAAAACTATTCCTTGCTGGTTAAGACATAAAGAGACGTTAATCAGTAGAACAGATTAGGTATGTAACATAAACAAAAGAACAGTAGCATTGACCTAAATATCTCAACTACTGGGAAAAAAATTCATTATTAGATAAAAACTGCTGGGAAAACTGAAAAGTAGTCTGACTGAAATTAGGTGTATACCAAATTTTTACACAATTTGCCAAGATAGATTCTGATCCATGGCTTGGATATAAATGGTCACATGATAAATAAATTAAAGGAAAAAAGAAGAAAATATATTTTATAACTATGAAGAATTCATGAGCAAACCAGGAATAATGAAAATCAAAGAAGATAAAATGAACAGTACTGATTACATAAAATTAATAGATTTTGCACAGACAAAATCAGAGCAGTTGGAAATGAGGGAGGAAATAATTAACTAGGAAAGCATCTTTTTATAAAGTTTCCCTGATAATGGTATCCTATCCAAGATATATAAAGGAAGTGACTAAAATTTCTAAGAACAAGAGCAATTCCCCAATAGATAAATGTGTAAAGAATATGAACAGGCAGTTCTCAAAGGAAAAATCCGAGCTATAAAAAAAATCATACTGAAAATTTTCCAAATCACTTATAATTAGATAAATGTACCTTAAAACTCTTATATTTTACCACATACCTGTCAGATTAGCAAAGATGGTATACACAAAAAAGGAAATGGCAAATCCAGAAAACAATTTAGAACTCTGCCTAAAGTGTCAATAAATTGTGCATACCCTTTTGACTCAGCAATCCTACTCTTAGGCCTATACATCAAAAAGTCTCTAGAGAAAGAAAAAAGACCTATATGTCCAAAAATATTGATAACAGTTCTTTCTGTGATGGCAAAGAACTGGAAATTAAAGTTTTAATCAATTGGAAAAAAAATTAAACAAATTATAGTATATTAAAATAATGGAATATTATTGTATCATATGAAATTACAAAAGGGACAGCATCAGAGAAATCTGGGAAGACTTGTATGAACTGATAGAGAATAAAGTGAGTAGAACCTCAAGAACAATTTATATAATACGTTTTAAATAAAAATGACTTTGAAAGATTTTAGATCTCTGATCAATGATGAAATCACTTATAATTCTAAACAATCAGGTGGCAGAGCCAAGATGGCAGCATAGGAGCAGCAACATATCGCAGCTCTCACATAGCCACCCCAAAATACCCATAAAATATGACTCTAAACTAATCCTAGAACTCCAAAACACACATAAATATACTTTCCACTAAAGTCAGCTGGGCTACAAGGAACCATATCAGCACTGCGAACTGAAACCAGCCTGGCCTGAAGCCCTGGAGGTGGCTGGATGGGAGGAGCCTCGGATTAGCAGCAGCTGCGAGCAGCATTCAGAACTAGGTCAGTGGAACTTGCGAAATCAGGGGAGAAAAGCAGTCCGTCCGAAAGGCCTCCAGGGCTGGAAAGCACAAGGCAGAAGTTTTGCACCCGCCTCTGCATTGCAGCTTCCATGCCCGTGGCCTGCAGACAGCAGGGGGACTAAGTGATTGTTCAGAGGCCAAGAGCTCTTGCATTGAGCAACCTGGATCCGGATCGTGGTCTTGGGCTTTGGTCATGTGAGTCTTCATTATCCAGTGAGCCAGAAGTAAGTCGGAAAGGGACCCAGCACCTTCCTGAGAGCTACAGCAGCTGGGAGGACCCCAGCGATTTGCGACAGAGCTTTCCCTTCTGGAAGCAGAGCCCCAAAGAGATTTAAAAAAAAAATCACGGACTGAACAACCATGAGGAAGAATATGCATAAGAAGCAGAGTAAGAACAGCAACCAAACCCTAGATTCCTTCTTTGGGGAAAAGAAAGATCGTGGCAAAGAGAGAGCCAGAGCTCCCCTACCAGGGGCTTCCAATAAACATGAAGAATGCCTTAAAGCCAGAGATGAGCTGAAGAAGGATTTTCCAAACCAAATAAGAGAAGTGGAAGAAAAATTGGGAAGAGAAATAAGAATGTTGCAAGAAAATCATGAAAAGAGAGTCAGCAATCTGACCGAAGAAATCAACACCCTAAAAAATAGATTAACTCAAATGACAAAAGAGGCCCAAAAAGCCAATGAGGAGAAGAATGCCTTAAAAAGTCACCTTTGCCAGATGGAGAAAGAATCTCAAAAGCACTCTGAAGAGAATAATTCCATCAAAATTAGAGTG
>CM053581.1:205125484-205145984 GCA_028627135.1 Pseudochirops cupreus | reverse complement strand
TAATCTATCCATCCATCCATCTATCTATCTATCTATCTATCTATCTATCTATCTATCTATCTATCCATCTATCTATCTATCTATCTATCTATCTATCTATCTATCTATCTATCTATCTAACCTGTCAACTTATCTACCATCTCAATTTACATTCTGAGTCCATAACCTCTCTGTCAAAAGGTGATTGTATTGATCAGCACTCCTAAGTGCACCTAGGGGTAGCTAAGTGATACAGTGGATAGAATGCTGGGCCTGGAGTCAGAAAGACCTGAGTTTAAATCCAGCCTCAGTTACTGGTTGTGTGATCCTAGGCAAATCATTTAACCCTGTTTGCCTCAGTGTCCTCATCTGTAAAACTGGAGTAATAAGAGCACCTACCACCTAGGGTTGTTATGAGGATCAAATGAGATAATATTTGTAAAGAACTTACATGATCCTAGTACATAGTGAGCACTATATAAATGTTAGCTCTACTATTATTGTTTTATGATCTTTATTAATTTTCAAGTGTTCTTTCCACCATGCCACACTCCCAGCTCCAGATTCCCTATTAATATATACTATCTACTTTATGGAATTGTTGTATTTAAGGATAGGGATAGGGAGTGGACCCATAATTTCACTGTTATAGGAAGCTTTCAGGGTTAGGAAATCCCTTCTACCAATGCAAGTTTGGATCTTCTCTTCAACTTATCATCTTAACAGAATTGCTGGAGGGTCCTGAGAGGCTAAGGGAATTGCCTATGGTCAGATAGACAGTGTATGTCAAAGAAGGGTCTCATACTGAGGTCTTCCTGATTCTGAGGCCAGCCTCTATATCTAATACACCACGCTGGACCTCATGGGTGCTTTCTATGCATTATGTTTATCATATGGAAAGCACTATAAAAATGTAGCTCCTGGTTGGGATTATCTGATGGAATAACTCTCCCATTAGCAATTCTAATGGTCATGCTCACTGGGAAGTGAGTAGAATTTTGTGTAAGAGGAGTTGGTAGGGATATTTGCATGGCTGGTAGGAGTGTGAACTATTTAGGTATGCTATGAGTTGATCTAATGCTAATTCCTGATTTGATTATGAACTGCCTAGTGGTCTTACAAGACATCATAGAATGATGGAAAGGATGAATGATTGGATGAAAAAGCATTCATTAAGTGCTTACTATGTGCCTAGCAGTGTGAAAAGTTCTAGAGATACAAATAGAAAGTGAGATGGTCCCAGGGTCTCAGGAAGATGACATTCTTTCTTAAATTTTATTTTCAATTTATGGAATAAAACAAACATTTTCTTAACATAGTACAATAAAAAGATTATTGTACATGCAACTACAGATCTATTATGCACAACTTGCTGTTCCTTCCAAATATACAATAACATTATCTTATAAATTTCTTTTTTTCTTCCCTCTCCCTCCCCCTGCCCTAGAAATGGGCACCATTAGATACAAATTGGTATATACACATATGTAAAATTTTTCTATACCTCTATTTATCAGTTCTTTCTCTGCATGCAGATAGCATCTTTCTAATAAGTGCTTTATAGTTAACTGTGGTATTTATAATAGACAAAATAACCTATTTGCTCAGTCATTCTTAAAACAATATTGCTGTTACTGTATACAATATTCACTTGGTTTTGCTCATTTCACTCTATTATCTTGTGCAAGTCTTTCCATGTTTTTTTCTAAGATCATTGAGCTCATCATTTCTTATAGCACAGTACTATTCCATCACTATCATATACCACAACTTGTTCAGTCATTCCCCAACTGATAGGTATTCCTTCAATTTCTAGTTCTTTGACAACACAAAGAGAGCTATATATTTTTTCAAATGGGGTATTTTTTAAACTATCTCTTCTTGCAGAGTTTTGTTTATGATGCATAGGAATGCTGATTACTTTATCCTGCTATTTGCTAAAATTGTTCATTGTTTCATCTATTTAGTGGAGTCTTTGAGATTCTCCAAGAATATCATTATATCGTCTGCAAAAAAAGAGATAGTTTTTATCATCTCATTCTAATTCCTTCAATTTCTTTTCCTTCTCTTATTACTATTACTAGATTTCCAAAAAATTATTGAATAATATCAGTGACAATGGGCATCCTTGTTTCACACCTGATCTTATTGGGAAAGCCTAAAGTTTATTGTCATTGCATATAATGCTTGCTGATGGTTTTAAATAAATGATTTTAATCAATTTAAGAAAAATCCATTTATACCAATACTTTAAAGTGTTTGTAATAGAAATGAGTGTTGAATCTTATCAAAAGCTTTTTGTGCATCTATTAATATAATCATAATGCAGTAATTATTGAAACTAGCTGATACTAAGAAATGGAAAAGTAGATCAATGGAATAGAGTAGATATACAATTTACAGCAGCAAATAAACATAATAACCTTGTATTTAACAAGTGTAAAGACTTAAGATTTTGTTTGGTAAGAATTCATTATTTGGTAAAAATTATTGGGAAAACTGGAAAGCAGTATGGCAGAAACTGGGCTTGGACCAATATCCCACACCATTTACCAAGATAAGGTCAAAATGTATACATGACCTAGATAAGAAGAGAGATTTTACAAGAAAATAAGGAAAATATGGAACATATTACTTATTGGACTTTTGGATAGGTAAACAATTTATTAATAAACACGATATAGCAAAATTTGGTATAAATGGATGATTTTGGTTACCTTAAATTAAAAAGGTTTTGTACAAATAAAACAAATATGCTGAAGATTAGAAGGAAAGCAGAAAATTGGGGAAAAGATTCTATAAACAGTTTATTCAATAAAAGTCTCATATATAAAAAGTATAAAGAACTTTGTCAAATTCATAAGAATATGAGTCATTCCTTGATTGATAAATGGTCAAAGGATAGGAACAGATAGTTTTCCAATGGAGAAATCAAAACAATTTATAGTCATATAAAATGCTCTAAATCATTATTGATTAGAGAAATACAGATTAAAACAACCTTGAAATATCATTTTATACCTACAAGATTGGCTAAAATGATAGAAGGGGAAAGTGACAAATGTTGGAAAGGATGTGGAAAAATTAGGACGCTAATTCATTGTTGGTGGAATTGTAAAATGATCCAACTATTTTGGAGAGCAATATGGAATTATGTCCAAAGAGTTATTAAACTGCCTATATCCTTTGACCCAGTAATACCACTACTTGGTCTATTTCCAAAGATGATCAGGGAAAAAGGAAAAAACCCATATGTTCTAAAATATTTATAAAAGATGATATTCTATTTGGGAGAGACAACAAATATAGGAGAGTTCAGCTCCAGGTCAGCTAGAAAGGAACAGTGGTCCTTAGCATATAGGGCAGGGCCATTGGCAAGGTATAAGCACAGGGTTGGGGAACCTGTGGCCTTGAAGTCACATGTAGCTCTCTAGGTCCTCAAGTGCAGTCGTTTGACTGAATTCAAACTTAGAACTGTGAGGGCTCTGGAGATAATGTCATCAAGGTAAGATAAGACTCTTTAGGAAAGGGAACTCTGCAGCCAGCTAGCACTGGGTATGGAGAGCTGATTGCTAAATTTCTAATGTGAGCATTTACATCTTAGAAAGGAAACACTACAAATCCGTACTTATTTTGTTTATTATCTAGATTAAAAAAGTAATGGAGAAAATGTTAGTAATGCAAATTAAAACTATGTGGCATGTACTTTTGTTTTTGAAATCTGGTTGTTAAACATTTATAATCATACTACTGTCCTTTGGGCACAGTGACAGGGCAGGTAGTAAGGTAAGGCCTGGTAGTTCTCCAATTTAGCAGAGGACTGTAATTCGTGACTTCCTACTCAATAAAGCTATGTGAGTGGCCCTGTCTACCCTTCAATAAGGAAGCTATAGGGCTGTGGGCTTACTACCACTGGGAAAGGGAGAGCCTAGTGGGATCTGAACAGAAGTTAGGCATTATGGAAGGGCTCCCATTAGAGCTGACTCTGCCTTTAGGAATCTGTGAATGAGGGCAGGCTAGGGTACTGGGGGAAGTCCCCTCCTACCTTTTCAGTCTTCTCACACCTTATTTCTCCCTTCCCAATCTTCACCATGTACTCTGCTATCTAGTGACACTGGTCTCCCTTCTATTCCTCACACAAGATATTCCATCTCTCCCTCTGCCACGCATTTTAACTGGCTAATTAGGTATGGCATTTTGCATGCCTAGAATGCTCTCCATCTCCGTCTCCTTGACACCTTGACTTTCTTTAATTCTCAGCTAAAATACGACCTTCTATAATGAAATTTTCCTGATCCCCCTTAACACTAAGTGCCTTTCCTCTGTCGATCATCTCCAACTTACCTTATATATACCTTACTTGTACATAATTGTTTGCTTATTGGCTCCCCTAGACTATTAGTTAATAGTCTTTGAAGGTAGGGAGGTTTTTTTTTCTTCTGTTGTTTGTCCAAGGCTGAACACGGTGCCTGCCTAGCACCTAGTAGGCAATTAATAAATGCTTGTTGACTGATACTATCTAGCAACAAGTGGCACTGAAACCTACTTCAGCTTTGTTCCTGGCTCTACTATTTTTTTTGACTTAAGGAAAAGAATTTCCTTCTCATTTGGACTCAGCTTTTGTCTCTGTAAAAATGAAGGGGCTGTATTAGAGGATTTCCAAAATTCTTACTAGCTCTAAGGGGACTTAATGAGATTAGTGGCCCCCATAGGAGGTTGTAGGGAATTCTTAGAAGTGGTAATAGTTGCACCTTATTTAACAACATGAAATAGCCAGTGAACAATAAAAGTAGCATAAGCTAACAATTAAATGCTAAACTGTATAGTATAGAACAGAAGTGCTATCTGAGGTCAGAGGAGGAGGAGGTCAGTGAAAGTCCTTAGAGTATCCTTGAGGAAAGCAGTTACTTCTTTAACGATTATTGTAGGAGTAGATCCCAGATTAGTATCATATTCCCTTTCATGCAGGCTTTAACCTGAGCTTTTAGGGACTAGTAAGATTTCAATTAATGTAGGAGAAGGAAAGGATATTCTAACCAGGAGGAACAATACGAGGAAAAAGGGGAAGACAGGAATCTCCATGGCTTGTTTTTGGGGCAGTAAGGCAACTCATCTAATAGATAAAAGAGTTCAAGTTGAATCGCATTGAGAAATAAGTTTGAGGCTAGAGATGGAAGGCTTGAATCACCAGTAGAGTTGTTCAAATTTGTGATTTCATGGCACAGCTGATAGAACACTCAACTTGAAATCAGAAAGACCTAGATTTTACTTTGGTATGAGGTCCTGGACAATTCATTTAAGTGATCAAAGAAGCCTCAGTCTCCTCATCTATAAGATGAGGTTAATAATGCCTATAGAAATTAGCTCACAGTATCGTAGTGAGGAGCAAATGAAATAATGTATGTAAAGTGTTTGCACACCTTAAAGTGCTATATAAATGCTATCTATTAGGGAATTAGCATAGGGAACCATTACAGATTTTTAAAAATTGCAATGACATGATGAAAGTGGTGTTTAAGGAAGGTTGTTTAGGTATGATGATTCTTGAGCATTGTATACCATCATGGGTATATTGGTGAGGAAATTTCCTCTTCCAGTGTAGGTCAGCAAGCATTCTGTAATCCATAGTTGGAAAGAGCTGTCCGAGGACACTGCAAGATAAATGAATTGCTCATAATCACATAGCAAGGGCCTATTAGAAGTTGGACTTGAACCTAGGATTTCCCGAGTCTGAAGTCATTTCCTACTCCAGCCAGTATCTCACAGTTACAGAGCCATAATTTGTTCTCATTTCAATTTTTTCAGGATTTTGCTAGTATAATAATAAATATATTATAAATAAATATATAATAATAACTAGTATAATAATGAATGTTTAAATAAAATAAATAAAAAATAAACAAAATGACCCATCTCAGTCAATGGTTATTCCTTCAGATCAAGAGCTTAAGAATTACAGACTCATTTGAGCTTCTGTTTCTAGTAATTATTCTTTTATATATTCTTATTTATTACATATTGTAGCATTATAGCATGAAAACCTCTTGTGAATTTAATTATATACTTTTTTTCAACAACTCAAGGCAGTATGGTACCTCGGAGAGAATACTGACTTTGTAGTCAAGGACCTGGGTTCAAATCAAGGCTCTGCTGCTCCCTACTTTTGTTACCTTTGGCAAGTTCCTTAACCTCCACTAGCCTGTCTCCTATTTGGTAAAATTAGGATGTTGTACCAGATGTCAGCTAAGATCCATCCCAACTCTAAATATTGATTAGTATCCATATGCACCATTGTTGCAACATATCCATAATGTGGATCACCTGAAAGCAACCATACTATCTTTTATGATTTTAATTATTCACAAACTTGATTTTATTATGTTATACAAAGTGCATATAGCTGAATGGTGGCACCAGTTTTAGTATTCCTGAAACCCTATCCCCTTCCTGGGAAACATATCTTGTGAGAAGACATTGCTGGTGCTGAGGAAAAAAAAGTGAAGTCAGCAGATGGAAGGACACATTTCATTGTTTAGTAACCTAGGGCTATCAGAAATATAGAAAACACTGAATTTGAAAAGGAATGGTAGCATCATAATACCTCATCTTTATTTCCACCAGTGAGTTAACTCTTCTGTGTTCTAATTATCCTCCAATACTTAAAAAATAAATCTGAGATTTAATCAGTGTGAGTATTCTTTCACTTACTTGCCTGGAGTTCAAGACAGATTTTATGAGTTGCTGTAGCCTAAAAGATTGATCACGTGGTGGGCAACCTTCTGGTAATGAGTGATTCTCTTCACAATACAGTAAATACAGCAGTACATCTCATTTAAGAAGCACCTGGTTTTTTTATTTCTTTTGAAGAAAATCTCAGCTCTTTACAAGTCAAAATGATGGGAGGATAGTTGTGTATTTGCTCTAGAAATGTTAATGAAGAAGCAACAGTGAAAGTCCTCTGAATATATGGGGCATGATGGGGAGGATGGGACACTGGAGGTCACAGCTTGCTCCATTTTCCTCTCCTGGGTGTCGAGGGGTGTCCTGGAAGGTGTATGCTCTTGCGTACTCAGTGATATAACTCATCACATCTCTACCTCAGTCACTATCTTGGGTGTCTTCCTTAAGGCAAGGTCGTTGCATAGCCACCACTGTGTCCGCTCTTGAAAGAGGAACCCGTAAACGGCCCCTGAATGGTGGGCTCGAACCGCAGGATGGACACGGTTTCACACACACAGACACACACACACACACACAGACACACACACACACACACACACACACACTCACTCACTTTCCTGCAGGGGCCCCAGGACCGGGCGCCGCCCCTCTCCTTCCCTTACACTCCCCTCCCCTCCCGGTTGCAAACCACTAGTGCACCCCGGTGCCCGAGTTTAACGCAGGCTCTGTGTAACGTCCACCAGTCGCTGCCCGGGAAAGCCCGCACCCCCGGCCCAGCCCGAGCACCGCGGGCCCACTGGCGCGCGACAGCAGGGCCCCCTCCCCTTCTCTTCTGTTCGCTTCCTTCCTCCCTGCCCTCCCGCGCTCCTTCTGGGGGCTGAAGGGCCGAAGAACTAAGAGCTTTTCCCTTCCCCGGCACGGCTCACTCCTTTGCCATGGGAGGGCGAGGAGGGGAGGGCTCCCGCTGCACCGGCCCCCTGCGTTCTCTGCTACTGGTGTTCCAAGAGAAAGACCGAAGAGGCAGGCGCCAAGGTAGGGAAGAAGGGGCCTCGCGGAGCATAAGATGATTCTTGAGGGGAGCTAGCGGGGGATGAGAGAGGGAAAAGGACCAGACACTGGCCAGCGCCGCTTCTTTTCATTTCTCACTTTGGTCATTTAAAATGGGTCATCTGCTTCTGTATTTAGAGCTTTGAGCCTTTATTGCACCAGGGTCAGCTGGGCACAGTACCACCCCGGGGGAGGGGTACGAGGCTATGGATGAGGCACGAGAACTGGGGTCAGGCTTTTAGGTTGAAGAACTCCTAACCCAGGAATTCCATGCCAGCTGCTAGGAAGGGGAGAAAGGCAGAGAGAGCTTGGGGGGACCCCAGGCTTTTTCCTAGCCCTGCACGACCCCTTCTCCACCTAGTTTGTTTGGTGTTTGGAATTTAAGGCACATCCTGTGTCTTGACCTTTGGGAGTCTCCTTCCCGCTTGGTAATACCCTTTCTGCCCCTGAACTAGTGCTTTCCCTTGGGGCAGGAAGTCTCCTCCCTGCAGTTGGAGAGAATTTACGTCTATGCCTCTCCTGCGACCCCAGGGTGTCCTTGCTATAGGCAGGTGTTACAAATGCCTCTCTTCCCAAGAGGATGATCCACCAAAGAGGATGCTTTCCAAAGAGGATGCTTTGGAGGGGGCCCCATTCCCATGGCGTATTGTCCAACAGCCCCTGACATTGTTGCACTAAAAACAAGTTTTCTACGGTTTCCCACCTTCCTAAGGAAGAAGAGGATCTGAGCTTGTTGTAAGACTAAGGAGCAACATGATCTGCCAACCCCGAACAACTTCTGGGCCATATACCCTTCAGAAATAGTGGTGATAGAGAAAATACATCAGGGTTAACGCACAGGAGAGGCTGTGGTCGGGCTACTAACGTTCCAGTTTTGTCTTTGCCACTCATCATTTTGCGGTGGAAAGAGTGATGGATTCAGAGTGGTTTCCCAATCTCATGTCTGTCCCTTACTGCTTATGTTGACCTTGGACCAGTCATTTTGACAATTTGGGCCTCAGTTTCCTCATCTACAGTGTGAGAAGCTTTGACTGCATGACCTCTACTTTTTTTTTTCCAGCTCTCTGATCCTCTGTCTTTGTATTTATCAGTTGTGTGATCTTAAGCCAGTTACTCTTCTTGATGGGGTGTCAGTTTTTTCAGCTGTTAAATGGGGATTTGAGTGAGATGATCTAAAATACTCTTTCAAGCTATGTCAATCTATTGTTTTGATATGAGATAAGTCCTAAAAGATTAGGACTTTTTAACCCTAATGCAAATGAGGGGACTGTATTTAGAGGTAAAACACATTGTGAACAGTTATGTAGAGGATGGTTATCACAGGCTTGCATGTCAAATCATGGACAACTAGAAGTAGTCAGGGGATATCCCTTTGAGGCAAGAAAGAAGTAATTCAAGACAAATTTAAGGAAAATGACACAATGAGTAGCAAGCACAATCACCTGAGATGATGTAGTCTGAAAAGATTAATAGGTTAAAGAAGGGGTAAGATAAATTCCTGGATAATAGATTCATAGTCTCTACAAAGGGGAATGAAAGTCAAGATTCATATCACATGGTTTTGGAGACAAAATCGGGATTGTAGGAACGGAGATGTGATGCTGGTACCATTTAAGTTTTGTTAAATAAAAATGTGGCATCACCATTGTGTGCGGTAACTATAGAGGGATGCATGTTGTGCTTGGGTTGGGGAATGGGCAGTCACTCTCCTGACTTGTTTCAGTCTCAGGCATTTTTGTTATTTGCTGATGTAGCTATTTGTTCAGTGTATTATAACATTATCTCAATACTGCATATGGACATTAGGTAATTTATGTTCTCATTTACACCTGCATATCAGTTATCATAAATGTGCTCTTTCAAGTTGTGCAGTCCTTTCCCCAGGTTTCAAAAGATTCAGGTGTTATTTGGCATGGAGTGATGATGGGATCCCAGTGCCCCAGGCCTTCCTCCCTCACTGGGAATCATTGATAGGTACAGGCTTCAATACCATTGGTCTCTTTGATCCCTCTGTTCCATAGTCAGCATTACTGCTCTGAAATATGCATATAGATCTGTGAATTGCTACAGGCTTCACAGCTTAAATACTTAACTGCAGGTTGAAGGAGGTCTCTGAAACTTGGTGAACACTTTTTTTTTAATCCTTTGTCCACCTGGTCTGTGTCTAATCCAAACTTTGCAGTTCTTCAGGCTCGGAGTATAGGGGTGGCTTGTACCTCCTCAGAAGACATGAATATGTACAGAATTTGTCCAGCTTGTTTTTTTTTAACTTTTCATTTTTTATTGATATAATTTGTTTCATTTCCAACTATAGTATATCTCTTACCCTTGTAACAGAGGAAAAGCAATTTGTCAAACTAACACATCCACAGAATCTGACAGTATATGTAATGAAGGAAGTGCATTTCTCAACTCTTTTCAGAACCTAGCTTGGTCATTATAATTATCTATTATCTAACACTCAAGTTTGTTTCCTTTCCTCCCTTTCTATTTACACTGTTCTAGTCATGTGTATTTTCCTAGTTTTGCTTATTTCCCTTTGCATCAGTTCATATAAGTCCTCAAATTCTCTGTTAGTCCATTTCCACTTTATGCAGTAGTTCCCTGAAGGTTTGTTGCTTGGGGTTTGGAGGGGGGGAAGTAGGAGGTAAATTCCAGTCACTAAGCTGAAGTGAGCAAAGATACTTAAAAATAGTCAAGTCTTTTCTAATTTTTGGGTGGTGGGAACCCCATTTGTTCTTTTACACTTTTAACTACAGCCCAGAAGAACCATCCCTAATCTGGATAATTTTTCTACAAGTTGATTTTTTGAGGGAAAAGAACTGATTGATAATATTATGACACTTGTCAGATAATGCTGATTTAAAGCTGTGGTTGTAGGGATAGAAAAAACTAGTTAAGTTGAAATCTAAAGCCTGGTTAGCATGGCTCATCATTCTGTTTGTAGTTAGCATTGGTCATCTTTAAATGATGACTTTTCAGATTGTGATATAAGAACTCAGATTGACTCAAGCCTAAAAATGTCTCATGCTCTTGAAACCTTAATAAAAACCAGCTGAACTCAAGGGAATCTGCGATTTCTGAGAACAGTGTCTGAATTGTGAAAACTATCATGTGACCTCCAAACACTGTTTTCCTTCCTTAGTAACAGCATCCTCTATAGTTTACTGAGGCACATAGATCCATCATTACATCTGATCTTCTCAACAACTCCATGAGCCCACCAGGATCTTAGTTGTTATCCCTACTTGTAGAATCATAACAACATTTATATAGAACTTCAAAGTTTGAAAAGTGTTTTATACACGTACATTACATATATTTGCATATATACACATATGTATGTGCATATATGTATGCATATTTATATGAATATTTTGTTTGATCTACATAATAACCCTTGAAGATAAGTGCTATTAGTGTCTTCATTTTACAGATAAGGAAACTGAGGCTGAGAAAGATTAAGTGACTTGCCCAAGGCCACACAGCTAAGTAAATGTCTGAAGCAAGATTTTAACTGAAGTCTTCTTGACTCCAAGTCTAATGCTCTATCCACTATTTCACCTAACTGCATAGGGAAAAATGGGCAAAACAAATTCAGAGAGGTATAAAATGACTTGCCCAAGAACTAGTGGCTAGTGAAATCTTAGAGACCTAGAACCTAGGTTTCTTGAATCTATTTCCAGTGTTTTCCACCACACCAAATTATCTTACACTGAGAATATTCTGGTTGGTAAATGATAAAATTGGAAAAGATGTATGTCTTGTTAATGGGAAGACACAGGCAGAATTTTAAAGCAGGTGAAGTCTGTCTTGGGATTTTTCCCTCTGTGAATCCCTTTTCTCCTATCACTCTTTTAAAGCTACAGAGCTGTCAGTCTGTTCTCTGTCTTTCTGGCCACTTCCTCCACTTTAGTATTACCATTCCTTAAGTCACTTCATGTCTTAGAGGCCTCTGGAAAAGGAGGGAGTTGGACTCAGTTCCTTTAAGGTCCTTTCATCTCTAAAATAGCATGTTCCTAAGTGTTCTCTGCTGCATATTTTTCTTTCTCCCTTCTCTCCTTTCAAACCTGTGTCACATGTAGAGATTTTTATTTATGGGAAGGGACCCAGAAATAGCTATAGGGAACACAAATGTAGGAGGAAGAGATCATCCCCTTTTCCTCTTTTCTACTAATATCACTGACTGGCTGAACTATTGGGGGTCAGGTTTGCTAACCATTTTTAAAGAGTTGTTAATATTGTGGACCTATTTCTGATTGACAGTGAAGCAGATCATGGGTAGCAGATGCCAGAGGCAATCTTCTCCTCTCCCACCCCCCCCCAACTTGACATTATTTCCCCGAAAGATAAAAGCCCTCCAACAATAATGTAAGATTGCATCGTGCATAACGCATAGTACTGCTATTCTGAAAATGCTGAATCCCAGACTGTTGCTTAGTGTCTTTCTGACCATCTCATAATAGGTAGAAAGTGAAAGAACAGTCACTATCTAGGGACCCCAAACCAGGCAACATCTTTAATAGTGCTGATGCAGTTATGTGTGACATTCCCTCAGTTCCTACTTTCTACTAATTAAAAGTTTTGAAGAAAACTCTTTGCTTTACAAATGCAAGTTAATATTAGATGAATGTTTTGGTGGTCAATAATGCACTGAAACTCTGGGATTCTTTTAAACTGTAATAGGGTATGAGAAGCAGGATGGGAAGGAAGTACTGAATTTGAAGCCAGAAGATATGCAATTGACAAATACAATTCTATTTATATGCATGTGCACACACACACACACACACACACACACACACACACACACACACAGAGTCTCAGACAAGTTACTTAATCTCATTAGGATCCAGGTTTCTCATATTCAAAATAAAGAAGATTAGTTTAGTTGGATTCTAAGATTTCTTCTAGCTCTTAATCATATGGTCCTAATGGTGTTACATGGCACCTATCCCAGGTAACCACAATACTTCTAGGATCCATGATTTCTTAGGTATCTGTAGCCCCTCCACTGATCTAGATTGCAGCCCTGGTGTACCTTTGTAGATGATCTTAGTGAACTGAAGTGACTGGAAAAGTGATCACCCTGTGGATAAACCAGTGATGAGGCTATGCAAAGGTAGCTGTGTCTAGACAGCCCCCCACATCAACCATCACTAAGGCTGTACTCAAAGTTTTTCTTTCAAGTTTGCTGAGGCTTACCTGAGCTTGGCCTTCATAGCACAGCTTCTGAAGACATTGAGTCACCTGTCCTCCACAGTGTGGATTCAGAGGACCTCTTTGGTAGGATTTAAGCTGGAAGAGGGATTAGAACTAATAAAATCCACCCCCACTCCATTTTATAGGTGAGGAAAATGAAGTAAAATGACTTTCCACGTGAAGAGTAAGCAGCTGAACCTAGATTTGATTGATCCCAGGTCTGGTTCTGAAGCCAGGGCTCTCAGGTATGAGCTCCATGACAGAGAAAGATCTATCTCTGTAAGGTTAGTTTGAGAGCTCCAGCTCTTTCTTCTGACCTCACTGAGTCTGTCTACCCTTTGCCATTCACCTCTGAACTCTTATTCAAAAGCTTAGGTTATCTTTAACCCTTTCCTCCTCCTTTCTTCCTTATGACCAACCATTTTCCAGCTTGGCAGTTCCACCCACTATGGCACTTCAATCTATCTTATCACCTCTTCTCTAAACCTCCTGTGACCACCTTAGAACAGGCTCTTCTCACCACCAGGCTGAACTATTGCAACATTCGTAAGTAATGTTGAATTTTTAGCAGGAAACATGGCCCTTAGCTCAAAACAGCAATACTGTGACTTTCTAGTAGCAGCATATCAGCATGGTGAGGGAAGATATTTTGGGACAGTAATAGAGATAACAGTTCATATTTCCATGACTCTTCAAAAGTTATTCACTTTCCCCACTATAGCCCTGAATGGTAGGCAGCACAAAGATTATTACTACCATTTTCTTAAAATGGCCAGAGGTTTAGTGTCTTGTTCTAGGTCAGTGAGGTAGGAAGCATCACAAGTGGGATTTGAGCCCATTCTCTTTCCTCTGTACCAGGTTGATTTTGCCTTGAACTGGTACCCTTCCACTGTCCCCTAGATCACTCTTTTCCCACAATTACTTAGATCCCATAAATATTGAGCAGGTTTATATTCTGCTTGTTCCTAATAATAGCCACTTCCAAGTGGCAGGTCTCCAGCAAAGCGAGTGTTCTTTCTCCTGTGTCCTCTACCTACGTATGTTAAACTAATGGCTTCGTTTTAATAAGCCTGGGGGATTGTGCTTTCCCTAGTCCCTCCTCTATTTGAGCCTTAATTAATAGTCAACCTGTTACATTTGGGATTTCTACCAAATTTCACTGGAAACTTTTACTATAAAACTAGGGGAAAGTACACACCAATATTTCTTCATTCCCCAGTCTCTCCTCCATCTGGGCCTAAGCCATAACTACCTTGCGGCATTTACATGACTAACCCAGCTCAGGCTCTGAAACTGTTAAATTTTCAGTGTGATCATTTATACTTTGGAAATCAGCAAATATTATAAATTAGGGCTTGGTTAATTGTTTTCTTAATTGTCTAGCATAAAGAAACTAATGTGAAATGTTAATATTACAGATTAAACATAAAATGTCATGAATATACCCCCTCTCAGAAGCTGGTTGTTAACCATTTACCAACACATCTTGGAATATTTTCCATTCTCCCAGTTTTTTATGAGGAGGATAGTGACAGAGAAGCTGAATAGCCTTATAAGGATTCCATTGTTTTCTAGAGCTATTATTCCTTCGTTTCCAAGAGTGGCAGCGTATATTCGGGTTCCTGGGACCTTTTTCCTATGTTGAATTTGTAATGAAGAGGGAGGATTAAGATATTCTTGGGTTTCTATATTATTTCAATGCCCCTTGTCACTTATTTATTGAGCTAGCAATCATTAACCTGTCAGTTATCATGACAACAATTAATTAAAATCATCACTGGCTGGCTGACCATATAATGTTCAATTCTTTGGAGACTGTTAACATGAAATACCCCCATAGATCTCTGAACTGTGTTATTGGGATGATCTATGATTATAACCATATGGCCATTCTCAAAGGGTCTTTCCTTGGCTCTCTCCTCTTTCTCTACACCCTCTCTCTTATCAATCACATTCTTTCATACTGACTTTCTTTAATTACCCATCTGCCTTCAGGCATCTCCCAGATCTCTATCTCTGGCCTTGATCTGTTTCTGAACCTCAGGTTCACATCTCTAGGCATCTTCAGGATCTTTCCACCATAATGACCAACCCTCTGGCACTATACTGAGCATGTCTAAAGCTGAATGCATTCTCTTCCTCTGCCCTTTTTGCTGATGTCACTGTTTCTATTGATGGCCCTACAATTTATTCTATTTCCCATGTTCAAAGTCTTGGGAGTGATATTTGTCTCTTCCCTCCCTCATTTCCCATATCCATTCAGCCAAATACCGTCAATCTGCCTCTTCCAAATCCCTCGCCTCCTGTTTATTCCACTGCTACATCCACATTCCCACAATCTTGGTCTATGGCCTCCTAGCAGGTTTTCCTGCCTCCTCTCCAATCTCTCCAATCTTTCACATCCATGTCTTTGCTTCTACTTTTTCCTGTGGTCTTATCCTGTTTTTTGCCTGAGAAATTTCCATTCATTCTTTAAAATCCAATTCAAATGCCACCTCCTTTGGAAACCTTCAATGATTCCTTTACTTTCCCCTTCCTTGGAGTCAATAAAGGTATCTAGTTTTATAGCTAATGTGCTTTTTTATAATATTTTATATTATAGTTGTCAGTTTGTATCTTATCATTAGAGTGTAACCTCCAAGAGAACTCTGCACACAGTAGGTCCAACTTAAATGTTTGCTGATGGATGAAGTGTTGGAATGGTTGAGAGACAGGGTGGCAAGAGCTCTGGATGGCAGTAAGAGGATCTGGGTTTATATCCCAACACTTGCACTGACAAACTGTGTGATCTTGGGAAAGTCATTTGACCTCTTTAAGGCCTCAGTTTCCTCATATGTAAAGTGTGGAAGTTAGATTAATGGCTTCTGAGGTCTCTTCCAGCTCTAGATCTGTGATCCTTTGGCATTAGACAGTCTATTAACATCTGGGGTATCTTTGAATCTTAGGGTAACCTTTTAGCGAGGGGATAGGCTCCCTCACTGGACATAAGTTACTCACGGGTACAAACAATGTATTATTCATCTCTCTGTTCCCTCAACACCCAATGCAGTACTCTATGTTTAATAAATGTTATTTAAACTGAACTGAATGCTATGAAGATTTTTTGAAATACTTAGATCAGACAATGTTGCTCAGAGAAGTCTGTTCACTTTAAATCTATTATTAATGACAACGAAAGCTGGACCTTTGGTATTTTCCTTTTTATGAATAAAACTAAGGTAAGAGTTCTTAGCCCTAGAGGGTCTAAGCAGGCAGAGTAGGGCTGGAGTGATTCTTTTCCTAACACTAACAAATAGTCTGATCCTGGGAAAATTAGATCACTCCCTGAGTCTCAGTTTCCCCATCTGTAAAATGAACACAGTAGTGTTTATTACCTACATTTTATGGTTGTTGTGAGGAATGTTTTGTAAACTATAAAGCACTATAGAAGTATGAATTATTATTAACTCTTTTCTGTGATCTTATACTGACCCTTTGTTGTGGTCAATATATTTTTTTCTTCCAGGAAGATATATTTTTTCTAACATGAAGCTTTGGACTTTCTCCCTAAAAGAGTCACAATCAGCAAAGATGTCTTTTTAAGAGCCAAGATAGCTTCTAAACCCAATATTATACTTTGCTATTGCAGGGAGCAAGTATATAGTTTTTGTATTCCTGAGGTTTAGAGGATAGTTATTTTGTCTGAATGATCTTTGGTTCTGATCTCCAAGTGCAGTAAATTACCCCCTCCCCCATTTTATTTTGATTAAGATTCCTATTAAACACAATGTAAGATGGATATTTGTAGACTTTGTTACTTGGGCTTTATTTTCCAACGTCTTTGACACTACCTCCATTGTTGTTCTTTATTTTCATTAGGCATCTTTGTCATCATCATGACTTCTACTTTTAATGACCTTATTCAAAAATATTAATTAGCTTTTCACTCAGAAATACTCCCTGGATATATTTTTTGTGTGTGTTGAAAGTGATTAAAATAATCTTTTCTTTAAGGATTTGATTATTGTTCTAGACCTCAAATTTTGGAAGTAGAGAAGGGGAGGGAGCTCTTCCTCTAGAAATTCCCTCTACTAATATACATTTGCACATGCTTTACAATTTGCATGGTTTAGTATTGGTTAGAAATAGAGAGATAAGTTGTTGGAACAGATTATCTGCAAATATATGATACCCTAGTATTCAATAAACACAAGACCCCAGATACTGAGATATGGACTCTCCTACTTGACAAAAACTGCTGGGAAAATTCAATAGCAGTATATGAACTAGGGCCAAATGAAGTGAGGAGAACATTTTATACATGGACAACACTGTAAAAACAAAGCAGCTTTGAAAGCTATGATCAATACAATGCTGATTCATGATTCTGGAGGAGTGAAACATTCAATTGATTAGAGATGATGCATTTACAGTGCAAAAGGAGACACATTTTTGTATGCAGCCATCAAAGGAATTTGTTTTGCTTGATTATGCATATTTAATACAAGAAATGTGCTTTTTTTTTCTTTTCTTTTTCAGTAGGGTGAGGGCTGAGAAGGAGAGAAAATGGATTCCTGTTCACTTAAAAAAAATAGAGATGTGGGAAGGGGATACAGACGTGAAATGTTGCCTGCACTTTAAGACAAGGTCACTGTGTTACTAGTTTTGCTTAACTGTTTTACTTTATTAGAAGAGATCTCTCACAAAGCAGGAATAATCCGTGAATGTATGTAATATAAAAACAAAACACATCAATAAAATTAAAAGCAATTCTCCCCTCACTCCATGAAAAAAGAAAGTAGCTTTTGATAATAAGCAGCTGTAATTAGCTGATAAAGGGGCAGCTTGTTTGTTTGTTTTCAGTCGTGGATTATGTAATCAAAATTTTGTGAGTGTGTAGAATGTTTGAATTTAATTATATAATATAATCCAATTTCAATTAAAACGACTAATTTATCTAAGCTTACTAGTATGACACCTGGTGGCAGTCAGTTATACATTAGTAGCTGTTGGAAGGGTGGTTATGGCCATTGACATACTAATTCATGTGTGCTGGATAAATTAGGTGAAATTTTTTTTCTTACAAATTTATTTTTTGACACATTTGGCTCATTGACTGTTGCACAAATGGGGCTTAACATATTGTATTACTTGAATATTATGTAAGTAGAGGCAGTTAGGTGGTACAATGATAGATAGAGTGTTGGACCTGGAGTCAAGAAGATCTGAGTTCAAATCCAAACCTAGCCACTTAGTAGTAGTGTGACCCTAGGCAAATCACTTAACCTCTGTCACCTTTGGTGTCCTCCTCTGCAAAATGGAGATAATAATAGCCCATACCTCCCACTGTTGTTGGGATGATAAAATGAGTTGATATTTTAAAGTATTTTGCAAAGCTTAATTAAAATATTATCCAAATGCTAGCTATTCTTATATTTCTTCTAAGATGAAATTTCATTTAAGATAAAAATAACCTGGGTTTAAGATAGACCCAGTCTCACATTTTAATTAATGGATTAAAAATTAGATTTGCTATTTGTGGATTTCAATTGGTCAGGGAAGAATTTAGTTCAGTTGTCATAGCCATTTATAGGATTCTATTTTATTCTAACCCATTTATTTTATTGTGTTTTCACATCATAAGTAAAATTAAAAAAAAAGAATTTTATAGAAGTAACAACATAATTTATTTTCCCATTTTATTTATTTCCCTATTTTATATGGCCAATATTGGATAATAGGCCAATGTCAGACATTAGCTTTCTAAACGGCCAACCAAGCATGATATGCTAATCTAGTGTGCATAATAAACTAAAATACCCACTCTGGGATGACGTTTTCATGGTAAAGTCACTACAATAATTCAACTAGAGATGAAGCTAGCAATTTAGTTTATTCTCTCTCCATACTTTTTGTCTCCACTTTGTCAGCTACCCTTAAGGTGGTGTTTTGCTCTATTGAATGATACTTTTAAAAACAGCCAACAAACAATGAAAACAATGGGATTTTGTGTTCTCTGCAACTTTCAGGCAATAATATGACTACAAAGTGATGTCTTTTGTAGAATAGCATTTGTGAAATCTTGTTTCCTACTACTACCTTTATCGAGGATGTTCTAATATGTATGTGGAGGTGTGGGGAAGGGATTACTTCTAAAGACTGTGAAGAGGTAGAAACATAGGCCTTTGGGTACATAGTCATTGATGTTTTCTTATATTGCTGTCTCTGTCTCTAATGTCTCTACCTCTTGGTCTCCCTCTTTCTCAATCTTTTTGTGTCTATCTCTCTCTCTGATTCTCCCTGTCTTTCTATGTCTCTGTCTGGCTCTCTGTGACTCTATCTCTGTGTCACTGTAAAATAATGTCCATAGTTTTTCAAATGTTTGATATTCTCCTTTTGTTCATATTTCTTGAGAATTAGTTTTCCTGAAATCCCTGGAATTGTGTTGTCTTAAGCAGGAATGTCCTTTTTGTGTATTTGGTTTAATTCACTTTTTTTTCCTCTTCTTTGTTTTCTTTAGTGCTATTTCTGCTTCAGCACATCAGAGATTGTATATTAGAGTCTAAATCTGATGCCCCCATAATCATTGATGGAGAAAATGTTTTTTTTTTTAAATTATGACATTAAAAAAATACTGATTTTCAACACCAAATAAAATTAGGATTTCTATATATATATATATATATAGTAGAACAGAAAGGGAGGATGATACCTTAGATTGTGAATTTCTGTTATAGAGTTTACTTTTAAGTATATAATAAATTCAACATGTAACTTTCAAAGCTGTTCAGCTTTTCTGTAATTCCTTGGGAACTTCCTTCT
Organism: Pseudochirops cupreus; assembly: GCA_028627135.1. Taxonomy (NCBI): domain Eukaryota; kingdom Metazoa; phylum Chordata; class Mammalia; order Diprotodontia; family Pseudocheiridae; genus Pseudochirops; species Pseudochirops cupreus. The sequence goes on along the minus strand of CM053581.1, from coordinate 205,126,274 downwards.
GTTCTCTCTGTGTCTATCTCTCTGTTTCTCTTTCCTTTTCTACTCTATCCTTAATATTTCTTTCACTCCTCCCTTTAAAAAAAGTAAAAGCAAATTCTTATAACAAATATGCATAGTCAAGCAAAACCACTTCTGTCATTGGACATGTCAAAAATATGTCTCATTCTACATATTGAATCTCTTACTTCTGTGCTAGAAGATGTGTGGCATACTTCATTATTGATTGTTTAGAATTTATTTATTTATTTGTTTGTTTTTTTAAAAATTTTATTTTAGTTTGCATCATTCATTTCCATAAGATTTTGAGTTACATATTTTCTCCCCATCTTTCTCCTACCTACCGCCCCCAAACAGCCATCCCAGTGTATCCCCACTCCCCCAGTCTATTCTCTCCTGTGTCTTCCCCCCTCACCCTTCTGACTTTTCTGTAGGACAGGATGGATCTCCCAACCACAGTGCCTGTGTATTTCAAGTTCCAGTTGGATGAAGTTAAGAATAATAATAATAATTGCATATATATATAGATATAGATATAGATATATATTTATAACATTTGATTATAGAACTTTAGATTCTAGATTCTTTCTCTTCCTCCCTCGTCACCCACCCCCACTGGAAGGACAAGCAATCAAATACAGGATGAACATGTGAAATTACACAGAACCTCTCCAAAGTGAGCACACTGTGAGAGTCTGATTATATGTCCCTTCTTCCTATCCTGCCCCCCCCAATCACTCTCTACCCTGTCCCTGTCCCTCTATAGAAATGTTAACATTCATCAGCCCTCCCC